>SSNP01000157.1:463205-669098 GCA_006937955.1 Pachypanchax playfairii | reverse complement strand
GACGGACGGACGGACGGACGGACGGACGGACGGACGGACGGACGGACGGAGGGATGGAGGGGTGGAGGGATGGAGGGATGGAGGGATGGAGGGATGGATGGATGGATGGATGGAATGATGTTGTGTTCTTGGGTTAGACACTTCACCCCCCTTTTGTGGTGGTCAGGGGGCCTGGTGGCATCTGTACCCTTTGTCTCATTCATAGATGTTCAATTCAAATTTGGTGATAATAACCTACATATTGTAGCTACAGTTGCCCTGGACACATATTGACAAAGTGTGAAGCAATTTGTGTAAAGTGTTGAAAGTGTAAAGCTATTTGGTACATTTGAGACTTAAAAAATGTGCTATACAAGAATTTACCATTTCCCTTTCTTTAATTGACTGTTTTTAGACACATTAATGTTCATACAGTTTGCAGAGCTTTTAAAAGTCTGTGATTACTGAAGTTCATTTCAGCTTTTTAATCACATTAGACTTGTCAGACTCACCACTGAATGTTTCTTATGGTTTACGTTTTTAAAGTGGTTGTATGTCATTAAAACATTGAATTACAATTTTCCAAACCCATTTTCAAAATAATGGCATTAAGACCACTTCAGTTCTGAAAAATATGGCAGGTTTTATGCAATGCATTGACAGACTTCAATTTTTCCACATTGGTTTTATGCCAAGATAGTGAGTGATGAATAATTCAGAATTTAAGTGAAATATGCATTTAGCAGAATCTCTAAAATTAGTGTACTGTTCCAGAATAGAGAGGATTTAATTATAGAATATGATTGCACTCCATCTCCACCTTCATCTCTGACGTGTTGTTTACTTGTTAAGAATCAAAGACTGACATCTACCTGCTCACTCATCTACATATAAATGGGAATATTTAACAGAGTCAAGACTGCAAGAACTTGAAATAAAAGGAATAAGCAGGCAGGTCCAGGCTTATTTTAGCCTCTTCCTTTTAATCCTCAAAATCATGAGAAACATCTTCAAATGAAATCAACTGATGGTACATCTGAATCTGTAAGCGCTAGGCCAAGTTTGGAATTTTAACTTGAGAGAGTTCAAGTCCCACGGTTCGGGGAGTGTTTTAATTTTTCTGTAATTTATTTTGACAGATATTACATAGTGGGTGTTCTAGATGAGGCTGCTACAAATATCTCTGTCAATTATCACCGATTCTGTCTGACATCTTATTTTATTTGGTTTTGAAGTACAAATGACAAAATACAATCCTTTTCCTGGCAACTGTTACTATAGCAACACAATCCACAGTTGCACCAGGGCAGATTTTGTGCAAGAAAAAGAAAGGGAGGGGATTACTTTGAAAAAGACACAAACCTTCGGTACGTGAAAAGATTAAGTACATACAGTAAAAATCAGAGTGATCATCATTCATCATTAAATAATAATAACCCTTCCATCGCTTGATGAACTGATGTTATTACTACCTGCGCCAAATCATACCCCCCACTACTTCCCCAGTAGCTACATATAAAAGTCCAACAAAAGCAACTCAGAATTTTGGCCCATAGCATTTTCTATTTACCTAAAGGACACAGAGTAGCTATGACAACAATTCTTCGTGATTCTTCCTGTGACAATGCCATGCTCATAGCATGTTCCAAGTATGTAAGTTTGTCAAGTTTAGTGTTATTAAAATACCGTTTAGGAACTTTACACCTGCATGTTTGCGTTTGGGTTCTACATCACAGCCACGCCTGTGCTACTCATTACTGTTTCTTTTATTACATATAAAAATTGTTGAAGTGTGACATAAAGAACTTAAATGCTGGTATGTTAGTTAGAAAAAATTAATAAGGACATATAATAAAACTGTAAAATCCATTAACACAAATGGAACCAATCATTATTTATTTATTTAAGCTTCAGAATAGCTTAAAATCAGTATTTCATATTGACAGTTCTGAAGGCACACTTATTATTCAGATAAACCTGACTGAACTTGTCTTTTGTTTGCATGTGATTATGGCTGTTTGATGTGCATTTAAAGAATATTAAAACAACTTTAAATATGTTACATGTTCACTGTCCTTGTAGCTGGAACTTATTACTGGATAGAGGAATTATGACCATTGACAGATAAAGTGAAGTGAACTATGAAGTGAGAAACACTTCTTGTCTTTCTACAATGTAAAACTCTGCCACATATTGCCATTTATATCTGTAATGTTGACTTACATTTTTCAAGACCAGACACAATGAATCACAGGCCCAGAAACTAAATCAATTTCAAACAAATCCATATGTTTGTTCATTATGTCCTGGCAGCTCAATTATTAAAATGGAACACATTCCATATTGCAGGTGAGGGGGAAGGGTGGAGGTCATGGTGTATTAGAATTTGGATATAAACATCTGTTACCCAGTCGCATTTTTTGAGAAGTGAAAAGGAACAGCTCCAAAATATTAATTAGCTCATGTTATCTTTATTTGAGACTTGAGTTTTTTGTAGCTTGTTGAATGTTGGTAACTTTTTTTTATTCATTCAAACTACCCAACTTGGTCCGAAGTAGATGTCTTCCAGTGTGCATGTACATACGGGAATGTTAGCCTTTAATGTGCCAGACTTTATTGTAATCTCTTCAAGGAGTCTTGATCAATGCTTTTTTTTTTCTTTTGGCATACTGAAAGTATTTCAAAGTTTTTCTTTTGATCTTTAGCTACTTTTATACATTTAGAGTTTCTTCCTGAGTGAAACAGTATGTTATTCTGTGTGTGCCTAAAAGAAATTTGGGAAATGGAAGACAAAGGAAGAAGTGTTATGTGATAAATGAGTTGGTCAGTGATGTGTGTGATTGCCCTAGTAATGTCCTAAAAGGCCTAAACCCCCAGTCCATATTCGACTGAGCCCCTCAGGGGACATGGTATGAAAAATAATTTAAGGTAAAAAAAAAAAAACATTTTGCAGAAATGAGAAAAGAAACTGAGAAAGTTTTGCGTTATCCTGAGAAAGTTTTGCATTATCCTGAGAAAGTTTTCTTATATCTTGAGAAAGTTTTGCGTTATCCTGAGAAAGTTTTGCATTATCCTGAGAAAGTTTTCCTATATCTTGAGAAAGTTTTGCGTTATCCTGAGAAAGTTTTGCATTATCCTGAGAAAGTTTTCCTATATCTTGAGAAAGTTTTGCGTTATCCTGAGAAAGTTTTGCATTATCCTGAAAAATTTTTGCGTTATCCTGAGAAAGTTTTGCATTATCCTGAGAAAGTTTTCCTATATCTTGAGAAAGTTTTGCATTATCCTGAGAAAGTTTTGCATTATCCTGAGAAAGTTTTCCTATATCTTGAGAAAGTTTTGCGTTATCCTGAGAAAGTTTTGCATTATCCTGAGAAAGTTTTCCTATATCTTGAGAAAGTTTTGCGTTATCCTGAGAAAGTTTTGCATTATCCTGAAAAATTTTTGCGTTATCCTGAGAAAGTTTTGCATTATCCTGAGAAAGTTTTCCTATATCTTGAGAAAGTTTTGCATTATCCTGAGAAAGTTTTGCATTATCCTGAGAAAGTTTTCCTATATCTTGAGAAAGTTTTGCAACATTTTGCAGAAATGAGAAAAGAAACTGAGAAAGTTTTGCGTTATCCTGAGAAAGTTTTGCATTATCCTGAGAAAGTTTTCCTATATCTTGAGAAAGTTTTGCGTTATCCTGAGAAAGTTTTGCATTATCCTGAGAAAGTTTTCCTATATCTTGAGAAAGTTTTGCGTTATCCTGAGAAAGTTTTGCATTATCCTGAAAAATTTTTGCGTTATCCTGAGAAAGTTTTGCATTATCCTGAGAAAGTTTTCCTATATCTTGAGAAAGTTTTGCATTATCCTGAGAAAGTTTTGCATTATCCTGAGAAAGTTTTCCTATATCTTGAGAAAGTTTTGCGTTATCCTGAGAAAGTTTTGCATTATCCTGAGAAAGTTTTCCTATATCTTGAGAAAGTTTTGCGTTATCCTGAGAAAGTTTTGCATTATCCTGAAAAATTTTTGCGTTATCCTGAGAAAGTTTTGCATTATCCTGAGAAAGTTTTCCTATATCTTGAGAAAGTTTTGCATTATCCTGAGAAAGTTTTGCATTATCCTGAGAAAGTTTTCCTATATCTTGAGAAAGTTTTGCGTTATCCTGAGAAAGTTTTGCATTATCCTGAGAAAGTTTTCCTATATCTTGAGAAAGTTTTGCGGTATCCTGAGAAAGTTTTGCGATATCACGAGAAAGTTTTGAAAAGCTTGTATTTCCTGTATTCCAGGTCTTGTGCAAAAATATGTTCCCCTGAAATGTTTTGTTTCCCCTGTCTCGGAAGCGCGCACCACAGCCAGAGGGGCGGAGCCAACAAGCTTCACCGCCCTTCTGATCAATTTCTCGCTAGACTGATAAAAGGACAGGTATCCCTGTCAAAGTTCATGCTTTATTAAGCTTCTGTTAAATCAATGAACGAAAATGAAAATGGTTTTATGTGTTTTTTTTACTCGCCGTGAGAATCAAGTCTCTCGGTATTACACTAAAACCTGGTGGTTAGACTTGATTAGTTTGAGCTACAACAATGATTAATTTCACTCTGGGATTAAAAAAACATTTTTGAATTTCAATTGAAATGATTATCATTCACCAAACACTGTTTTCTTTAACATTTTGTTTGTTTAGGGTGCCATGTTTTTATATTACTTTATATAGCTAGATGGATGGACGGACAGATGGACAGACAGACAGACAGACAGACAGACAGACAGACAGACAGACAGACAGACAGACAGACAGACAGTCAGACAGACAGACAGACAGACAGACAGACAGACAGACAGACAGACAGTCAAAGTTACAGGGGGGAACAGGATTTCTCTGCATCCTGAAATATTCCGTTCCCCCCTCCTAACTTTTTAAATACTTTGACTGACAAGCCTGTCCTTTTCTGTCCACAATCCTCTTATCATGGACACTTACTTCAGTGAATATGAAGACATTTGGTCTTTTTATGTCAAAGTTAAAGGGGGGAACAGGATTTCTCATCACCCTGAAATATTCCGTTCCCCCCCGTTTTCGCACAAGACCTGGAATACAGGAAGTACAAGCTTTTCAAAACTTTCTCGAGATATCGCAAAACTTTCTCAGGATAACGCAAAATGTTTATATTTTTTTTTTCTGACCTTAAATTTATTTTCATACCATGTCCCCTGAGGGGCTCAGTAATATTCAGAACTGAAGAAGTCTGAAACTTTCTTCAACAAACAAGAATAAAAGTCCTGCTGGTTTCTGCTGAAGTCTTTCTAAAGCAAAAACAAACTTATGTAAGAAAAGAAAACAAGTTCAGTGGAACATGCATGCGTACAAATCAGAGAAACTGTTGTTTTTATTTGCTGTTGGCTAATGTGATGTCTTTATTGAGAAAAATACATCATGTTTTTGTGGGGCGTTTAGTAAATCATCAGGCTTTTTACAATCCAGTCTAAAATGGTAGTTTGTGTATGTGTGTTTATATGCATGTGTGAGATTTTGGGGGGAGTTTTTAGTCACATGGATAAGTGGGAGAACTTATGTGTGACATGTAATTGCTTGTTTAGTCTGCAAACAATTTTTGACTGAACTTCCCCTTAAAGCCCGAAAATGTAAGAATTCGTAAACTGTTGTCTACGACCAGTTCACATGTGGCACAAAACTCTACATGCCATCATCTGTATGCTTCAGGGTTGAATCTTCCTAATACATTCTCTCTGTTTTTCCTGCCATGAGGTCACATTGTTTATATTTATAAAGAACATTCTATTCTTTGGATGTTATAACACATCTACGTTTTTTTTTTCATTTTATTTTACCATGGAAGGTTACTCACCAGAATGCAAATTTATATACATTTGTATTTCTATCCATTGTATTTGTATATACATTTTAAATCTTGTTTACACATTACACATTGCACATTACAATTTCTTCATACAGTTTTTTAAGATACTAAAAACAAATGCACCTTTTATGCTTTTTGGTGTTGTAGACCAAGGTAGAAACATATTTTGACATTTAATTACGTCAGGTAGTTAGTCATTCGCATAACTTTTTCTTGGTAGGCAGTTTGGCGTCTGCACATGATCAACTAGGACCTTGATTTCCTGTAAGTCTTGTACACTTGCACAAGCTGTTCATCAACTGAAGAGAGATGAAACAATGCTGTGGTATTTGTGCGTCTTTGAAGGTGCAGCCTCACTGAACATTTTGCATACCACTGGCGCAGCATTACATGTCTATTTGTGCACATAACAGGAGCTCAAACAATACTGTCACTAGACCAAAATAGTTTAGTACTTTGATCACTGACGTACAAAGCTGCAACTAATGGCGCAGTCTTTGGTTCAAATTTCCAGGTGAAGTGTCTAAAATAGCAATCGCTTTTCTTCAATTAAATGTACAGACTACCAAATATTTTAAGAACTTTTTGTGTTCTATTATGCCATGTATTTTTCCTGATAAATTCTATCTCCAAACAAATGTAACCAGACTGTTTAGCATCACTCCACAAGTGTGACTGACAGAAATGATATGCAGGTGTTCATGAATGGTTGACTCAGATAGTGGCTAATTATGTTACCACTTCATTTTATTTTAAGGGCAGGGGGTAATGGAAGTTGTAAAATGTGTTTCTGAAGGTTTAACTAACTTGTTTGATTCCAATTCACATGTATTGGATTAGGACATCTAGTAGTTATGCCTGTTGTGATGAAAAAAGCAACCTAGAGTGTGGATGATCTTTGCATGGTCATTGGCAAGGTCTTACAATCCATGGTAAAATGTAATATAGCATAACAGGTCTGTGGTGGCTTTGAAACTGCACAAAATGGCCAAAGTGAAGTCATGCTGGTTTATAATTGAGGTGGCTGCAAATCAGTGTTCCTGGTGCACCATGATGGCAGTGACTGTAATGTATCCATGACACCAGGACTGGATTGGGCTGGACTGGCCCTGATGGCCTCATATAGTGTGAGACTCCCACTTGGACAGGCGATGCAGAAAATAGTGGGAGAAAACAGTTTTGGTGAGTACTAAAGCTGTTGCAGCATCATGATTGCCTTCAAACTGAATTTTTTATTTTTATTTGCCACAATCCAACCCCATTCTATTAACCCTAACCCATGAAGAGCACAGTGAGTTCATCATCCAGTGTGACAAGGGTTCGGAAGTTTATATTTTCAATTTACATTCATGTTAGATGGCAAACATTTTGTAAATTGCAAGGACACACTTGCTAGCATGAATCAAATTTATTACATTAAAAACAATATTGTTGTTGTTGGCATGTTATTAAAGCTGCTATACTCATTTTGCATAACAAATTAGCTTAACATGTTTTTTTCATGCCCATTAAAAATGTTTTGACACAGCATGGATAGAAATATGTTGTTAAGATAAAAAAAAAACGAGAAAAAAAAATAAGTGGTTCTTGTGTATTTGTCTGAAAACATTAACCAATCATATATTTCGGGCCGAATGGAATATTTGTACATTCTCTCCCGCCATACGGACTTCTGCATTTATTTTGCTTCTGGGCTCCAAATAAAATGACCCATTTTTATTCACAACACCTCTGCTGCGGTGAATGTGGCAGCAGGAGAAACAGCCTCCGGCTGGTTCCACGCCAGGTTCAGGACAAATTAACAAAATTTGGAAAAAGAAAAAACCCATTTGAAGTTTTAGAAAACAAATGATGTTTGGAAAAAGAGCAAAAACCAGAGTAAACATTGGTGTTGCTTTTCAGCGATGGTGAAAAGTATGTGAGGGGCGAGAGTTCCGTGACTTTGTTTACATTTAATAACATTCTAAACTAGGCAATTTGAAATCGGGTAACGGGTTAAATGAAATGATGGAAAATAATTTTCTTTTTTCTGGCGTTACAAATGCTTTCTTTTAAGCTTTCAATTAAAAATGTGTAGCTGCCTTTGTAGAAATAACAGGACCCTCTTCATGTCACTGTCATCCTTTCATTATAGTGGCGGCACTTTTTGTGTTGCTATGGCAAACATGCTGTGCTTCAATGCATAAACTAGAATGGATTGGCCCTTTTTCTGAGTTCTCTGGTTTTAAATTCCAACACTTAAGAAAAGAGTGTTCAGTTCCCTGAAGGTTTTTGTCAGTTTTAGGACACAATTTAGCTGTCAAAGAAAAATTGGATATTTAAAACAAAGAAAACCATACACATGTAGTGCTTGGCAGCTTGCCCTACAGTTGACAATAATAGCTAAGCCAAAGACTGAGTTGTCTCAATGCAGATCTGCTCAGGAAGCAGATGTCCTTCTTTCAGAAACACGCTGAAAATAATTCCATTAATATGGGGACTTTATGCACGCATGCACACACACACACACACACAAGTGTGTTTTGGTATCCTTATGGGGACCGTCCATTGACTTCCATTGATTTTAGTAACTAGATTTATACCTAACCCAAACCCTTTTCCTAACCTTAACCATTACTGATCTATAACTAACCCTAAGACTAACTAAAACTCTATTCACACCATACCTATAAACCTAACCCCTAACCCTAAAAAGGGGAGTCCCCCTCATGGGGACCAGGCTTCGGTCCCCACAAGAACCCTCGGACCCCAGAAAGATAGTAAAAGTCAGGAAACGGGTCCCCAGGAGGTCAGAAATACAAACCCACACACACACACACACACACACACACACACACACAGACAATGTCACTGACCTCATGACACAGTCTGATAAAGTTGTCAGACAGAAACAACAACATCTTTTGCATAAGCTGATTCTTTTTTTTTATACCTCACCACCCACAGATTTAGAGGAAAAGGAGACTAAAGCTCCACCCAATGTGATTATAAAGAGAAAAGGTAAATAGCAATTCTACATGAGGACAAGAGGGACATTCAGAGTTTAAATAACTCTGATAGTGCAGGGTCTTACAAGGTTCTGGGGTGTGTATTAAGAAATATCCACAAAGGTCCACAAAGTTTTTGAGCAGGCTCAAAACTTTCATAGAAAGGTCATGAGAGTGACCCCTTATTAGGGTGAAGGGTGATGGCAGTGATGTTAGCACATTCATGACGTTGGGCCCATGGCATTGAGAATCTGGAGTACAACATGTTAACTCATGCCTACTCCATCACTTCATTGCTCTGTAGTGTTATGTGATGTGATCTTTTAGTTCATAACTACAGTGGTCATAATACAGTTGTGGTCATGTACAGTAAGATTATCATGTGACTGAGAGAGTCTCAAAAACATGCAAAAAAATGGGAGAACCTTTTTGGCAAATAGATGTATCAGGTGATGTAACAGCATCATGAGTACCTGAAGGAGGTTTACCAAAGTGTAGGAATCCACCCTTGTTTTATAGGTCATAATGGAGAGCATGATGGAGTTATCATCCTGTTGAACGTAGATAATACCAGCCTGATGAAAGTGATGGAGATTATTGACATCAGCTGTTTATTTATCCGTTCATTTATTTTTAATTATTGTCACTGTCAGGTGTCATTTCTGCTGTGTGCCTGTGAGTGTTTTCACCTGTGTTTTCAGGGGCGTGGCAGCTGTCATCAACAGGTGGATCCAGTTCCATCATCAGCCACTGAGCTTAAGAGAGGAGTGGTGGCAGAGAGCAGGCGTCACATTGTTCCACTCTGTTCATGGTAGATAATCAAAGACCCACTTAGCAAGATACATTCACTGTATGTTGATCATTACGTGTCTGTGTACCCTTCACCTTGTGCTCCTTCCCAGGACATCCTCAGCTGGACCTTCCTAGGACCCCGGTTTCCACACCGTGGCCCTTCCCGGATCCAGCTCTCGCCTTGGCAGCTTCCAGGCTGCTTGGTTCTCATCCCGGACCTCCTCAGCGGTTCCCACACCGCCTCCGTCCAGGATCTCTCAGAGACGGTTTCCACACCGGTCTCCAACCTGCCTCGCTCTCCTCCTCTCCTGGCCTGCCTCCGCACCATTCCTCCATCTCCCAGGATCCACCTGTTCACCACCAAGTCAGTCTGTCCGCCCTCTACCAGCACTCACACGCCAGCCTCAGCCGACTGGCACCTCCTTGCTCCCCGGGACACCTGCAGTTCAGCAAACCGTAAGCCTCACACCTTTTCTACATCGTTCATCCAGGAAAAGTCACGTACTAACCTCTCCTCTCCTCCATCTGCTCAGTATCCACCACCGCTGCCCGCACAGCTGAGCCTGCTCCTGCTGAACCTGCTGAAGCAGACTTGTGTTTATCTGCCTGTTATCTGTGTCTGTCAAACTGATCATCATTAAACTCCCGTTTATAACTTACCACCTGTTGTCCTTTGGTCTGGAGTCTGCAGCTTGATTCAGAGTCCTGTTCTCAGTGTTGAAATCATGACAGTCACATTGTGATTCAAAAGTAAAACCTTGTTTTGAAATAATGCAGTATGTAACGCTGTTTGATTTTCCATCTCTTACTTCAATGTTTTCTCTTTAGAATCAAAGGCCACACAGAAGCAAAATAACATTTTGTTGTAGAAAAAGGCTTTCTGATAAAGCCAAGCTATCAGGCCTTTTGACAGCCACTTCAACAAGTTTTTGCCAAGGGAGTAATACCAAAACTCAAACAAACTTACTTGCTCTCTGTGTTTGAGAAGAAACTTTATGAGTCTGGTTAAAAAATAAAAAGAAGATACATTTATAAGCAGTGTGGTGAAAGGTGATATAATTCCAGACAAAATTCCTCAACCTACTGGTTCGCTCCAGCAGACTGCCCCTCACCAATTACATTCCCCTGAGCGGGGATGATAAAAGGTTCAGCATCATTCTCACTGAGAGACGCAAGTAGAGACTGTTTTCATTAATAAACTCTTCAACTGCATTAAAAGTCTAGTACTAAAACTTCTGAAACTCTATGAGCTCTTCATATTTAAAGTGTCACTTACGTTGTTTTTAAGGGGAAACTACTGAAACTAAATTTGACAAATTTTTAAGCATAAAGTTAAACTGTTTTAGTTTGGTGTAGAGAGGATTATTTATGGATATAAATAGATCTGAATAAAATACATTTAGACTCTGACTTTATTAACCCAATAACACTAACTTTAAAAGTAGTTGTTTCTAATTTTCACTTTTCTTCACCAATAAAAGAAAGGTGAAAAATGGTAAAGAAATGTTAAGATTTAGCCTGAGCAATCAGGTCCTCCTGCATCATGTTTAAATGCAGAAAGGTCTGACACCGGAGCCGCACCCAATCATTTCCACGTCAAATTTTATGACGAACCAATTACATATCACCTTTGTTGTGCGTCATCCTGAAAACACGGAACTAGCGTTTTCCACCCAGAGCACAAACCTCCGTTGTTCCAGGTTTCTGTGATTGGTTCTCTCTCAACTGGCAAATCCTGCCTTCGAAATTGAGAGACAGTGGTTCAGCTCCAGGCCCTTACGTCTTTGTAAAGTATTTTGTCAAAGACGGCCTGGTTGATCAGGTAAGTTAAGATTAGTAAACAACAAATGTTAACATTTCTTGACTGTGCTCCACCTTTCTTCACCATCACTAACATTGGGAATATTTTACTCGATATAATATCCCAGCTAAAATACAGTTTTCATCAATTTATATAAAATTACATAATGAAAATCTCATGACAAGAATTGTGTGGGTAAAAATCACCCGACATTAGGTGTTATGGGCAGTGGAGGCTGGCCGATAGAGGGCGCTAGGGCAACGCCCTACCTATCAAAAACATGATGTGACAGCAAATAAGAAATACTGTGTATATATATATATATATATATATATACATATATATATATATATATATATATATATTTTTATTTTTTTTTTTTTTTAATTACATGTAATTAGAGTTAAAGCAGAACTAAGTAAGTTTTTTCACCTCAATAAATGTTTTCTAGAGTCCCTGTGGGGGTAAACAAGGACTTGGCGGGATGATTAGTGGGTCCCTCCCCTCCCTCCGGGGTCTGTGTCCTGAAAGCAGCACTTGCAACTTTCAGTGGATCAGACCCGACTAATCTCGCGAGAACAAACCTGCTTTACGGCACTCACACTCACGTACATAAATACAAGCATGAAGCCCTTGCCGTTGTTAGCAACGCCACCCTTAGGAGCGCAAAGATGACAATAATACTCACCTGTCGAGACATTTTCTTGGTTTTGTTTTTCTTTATTCTTGCAAAAGCGTTCTCTGCGCGTTGTTGTTGGGGGGGCGGCGGCGGGGTGGAGGTGGTGGGGGGTGAGAGGGGGGGGGGCTGCTGCGGCGGCAGGGGAACGTTACGACAGTGAGCTTTCACAGGGGACCAGTAGGGGGAGAGCGAGAGCAAAACTTACTTAGTTCTGCTTTAAATACACTCACATGTATATTTATACACTAAGAAGATTGTATAAATGACTTCTGAAAGACAGAAATTGCTTTGTAAAACATGATTTCCTCCTGCTTCTCCATTTCTCATGTCTTGTTCAGCTCTGGAGAAAGCGCCCTCAGGAGGTGGGCTTTTAGATCGAATTAGCCAACAGATCTGAATTACCAAACGGAAGAACTTAATTTAGCTAAAAAAAGCAGAGAAAATAACTCCATGAAGGGCGATTTTTGAAGCGCCCCAAACCACGTTAAATGCCGCAAGATAATTTGCTATCAAACAGCTATTAAATGACAAAGGTTATGCGTTTAATTAATGAGTACATACGATGATCTTGTGCTGGTGGTTAGATAATTAGCTCTTCTCAATTGAGATTGAAGAATGTCAGCAACTTTTTTTCTGGATTGCTCTGAAATTATGTGCTACCATAACATCCTGTTACAATGTAACTTTTCATGTAACTGTCCAGATCATGCAATAAATGTCACCCTGCTCACACCAGTCTTTTAATTGTCAGATATTAGGTTGGAGATTTGGTTATGTAGTTTTTTGTTTTCTTCTGGTCATCATGTTTTGTGTTTTCTCCACTCACTCCCACAGCCAGTCCAGTAATCTAGTTTCATGCACTGCACCTTTACACACCAAATTACTGTTTGGTTTCCATTATAAGTCTCTCTTTGTCACCAGTCCTGTGCCAGTTAGTTGTTAGCTTCTGCATCACTTGCAGGCATTCTGTTCCTGTTGTTTTTTTTCCAGTCTGTTTAATTCCCCAGAAATATCTCAACTTTGGACCCTCTTCAACTTAAGCTCTGTCTAGCCCAAATCTGATTACCATGTTTTAGATCTTTGAACATTGCCTTAATCTGTCCCCAGTCTGTCTGTAAGTGCGTTGTGCTATCGGAGGTTTGACAATTACTAATGTTATTTGATTTTGTTTTCTGGACGTTGGATTACAGTGATCCCTTGCTACTTCGCAGTTCGACTTTAGTGGATTCACCACTTCGCAGATTTTTCAAAAATATTCATCCAAAAATAAAAAATGCTGCACTTTCAGTTGTTCATTTACCTTCACATCATCCTCATCATCATCCTTACCTTCTTCTCACACGTTACCTGTCTTCTAAGCACACTTAGAAGACAGAAAATATGGCAATACTAATATCAAGCTTATTTAAAATTCTTAAAAGTAAAAACGCTTATTTAAAGTACCTGGAAACGGGAGATGTAAGCAATACAAGTAATCACATGTTCCCACCTGTCCAACACGAGCTGACTGATAAATCTCACACACCAAGAGAGGCGGGACTTAAGACAGAACAGCCAGTCAACAGCTGGTCACACTCAAAGCTGGTGTCATGTTTGAGAAGGAGGAGTGAGGAGGCTGCTGCAGCTGGCACAGACACACAGCAGTCAGAGAAACGTGGAGGGGTGACAGAAGTAAGGTGTTTCCGCTAAACTGCAGAAAAAGTGTGGGTGTTGAACCCTCTCACTGGGAAAGGTGTGGGTGTTAAATTACCCACATCCCCAACGGGTGTGACGCCTGTGTGTGTGTGTGTGTGTGTGTGTGTATTTTTAATACATTTTGCTTAATCTGCCTTCCTGCCTCATCTTCAGTGCATTTAGGCTCTAATCCAAGAAAAGATCCTAACACAATACAGATAACATTTATTTGCTTCATTTGTCTTGTGAATTTCCATGCACTCGGAACAAAAATTATTTCTTCGAAATACTCTTTCTAAAAATTTTAATACACGCAAAAACCCTGAACATGACATCATTCACAGTTATCCTTTATTTGTAATGCAAAGTATTTTGTAGATAAACATGCAAAATGAAGTTATTTTTAAATGACACAGAAGGTCTAATTCACTGAATTCAATTTATGGTGTGATTAGTTTTGTGAGAAATGTGTTCAGTCGGTTGTTTGTTTGCTCTGTTGTGTTAAGTTTGATAATTCATTTTCTATATTTGCTTGATCCTGTTTAGTCACAAGGAGATGGTGCCTTCTCAGTCAGACACTGAGAGGCTGGGTCACAGGGCTACACAGAAATACAGAACAATTCACACACATATGCCCTTGGTGACTCACCCTTTAACCTAACATTCATAATTTTGGTTTATGGGAGGAAACCAGAATGCCTGGAGAAAACCCACACAGGCACAAGGAGAACATGCAAATGTCATGCAAAAAGGTTTAATCTGAGGGCTGAACCAGTGACCAGCCTTTAATCTGACCCATTTTTTACAATTTTCTTTGTAATTCCTACACCGTTCACCTGATTTGGATGTAAAGACCCTCAAATTAAAGCTGATAGTCTGCAGTTATAGCACATAATGTTTGTTTCATTTTGATTCCATTGTGATGTACACAACCAAAAATGTTTGAAGCTGGCACTGCTCAATCTCTTACACAAGCTCAGGCTCCTTCCCTTCCAGCAATGTGACGTTCCACATCCCAACAGCTGACGAGGCACTCTCTCCCGGCCGCCACCCAGTAGAGCCCTGCTCTGGCCTATATTCTGAGCCTGAGCCCGGTTGAGGTGCGTCGGAGTGGGGGGGCAGCGGGCGCTGGTCGTGTAAGAGCAAGGGGGGAGGGTGGGGGTGTGATAGAAGTTGTGAGTTGTGTCACAGCGGGGGTTTGATAGTCATGTTTGCAGCGACGTGGGACCATTTTCAGCATGTAATCTGTGGTTGTAAGACGGTGCTTCAGGTGTTATCGCTATAAATAGCCGGTCGGAAACAACGGACGGCGGATATCGGGAGAAATTTGTGAGAAAGTTGGCTCTGGGAGATTTTCGGTAAGGGCACTGAATGAGTCTCCCAGGAAAACTGGGATTCGGGAGAGCTGACATGTATGACAACGCAGTAACAGTTGACCTTATTTTGACATAAAAAAACATCTTTAAAGGTGATATACCCAATTTCAAATTGCCTAGCTTATAATGTCAACAAATGTTAACAAAGTCACAGAACTCTCGCCCCTCCCCATTGGGTAGAATTCCTAACCCACGTCCCCCCAGGTTTCGAAACACGAGTAACCCCAGAAGACGACCGAATGCAAGACACTGGTCTGCAGTTCATTCAAGGACCATAACATGGCGGAATCACTGGTAAGTGAAAACAATATAACAATGAACAACTGACATTAATTGTTACTTTGTCCTGAACCTGATGCAGAACCAGCCGGCGGCTGTTTCTCCTGCTGACATGGTAGAGCGGTGAACACTGCAGCAGTGGTGTTCTGCCGTAATATGTCTGAGCTTTTTAGGAGCACAGAAGCCATATGAATGCTAAAGTCCGTATGGCTGGATAGACTGTCCAATCATTCCTTTCGGGCTGAACCATTTGATTGGTTGATGTTTTTAGACAAATACGGGAGAACCACTTAATTACTGTTTTTTGTTTTTTTTAATTTTCACAACATGTTTTATACATGCTGTGTTAAACATGTTAAGCTAATTTGTTGTGAAAATTAAGGATAGCAGCTTTAAGCCTACTGTACTTCTTGGCATCATCAAATCAAATCAAATCAAAATAAAAAATACTTTATTAATCCCCGAAGGGAAATTAAGTGTTGTTGTAGCTCAGTTATTCTTTAGGGAGTCATTGTAGAGGGTTCTAGCTGTGGACAGGAAGGATCTCCTGTAGCGGCCTGTGCTGCAGTGGATTATGAAGAATCTCCTGGCTGAAGACACTCTGTTGTTGAGTTACTGTGTTCTGAAGAGGATGATGAGAGTTTTCCATCATGTTCTTCATCCTCCTTTGGACAATCAACTCAAGAGACTCCAGTTTAGTCTCCAGGACAGAATCAGTCCTCCTTATCAATCTGTTCAGCCTCTTCATGTCACTTGCTCTGATGCTCCACCCCAACAGGTGACTGCAAATGTGATCAGCTAACAAACTCTTCTACTTTTGCCGCTCCTCTTCAAATCTCTGTCTGCCCATATTGTTTGAAAGCCAGGTAGACACACACAGGAGTCCGGGACATGCTCCTTTAGCCATGTTTCAGTAGAAGACATGATGCTGCATTCCCATCTTGTTTTTGGTTCTTTTTAAACTCAGAGTTCTTGAGAGGTGTATTACCTGTTGCTGACATGTTTCCACAACACCATGAACTGGGACGATAGGGTCTACTTGTTGGACCACAGCTGGGACTCCATCATCACCAGGGAAGAAGCGGGCAGCAGGGGGCGACATCGTCCCCTTCTGCCCGCTCATAAAAGGAAGTAACATCTACAGCAACAACAGCTCTGAAGAAGGCGGAAGTAAACACGCCGAAACATGTCAGCAACAGGTAATACACCTCTCAAGAACTCTGAGTTTAAAAAGAACCAAAAACAAGAGGATTTTTCAACACTCAGTAAGAACCTACCTCAAGATGCTGCATTCCCGATACTCTGGCTGCAGAAACAGAACAGCCTCAACAGTGTCGAGAGCAGGTCCAGTCCACCTCTCCTAGATAACGGGTCCAGAGCTGCACGAAACGCTTCTGCTGGAACATTCAGCACCGAGTCGGCCAGATGAGCCTATAGCGGTAACTAGACAGACAGTTGCTGGCGTTTGGGGTGTGAGAGAGCAGGTGGCCGGCGGGAGAGGGAATGGGGTGCTAAGAGCAGGTGTTGCATTCAAATGTCGCCATTTAAGTTGGATAAACAATGAACATAACACTAAAAAAGCCCGAGCCCGGCCCGTGTCCGCCCCTGAGGGGCCCGAAGCCTGGCCAGCGGGCCTTCGGGCTCAAGTGCAGGGCTCTACTACCCAGTCTTCTCTGCACCCGGCTCCTACGGCTCTCTCTGTGGATGGTGAGTCCACAGGAGGGTGGGCCTACATCATTTGTTTGGGTTGAGCCCAGTCGAGTCTGTGGGCAAAGGCCTGGCCACCAGGAGCTCACATGCGAGCCCCAGCCCTAGTCACAGTCCTCCTTTTTTACTTTCTCATAGGGGTTTCTGAACAGCTCTTTCTCTGACCCATCACCTAGGACCTGTTTGCCCTGGGATACCCATCCAGGGGCACAAAGCCCCAGACAACAACCAAGGATCATTTGGGCACTCAAACCCCTCCACCACAATAAGGTGGCAGTTCTAGGAGGGTCAATTCAATCATACTTTAATCCCCAAAAGAAAATTAGATAACATAAATATATAATATAATAAAATAACATGATATAACATGTGAATTTTTGTTACAACCCCTGCTTTCCACTGGAGTGTGAGCAGCGCTCTGTCATGTTTTTAGCGGTTTGTTTAGAACTCCAAGGTTGACCCAAACTCCAAACACACACAGAAACCAGGGAATCAGATGCAGTGATTTTAATATATACAGTGCTCAGGTGAATATACAACAATGAGGAATGTACAAGGCTGCTGGAGGGAGAACTGGAACGGAGGCTGGGCACAGGCAGAGTCCTGGCAGTGGAGGAGAGACACGTTAGTGATAGATCCTTCCAATGTACAGGTGATAAGCTGCGGTGTGCTGGGAATGTGCTCTTTAAACTCACGGAGGTAAAGGTGCTGGTGATGTTTGAGGAGGGATCCAGGGAACCAGCAGTGGTGGTGGAGATCCAGAAGCAGAGGGTGTGAGGCGAGGTCCAGTGTGCGTTGATGAATCCACAGGAGAGGTTGAGGCAGGGGTGACAGCAGACGGCTGTTCCGGGGCATGGTGTGGATTCCAGAGGGGACCAGAGACAGACAGGGATGCCAGGCAGGGGAGATGGTCGTGGGACACACGACTTCAGGAACCCATGGCAAGAGAGTCCTCCTGACGGCGCGGCAGACGGCCAGCGCAGAGGCACTTAATCCTGGAGGAGCGCTCCAGGTAACGGGACTGAGAGGGGGGGGGAGGAGAAGGCAGGTTAAACACACGTATTAATACTAACTTTCAGAACACTAGCTCAGGCCACACGTTACCACGTAAAGTTGTGGAACAAACTGGCGTCTGTCTCCAGTTCCTCCTCTGCTTAAATACCCAGCTCTCCTGAGCTGGGTAATGAGCCACACCTGCAGTCACTCATCAGCTGCTGCCACGTCCTGCAATGACAATTAGTCCAAAACAACAAACACCACACACCAGCTGCTGAGATCCTGACACGCGCAACGTTAGTGACGCGTAATACTGCGTGATAGCCAACATTAAAGTCAATTAGACCCTTTCCACTTTCCGTAGTGTCGCAAGCATTACGCAGCAGTTCTTTTTTACGCTGTACGCTTCTAAAACACGTCAATTACAGCAGCTTAGTATGGACCAAACAGAAAATCTGCCGTTCATACCCGGAAGTTCTAAAATAAAAAGGCACATTCCGGATATCCATCTGCGAGACTACAAAAAAATACAGTACCTGTGACGGGTTTGAAGTCCATAGGGGGTGTGAAAATAAGCCACATACAGGCTGTCGTCTTTCTCCCTGCTTGTTGTTGTGTGTACTGATGAAATCATGCGCATTTTCACTATTCTAATGAGATTTCATGATCTTCCAGGACCAGCTGGATGTGAGGCTACGAGAGTGAGCTTATGCATGTGAAGTGCTGCCAGTAGGAAGCGACACGCTGCTGATTACGCAAGCAAAACATTATGCTCTGCTCACAAGTCTAGTGGAAAGCAGGGGTTAATGATACAAATTAGATTTCCATTTTGTAAATATGCACATTATTATTGTAATTCTACTTACATACATACATACTATTACTATACTACATACATACTATTGTCATACTAAATTTAAAAACTAATAAATCAAATTGCAAATGGCCTCGGCTGGCTTACAAACTGTACTGAACTGTCAGAAACAGTGAAAGTACCATAAAAAACATGTGACATGGCCTTTTAGTTCTGTGCACTCCCTCTCTAATTGTCCTCTGGGGCACATGCACACACATACACCCACACACACACAAACATTACATCATCACTGTGTTCTCCTTTTCCTTTTGTTTTCCTTCCCTCCATCCCATAAAATGAGATCATTGAACTGATTTCTTTCCAGCGGTTTTGGTTTGAGGGCATCTGGGAGAAATTCCATCGTAAAGACACAGATGACAAGCTGGTACAGAGTCCCTCACCCAGACATGTAATTCTCAGCAGCTGCACAATATTTAAATTAGGATGATGTGATAAAGAACACCAGGTCCATTCAATTCAAATTTTAACTTTTGCTGACTGGAAAAAAACTAATGTTCAATAGCACAAATGATTTACTGCTTGGATTGTGTGGGACTATTCATTTGATCAGAGTACAAAAACTTAATAAGGAACGTTAGTGAGTGTTAGTGAAAGTTGTTGTTGTTGTTGGCGTTTTAGCCATCCATTCATTATCTACACCTGCTTATTCCTATCAGCTCTTTGCACAACAGACTAGTAGTTATGGTGTTCTGTTGATATAGCATACTTTGTCAAAATAGCATACCGGAAGTTGAGTTTTACAGCGCCGTCTGTCAATTTTATTTGAATTTAATGCATGCGCAATTTCACAAATGTCCCTCTGTGCCTGTGCAGTAACTGAAGGTATGCCATTCTGATGTATGGTGGTCTGACAGAACACTGGGATCTGTGGCGCAGTTCTACACAAGGTGTCTCAGTGAGCTGCCAAAGCTAAGCATTAACAGTGTCCATCTACTGTGACAGACACAATCCACAACTCCTGAGGGGTGGACTGAGACAATGATTTAGGCCGGGAATTTTTATAACATCCCAGGCCACCACCACCCAATTATTGCAAAACACAAGAGTGAATTTGGTCGTATGCCTATTGATGTAAGAGTGTAAAATAATAAAACAAAAGCTACACATGCATCCACACAGCTTTTTCTGTTTCTTTCCCCTATGAAATAAATATTTTTGTTCTCCTGTAATAACCTGCTCAAATTGCATGAACTGAAATTTCTATTTAATCTACAACTAAACTGGTAAATGTGCAGCCTACACATTTATCAGTTTAGTAGAAGAGTAACACACAATGGTCCACCTAATCCAAGACTAATGCTACAATACGGTTATTACATGATGAAAAAGACCCTAAAATGAAATTTAAGTTTGTTTCCCCAGTGTAGGAGTTGTAGTATGATCAAGGGGAGATGGTTTATATGTGCTGTGAGTTTGGTGTTTCTACAACATGTACTAGTTATTGCAGACTTTATTAGTTATTACGTGATGAAAAAGACCAGCAAAATAATTTTAAGCCTATTTTCCCAATATATGAGCTGTAGTAAGATCAAGGGATGAGGGTTTTATGTACTGTGTCTTACGTGGCACTACAACATGCAATGGTATGGTTTTGACCCATTTTAATGATAAAACATAATTGGATTGAAAATAGCCCTTAATCCAAAGCAAATTATGTTCATAATGGGTTTTTTTTACAACCATACACCTTAAAAATTGATTTAAAAAAACAAACATCTATTTCTAATCAAAGAAATGAAAAACATTAACAATTTTATTAACACTCCACCTGACCATCGGCCCAATCGTGAGCGGGCCAGTTCAGCAGCCAGGCCACCAGGTGCCTGCTCCTGACAGTAATTTGGACAAGGGCTTTAAAATGTATGTCATTGTTTATATATTAATATGAAGGTTGATATTTTTTGCGGGTGGCAGAGGCTCACAGTGAATCGGATCCTCTGGAGAGGCTGCTTGTACAGTGGGGCAAAAAAGTATTTAGTCAGCCACCAATTTTGTAAGTTCTCCCACTTAAAAAGATCAGAGAGGCCTGTAATTTTCATCATAGGTATACCTCAACTATGAGAGACAAAATGAGGAAAAAAAATCCAGAAAATCACATTGTCTGATTTTTAAAGAATTTATTTGCAAATTATGGTGGAAAATAAGTATTTGGTCAATAACAAAAGTTAATCTCAATACTTTGTTATATAGCCTTTGTTGGCAATGACAGAGGTCAAACGTTTTCTGTAAGTCTTCACAAGGTTTTCACACACTGTTGCTGGTATTTTGGCCCATTCCTCCATGCAGATCTCCTCTAGAGCAGTGATGTTTTGGGGCTGATGCTGGGCAACACGGACTTTCAACTCCCTCCAGAGATTTTCTATGGGGTTGAGATCTGGAGACAGGCTAGGCCACTCCAGGACCTTGAAATGCTTCTTACGAAGCCACTCCTTCGTTGCCCGGGCGGTGTGTTTGGGATCATTGTCATGCTGAAAGACCCAGCCACGTCTCATTTTCAATGCCCTTGCTGATTTCACTCAAAATCTTACGATACATGGCCCCATTCATTCTTTCCTTTACACGGATCAGTCGTCCTGGTCCCCTTGCAGAAAAACAGCCCCAAAGCATGATGTTTCCACCCCCATGCTTTACAGTAGGTATGGTGTTCTTTGGATCCAACTCAGCATTCTTTCCCCTCCAAACACGACAAGTTGAGTTTCTACCAAAAAGTTTTATTTTGGTTTCATCTGACCATATGATGTTCTCCCAATCCTCTTCTGGATCATCCAAATGCTCTCTAGCAAACCGCAGACGGGCCTGGACGTGTCCTGGCTTCAGCAGGGGGACACGTCTGGCACTGCAGGATTTGAGTCCCTGGCGGCGTAGTGTGTTACTGATGGTAGCCTTTGTTACTTTGGTCCCAGCTCTCTGCAGGTCATTCACTAGGTCCCTCCGTGTGGTTCTGGGATTTTTGCTCACCGTTCTTGTGATCATTTTGACCCCACGGGGTGAGATCTTGCGTGGAGCCCCAGATCGAGGGAGATTATCAGTGGTCTTGTATGTCTTCCATTTTCTAATAATTGCTCCCACAGTTGATTTCTTCACACCAAGCTGCTTACCTATTGCAGATTCAGTCTTCCCAGCCTGGTTAAGGTCTACAATTTTGTTTCTGGTGTCCTTTGACAGCTCTTTGGTCTTGGCCATAGTGGAGTTTGGAGCGTGACTGTTTGAGGTTGTGGACAGGTGTCTTTTATACTGATAACGAGTTCACACAGGTGCCATTAATACAGGTAACGAGTGGAGGACCGAGGAGCCTCTTAAAGAAGTTACAGGTCTGTGAAAGCCAGAAATCTTACTTGTTTGTAGGTGACCAAATACTTATTTTCCACCATAATTTGCAAATAAATTCTTTAAAAATCAGACAATGTGATTTTCTGGATTTTTTTTCCTCATTTTGTCTCTCATAGTTGAGGTATACCTATGATGAAAATTACAGGCCTCTCTGATCTTTTTAAGTGGGAGAACTTACACAATTGGTGGCTGACTAAATACTTTTTTGCCCCACTGTATGTGGGTATGAGTGCTACCTAAGCACTTGTAGAGTCAGAGTTTGGACTGGGGCAAAGAGGGAGTATCATTCTGATCAGCAGTTCAAACTTTCTTGGCTTTGTCATGTAGAAAAGTATGAAAACCAGGGTCAGCTGGCCAATAGAGGGCGCTAGGGTGAAGCCCTCCTTACTAAAAACATAATGTGACAACAAATAGGATTTTTCTTTTAATTGGATGTATTTAGAGTTTAAAACACTCATTTATATTCATATACTGAGAAGATTGTATAAATGTTTTCTGAAAGACAGAAATTACTTTGTAAATATTATTTCCCCCTGCAACTTCACTTTCATATGTCTATTTCAGCTCCAGGGCACTGGAGAAATTGCCCTCAGGAAGTGGGAACTTAAATCCAATTAGCCAATAACAGATTTGCAAGAAAATAACTCCATGAACAGCGATATTTTTAGTGTCCCAAAGCATGTTAAATACCGCAAGATTATCCATTTCAACTTCTGAATGGCAGACAACACGAGAATATGTTTAACAGACATCATTTTAACTTTTGAATGCCAGACAAAATAACAAAGTTCCTCTGCAAATAAGCAGGAGAGGTTTATAAGTCCTTCACAGTTGCCTTCAGCCATGTTTGTTTGAATTGTTCTTGGATAAATCAAAGTACAGATATAGTTCAGTGATTTGGTTCACTTTACAGTTTACAGGTTCCAGTGTTCTTAAAGCATTTTATGTCAGAAACCTGGAGTTTCAATTAGTTAGACTTCTAAAGCAAAGGTAAACAGTTGTTCATTTGTTTTTAATTGACCTTTCTCAGAGTCCCGCCCCCTTAGTTATTGTTGCTACGTCCGACAACAACGACCAGCGCGACAGATTATCATGACTGGAAGAGGTATTTCTATGCGTGTCAGTGACTTTTTTTGGAGCAAAACCTTCATGACATCATCCAAATCAAATCAGTCTGTGTCGCCTTTCTTTCTCCAGATAAGTTCTGCAGAGTGGCGTCCGTCTGCTCGCAGCTGGCGAGCACTCTCAGCTGCCAGCACTTTTAAAGCTAGCCCGCTGCGTCACCCTCACCAGTCGGCAATTCCGAGCCGGCTCGTGCTCATCCGTGGGTGTACCGCGCCACCTCTCAGGAGGCTCCTCAGCACTGAGCTCCTCTGATATCTAGTTAGGAGTTAGATGTGTTTGTCAGATCTGCTCACATAGCAACAGTTGTGTGATTGGCCATGGCTATTTTCGGGGCGGGGCCAGCAAAAGGTCAATTCTCCCCAAAGTCCTTCACTCCCGTGATTACTGTCTTAAGATAAATATTCCAAGTATTTTTTTTTTTTTACAATAATGTAACATTATTTTAATTTTTTTTTTTTCTTTAACGTCTAAGCCTACAGTGAGATTCATTGCAAAAAGATACTTGTATAATCCTTGACCTAATTGTTGAGCAAAAATTAGTTGTAAAAAGAAGTCTTATGACCTAATTACAATGACCAAACACATATAGGGCCTGATTTATCAAAGATTTGTGGTTGTTAAAACTGCTCAGCAGCCATGAAAACAAGCTGCAGGTGAATTAGTAACAACACGCAGACAAAACTGCGCTTGTTAAGCCTGCCGCTAGATGTGCAAAGTCATTTTAGCGCTTTTCCTCTTTATGAATATGCAATGTGGGCATTTCTGTCAGAAGGCGCAAAATATTGTGAGGAGAACATGTAAATAAGTGGGCGTTCATGGTGCAGTGTGATTTATCAAACCTGAAAATGTTTGCGGCTTCTAATTTTGCACATATTTTTACCGCCTTTGAAAAGCATGTCTTACCTCGGTGTAAAAATGAATGTAGTGATCATTGCATGGAGAAAGCACAGACAGACGTCTGGATCATTCCAGCACACTATGGTAGTTAGTGCTGCATCTCCCAGTAGATTGTCTAGTGTGTCACAAGTTGGGAATGCGAGCAGATAAATTAATTTTCCAAACACTTGTGATGCAAATGTGGCAAATTATCCAGGCTCACAATTCTTTCATTCTGAGGAACAGTTATATTTACGAGGTTGAGAAATGGTGAATATGGACATGGATGGGTGCGTGCATTACATTATTTGTGCTGTAAATATTCTGTACATTTATGGATCTAATAGCAGTTCTTGATCTATTCCTAAGGTGCAGACCCCCTGCACTCAACCCAACTGCTGGGGAGTAACATTGATATAATTTGGCCCACATACACACAAGAAACATTTTGGAGTGCTCATACAGAAAATGTGCCTGTTTGCGCAAGTTCAAGTTTCAAGTTTATTTATTTACAGTGGGGCAAAAAAGTATTTAGTCAGCCACCAATTGTGTAAGTTCTCCCACTTAAAAAGATCAGAGAGGCCTGTAATTTTCATCATAGGTATACCTCAACTATGAGAGACAAAATGAGGAAAAAAAATCCAGAAAATCACATTGTCTGATTTTTAAAGAATTTATTTGCAAATTATGGTGGAAAATAAGTATTTGGTCACCTACAAACAAGTAAGATTTCTGGCTTTCACAGACCTGTAACTTCTTTAAGAGGCTCCTCGGTCCTCCACTCGTTACCTGTATTAATGGCACCTGTGTGAACTCGTTATCAGTATAAAAGACACCTGTCCACAACCTCAAACAGTCACGCTCCAAACTCCACTATGGCCAAGACCAAAGAGCTGTCAAAGGACACCAGAAACAAAATTGTAGACCTTAACCAGGCTGGGAAGACTGAATCTGCAATAGGTAAGCAGCTTGGTGTGAAGAAATCAACTGTGGGAGCAATTATTAGAAAATGGAAGACATACAAGACCACTGATAATCTCCCTCGATCTGGGGCTCCACGCAAGATCTCACCCCGTGGGGTCAAAATGATCACAAGAACGGTGAGCAAAAATCCCAGAACCACACGGAGGGACCTAGTGAATGACCTGCAGAGAGCTGGGACCAAAGTAACAAAGGCTACCATCAGTAACACACTACGCCGCCAGGGACTCAAATCCTGCAGTGCCAGACGTGTCCCCCTGCTGAAGCCAGGACACGTCCAGGCCCGTCTGCGGTTTGCTAGATAGCATTTGGATGATCCAGAAGAGGATTGGGAGAACATCATATGGTCAGATGAAACCAAAATAGAACTT
This sequence comes from Pachypanchax playfairii, assembly GCA_006937955.1. Taxonomy (NCBI): domain Eukaryota; kingdom Metazoa; phylum Chordata; class Actinopteri; order Cyprinodontiformes; family Aplocheilidae; genus Pachypanchax; species Pachypanchax playfairii. Next base: position 643,410 of record SSNP01000157.1, on the reverse strand, counting down.
TTTGGTAGAAACTCAACTTGTCGTGTTTGGAGGGGAAAGAATGCTGAGTTGGATCCAAAGAACACCATACCTACTGTAAAGCATGGGGGTGGAAACATCATGCTTTGGGGCTGTTTTTCTGCAAGGGGACCAGGACGACTGATCTGTGTAAAGGAAAGAATGAATGGGGCCATGTATCGTAAGATTTTGAGTGAAAACCTCCTTCCATCAGCAAGGGCATTGAAAATGAGACGTGGCTGGGTCTTTCAGCATGACAATGATCTCAAACACACCGCCAGGGCAACGAAGGAGTGGCTTCGTAAGAAGCATTTCAAGGTCCTGGAGTGGCCTAGCCAGTCTCCAGATCTCAACCCCATAGAAAATCTCTGGAGGGAGTTGAAAGTCCGTGTTGCCCAGCGTCAGCCCCAAAACATCACTGCTCTAGAGGAGATCTGCATGGAGGAATGGGCCAAAATACCAGCAACAGTGTGTGAAAACCTTGTGAAGACTTACAGAAAACGTTTGACCTCTGTCATTGCCAACAAAGGCTATATAGCAAAGTATTGAGATGAACTTTTGTTATTGACCAAATACTTATTTTCCACCATAATTTGCAAATAAATTCTTTAAAAATCAGACAATGTGATTTTCTGGATTTTTTTTCCTCATTTTGTCTCTCATAGTTGAGGTATACCTATGATGAAAATTACAGGCCTCTCTGATCTTTTTAAGTGGAAGAACTTACACAATTGGTGGCTGACTAAATACTTTTTTGCCCCACTGTATAAAGAACCAGTTCATAACAAAGTCATTTCAAGGCACTTTACAGAAAAATCAACCAGTTAGCAATAAAACATTTCCTTTCTAAGGAACCACCCAATTGGGCTGAATTGTTAATTAAGAGCAATCCCCCATCCTGAGTAGCACGATTGACGATAGTGGAAAGGAATGACTCCCTTTTAACAGGAAGAAACATCTAGCAGAACCCGGCTCAGGATGGGCGGCCTTCTGCTTGAGCCGACTGGGGTCTGAGCTGACGGGAAAGAGACACAGACAAACAGTGGAGTAGGGCCAGTCATCATGTCTACGGAAAGATAAACAGAGAAACAGTTAATGACAGCTATATTAATAAATACAAACATGGTGAGTGAAGAAATGTGGTCAGTATGTCCTCTGACAGCCTGGCAGCATCACTAAGGGGAAAGCTCAGGAGACTGACTAGATTAGATTAGATTGCTGACTAGATTAACCTGCTCTGGGAATTAGTCAATCATAAATATAAAAATAAATAGTCTCAGTTAAATGTTTAACTGAAATTTAAAAAAAAAAAAAATATATATATATGTATATATATATATACTGTATATATTAGTGCTGTCAGTTAAATGCGTTATTAATGACATTAACTGAAACCAATTTTAACGGCGTGAATTTTTTTATCGCGAGATTAACGCTCGTTCTATTTGGGCCAGCCCTTTGTAGTTTTTCTCCACGATTTTGCAAAAAACTCGTTACGTTAGAAAACTACAACATCACACCATGGGCGGATCTACAGGGGGGCAAGGGGGGGCAACTGCCCCCCTTGTTTATAGCCTTGCCCCCCCAACTGCCCCCCCAACCTTTATGTGTTTAATATAATATTTTTCAAACCAAATTGCTTGGATGTCTAAAAGCACATTTTTGCACTGAAAAAAAGAGAATATTTGACCAAAAAATACATAATTTAAAATAAACTCTTGGGTACCTGAAAAGCTTAATTACGGCCCTGCGTCAGAAACAGTTTGCCTCCCGTTGTGCGACAGTGCGCTGTGCTGCGTCATGCCTCATTAATAGGACCGGCTTCAGTCTGGAAGGGTGGAGTCACTGAGCCAGGTAAAGCTACTTTTTCCCCATGTGATACTCTAAGGCACAAAGTTTAAGTAAAATTAAACTTGTAATGAATGTCTTCTTAAAAAGACATGTGATCGTGGCTCAGTACGCTCATTAATTGCTTGCTAGCAGCACTCACACTCGTGTTTTGGATTGTTGGAGCGCATTTCTGTCACGGGCTCTGACAGTTTGTTGACCCACATGCCGGACTCAGACTCAGACACAGATTGTTCGGTGCAAAAGTGAACGGGTTTATTTACAGGTGGTAACGTGAACATCAATATATATATACAGTGGATGAATGTGCTCGGTGATCTGGTGCGTCAGGTGGATCTCAGGAAGAGTTTGCAGCGGTAAAACTCGGGAGGAGGACAGGTCCAGTGCGGTGCTGTGCGGGAGGTGGTGAGTCCAGGTCGGGTGAGAACGCTGGAGGGAGGTAGTGCAGGTTCCAGGAGATCAGGCGCTGGACACAGAAGGATCCTCGGACACACAAGGAGCAGGGTGACGATAATCCTGGAGACAGCAGGTTAATCGAACACAAGGAACAACTCTTCTCAAAAAGGCACACAGAAAAACTCGGAATAATCACTAGGAATGAATCACTAGGAGAGCACATAGAAGTTACCATATAGGTTAACAACCAGGCACTGAATGAACGTCTGCCTTGTCCTTAAGTAGCACCCTGCTCCTCATCAGCTCTGATCTCCACCAGGTGTAATCAATCTACCTCGCGCTCCAGCGTAGCTTCAATCTGCAAGCAGATGACTCACCCGACACAGAAATGCACAACACATAATACACTGAACCTGACATTACCTCCCCCTCAACGACCGCCACCTGGCGGTACGGCACGAGATGCCTCAAAATCCCTGATGAGCTGGGGATCCTGTATGAAGGAGGCCGGCACCCAGGAGCGATCTTCTGGTCCGTAGCCCTCCCAGGCTACCAAGAACTGCCGGCCTCTTCCTCGGCGACGTACGTCCAACAGACGATCCACGGTGTAAACGAGTTGGCCATCAACCACACGGGCGGGAGGGGGGGGAGCGGACGGAGGACACAAGGGGCTAGAACTCACAGGTTTGATGAGAGAGACATGAAAAACAGGGTGGATCCGCATAGAAGCGGGCAGGCGGAGTTTGACTGTGGAGGGACCAGGGACAGACAGAATCTCAAAAGGACCAATATAACGGGGTGCCAGTTTCTTGTGGGTGTGTTTGAGATGAATGTCACGGGTGGACAGCCATACCTGTTGCCCGACGGTGTAGGTGGGCGCCGGGAGGCGCCGCCGGTTGGCCACCCTGCAGTTTTGTTCCTTGGTGCGTTCCAAGGCGGCCACCGTCTGCGCCCAGGCGCGCCTACACCGCCTGACATGGGCGTGGACGGACTGATGGGTGGGTGGGTTATTCTCGGAGGGCAGCAGGGGGGGCTGATAACCTAGGGATATTTCAAATGGTGATTTATTAGTAGCGGAAGACACATGCATATTATGTGCGTATTCGACCCATGGCAGATGTTCACTCCAGGTGGAGGGATCGTTCGAACACACACAGCGCAACGCGGCCTCCAGCTCCTGATTCATCCGCTCTGTCTGACCATTGGTCTGCGGATGAAATCCGGAGCTGAGGACCACGCGCGCTCCGAGTGCCGAAAAGAATTCCCTCCAAACCTGGGAAATAAACTGGGGGCCCCTGTCAGACAGTACTTCGACAGGGAGCCCATGGAGCCGAAAAACATGCTTAATCAGAAGCCGGGCAGTCTCCAAGGCAGAGGGCAGTCTCTTAAGGGGAATGAGATGACAAGCCTTGGAAAAACGGTCAATCACTGTTAAAATCACTGAAAACCCTTTACTGACCGGCAGCCCGGTCACGAAGTCCAGGGCTATGTGGGACCAGGGTCTGCCGGGGGTCTCGAGGGGCTGGAGCAGTCCGTGGGGATGTTGGTTGGAGGTCTTATTGCGCGCACATGCCTGGCAAGCCTGAACGTATTCCTTGATGTCTCTGTACATGGACGGCCACCAGAAGGACCGCCTGATGAGACCCACCATCCTTCCGACTCCTGGATGTCCTGAAAACCGGGCTGTGTGGGCCCAGTGGAGAAGGCGTGAGCGTACAGATTGTGGAACATACTTGCGGTTAGGTGGCTGGTTAGCTGGTCCAGGATCGGCGAGTTGTGCGCGTCTGATAGCCTCTTCGATGTCCCACGTGACTGCTCCGACCACACAGGCTCGGGGAACAATAGTGCGTGTCTCGGGTGTCTCGTCCACTGAAAACTGACGGGAAAGGGCATCTGGCTTGACGTTCTTCGAACCGGGTCTGAAAGAGATTATGAAATTGAAACGTGAGAAGAATAGTGACCATCTGGACTGTCGGGGGTTTAACTGTTTCGCCTCTTGGAGATAGGCCAGATTCTTGTGATCCGTCCAGACCACCACGGGTTCGACCGCCCCCTCTAGCCAGTGTCTCCACTCCTCGAAGGCCAACTTGATGGCCAACAGCTCCCTGTCTCCCACGTCGTACCCTCTTTCTGCAGATGAGAGGCGGCGGGAGAAAAAGGCGCAAGGGTGCAACTTCTGATCGTGCTGTCCCACCTGGGACAGCACGGCACCCACGCCTGAGTCCGAGGCGTCCACCTCCATGGTGAACTGCCTGGACGTGTCGGGCTGTACGAGTATGGGGGCGCTGCTAAACCTCTCCTTCAGCTTCATGAAGGCCTCGTTAGCCTCCAGAGTCCAAGTGAAGGGCAGCTTAGTGGAAGTGAGAGAGGTTAGAGCGGCAGCAGTCTGACTGTAGTTGCGGATGAATTTACGGTAGAAATTGGCGAAGCCCAGAAAGCTCTGAAGCTGCTTACGTGTCGTGGGTGTGGGCCAGTCCAGTACTGCCTGTATCTTTACAGGATCCGTTCTGACATGTCCGTCTCCAAAAATGAATCCAAGGAATCCAACTGAAGAGACATGGAACTCACATTTTTCAGCTTTAACAAAAAGCCGGTTTTCTAGGAGGCGCTGTAGGACCTGACGGACATGGATCCTGTGTTCAGCCTCGGAAGCAGAGAAGATTAGGATGTCGTCTAAGTAAACAAACACAAAGTCATTCAGAAAGTCTCTTAACACATCATTGATCAATGCTTGGAAGACAGCTGGGGCGTTGGTCAGCCCAAAAGGCATGACCAGATATTCAAAATGCCCTAACGGGGTCTTAAATGCTGTCTTCCACTCATCCCCCTCCCTGATGCGAACCAGATGATAAGCATTACGTAAGTCCAGTTTTGAAAAGATGGTGGCTCCTTGAACAGTCTCGAAGGCCGAAGCCAGTAACGGTAATGGGTACCTGTTCTTGATGGTTATTTGATTTAGTCCCCTGAAGTCAATACAGGGTCGCAGGGACCCATCCTTCTTGGACACGAAAAAGAATCCTGCTCCCAGCGGAGATGTGGATCGGAGGATGATGCCCGCCTCTAGCGACTCCTTGATATATTTCTCCATGCTTTCTCGCTCCGGACGAGAGATGTTATAAAGCCGGCTAGAGGGCAGGGCGGCTCCGGGGAACAGGTCTATGGCGCAGTCGTATGGTCTGTGGGGAGGAAGAGAAACAGCTCGGGATTTACTAAATACCTGACTGAGGTCGTGGTATTCTCGGGGGACTCGAGTTATGTCCGGGATCTCCTCTTCTGTGCATGCGGGGTACGGGGATCTGGCGAGAGCAGAGTGCAGACACTGGGACAAGCAGTACAAACTCCATGAATCTATGTTACCTTCAGTCCAGTTGATGTGAGGATTGTGTGTTCTTAGCCATGGATGGCCCAGTACCACCGGAACCTGCGTGGAGGGGAAAACCAGAAATGAGAGATTCTCACGATGGTTACCTGATATTACCACCTCCAGCTCACAGGTCCGGTGGGTAATGGTGGTGAGGGACCGGCCATCCAGAGCGGAAACACGGACAGGAGTTTGGAGTTTGTGCACGGGGATCTCGAGCTGACGGGCCAGAGCAGCGTCCAAAAAGTTTTGCTCGCACCCAGAGTCCACCAAGGCCAGAGTCTGAAAAGAGTTTTGATTAAACAAGAGAGTCACAGAAAACGTTAGACGGGAGGGTTTTTCCTGGGGCGGAACCGTCAGACCTCCCTGATCCTCTGACGGTTGTGGCCGTTTAAACGCATGGGGCACGCGGCGATGAAGTGCCCTGCTGTTCCGCAGTATAAGCACTCGCGTGCCTCCATGCGTCGTTGTCTCTCGGTGGGAGAAAGCCGTGCGTTCCCCAGCTGCATTGGTTCATCTCCGGCATGACCCGCTGCACCTCGGGGTGCGCTCGTTGGCTCCGCAGTTCTGGTCGTCGCTCTCGGTGGTGAGTGCGCCCGCTGCTCCTCCCTGAAGTAACCTGACAGCTGGTGATCGATCCGGATGGCAAGCGTAATAAGATCCTCCAGCGTCAGGGGTTCGTCACGGTGAATGAGCTGCTCTCGAATCGGCCGGCTTAATGCGCCCACAAACGCTCCCTTGAGCGCCGGCGTGTTCCAGCCTGATTCTGCTGCCAAAGTTCGGAAGTCTACCGAGAAATCAGCCACTGACCTTCTGCCCTGCTTAATGTGGCGGAGCTGGTGCGTGATCTCGGACTCAGACTTTCGGTAGGTGAAGGTTCGCTCAAAGTCTTTGATGAACACCTCCATGGAGGTGCGTTGGATGAGGGGGTAGTTGTATTTAGCCTCCGCCCATCGAAGCGCACGTCCCCTGAGGAGGCCGATGATATGTGCGATCTTGGAGGCGTCATCTGGAAAAGACTGAGGGGACCGACAAAACATCAGAGAACACTGAAGCAGAAATCCAGACCCCTTACCGGGCTCCCCGGCGTAACCCTCCGGGTTGGGCAGAGTCACATGGCTCACCGGAGCGCGCGTCGTCGGAGCCGGAGGGTCGGGCTCGGGTGGTGCTGACGCAGGCTGTGGAGGAGGCTGAGAAAGAGCAGACAGCTGAACCTGCATACCTTGCAGAAGTCCTGCTATATCCTCCAACCGCTGGTGGTTGAATTGCTGTCGCTCACAGAGAGAGTTCAGCACGGTTTCATGCCTCGCTAACAGATCCTGCATACTGGTCAGCGGGGATCTGGCTGAGTCCGCTGGGTCTGACGGGCCTGGTTGTTCTGTCACGGGCTCTGACAGTTTGTTGACCCACATGCCGGACTCAGACTCAGACACAGATTGTTCGGTGCAAAAGTGAACGGGTTTATTTACAGGTGGTAACGTGAACATCAATATATATATACAGTGGATGAATGTGCTCGGTGATCTGGTGCGTCAGGTGGATCTCAGGAAGAGTTTGCAGCGGTAAAACTCGGGAGGAGGACAGGTCCAGTGCGGTGCTGTGCGGGAGGTGGTGAGTCCAGGTCGGGTGAGAACGCTGGAGGGAGGTAGTGCAGGTTCCAGGAGATCAGGCGCTGGACACAGAAGGATCCTCGGACACACAAGGAGCAGGGTGACGATAATCCTGGAGACAGCAGGTTAATCGAACACAAGGAACAACTCTTCTCAAAAAGGCACACAGAAAAACTCGGAATAATCACTAGGAATGAATCACTAGGAGAGCACATAGAAGTTACCATATAGGTTAACAACCAGGCACTGAATGAACGTCTGCCTTGTCCTTAAGTAGCACCCTGCTCCTCATCAGCTCTGATCTCCACCAGGTGTAATCAATCTACCTCGCGCTCCAGCGTAGCTTCAATCTGCAAGCAGATGACTCACCCGACACAGAAATGCACAACACATAATACACTGAACCTGACAATTTCCCTTATTAGTTTAGCTAACAGTTAACACAAAAGCAGTTTCTCCATAATTCAGAAATGTTTCGGGGTCGTTATTTTATGGGCTGAAGCTTGACTGGTGGCTCTGATGATTACAGCAAAAAGACCGCACAATGAAACCCCATTACTGTACATCCATCCATACTGTAATGCAGGGAACATAACAAATAGGCCACACAGAATACCAGATGTCTGAATATAACTGTGTGACTTGTGTAAATGTGATAACTCGCTTTATGCTGTTATAGGCTGTTTATATAAAGGAGTTTAAAAAAAAAATCTAATTATGATGCTTGAAATTCGCAGGCCACGATGAAAAGAAAATTTAAAAGTGGAGACATTTCCAAATTTTTTGGAAAAAAAGTGAGAGATGACCAGAAGGGAAAAGAGATGGAAGGAAGATGTGAGGAAGGAGAGATGACAGAGACACCAGGAGGGTCACAGATAAAGAAAGCCACAGCAACAGATGAAGAAATGACTGAGTGTGAAGAAAGTGATGTTAGTGATGAAGAAGAAAAGGCTTCAGAATCAGAGAGAGAGACAGAGGACAGTGGAGAAGAGTCTGATGTAGAGAAAAGAGAAAAGGAAGGCACAGTGTCAGTAAATCCACCCTTTATTCCAGCTGAACCGCCTGGTATGTATCTATTCTCCATTTAGGTTAGTGCAGATTTTAGATGTTACAGTAAACATCTTTTCAGTAAAATCTACAGGTGTATTACAAAGCTAGGTCAGCTAGGCTTAACAATTGTCTTAGCAGTGATTATAGAAAAAAATTGAAGACAAATCAAATTCTATAATACTAAAATACAGTCAAACTGAAACAGATAACTTAGATATATTTATAAAAATATAATAACAGTTATCTGTTTCTTCTGTTTCTGAAATCAGTCCTGTACAGTGATTTAAGTTCTTTTTCTGTATTTATATTCTGTACCATTTTATTTACGTAATTTTATTTTTTTTTTGGGGGGGAACCTTTTTTTTCTCATTTATAACTAAAAGTTTTTTTAAATTTTCTTACAGGATATGCTAATTCAATAAATACCTTTGAAGAGTTTTTTGGGTATTTTTATTAACTGCATAGAGGATGTGTTCACATGAGGACGTTGAGCATTGCCACCCTGCTTGGACCTCTTGCCTCTCCCTTGCCCCCCCATGTAATTTTTTCTAGATCCGCCACTGCATCACACCGGCTCTAGTAAGACCGGTCTTGTGCGAAAATGTGTTCCCCTGAAATATTCTGTTTCCCCTGTCTCGGGAGCGCGCACCGCAGCCAGAGGGGCGGAGCCGACAAGCTTCACAGCCCTTCCGATCAGTTTCTCGCTAGACTGAAACTAGACTGATAAAAGGACAAGTTTCCCTGTCGAAGTTCTTGCTTTATTAAGCTTCCGTTAAATGAATGAACGAAAACGAAAATTGTTTTGAGTGTTTTTTTTACTCGCCGTGAGAATCAAGTCTCTCTCCCCCTGTTTTGATCCCCGTTGAAGAGATGGCTTATGTGACACTTTTTTCTTCAGCCTTCTGTTGAACAGTGTTATATTGTGTGTGAGATCATTTTCTCCAACTGTGAATGACTGTTGAATTTAGGTATATGCCAGTGTTTTTTTTCAAAAAAACATTTGCACAAAGCAAGCCGATCCACTCTTCCATAAGAGCATTAAAATGAGAAAAAAAATAACTGGGACAAAAAAGAAATCAAGGGACACTTGAACTAGATAATGTGCGATTAATCAAGCTTAAGTGCGAATTAACTTGGACATAAATTCGATTAATCGCGATTAAATATTTTAATTGTTTGACAGCACTAATATAAATATAATTAGGTTTTACATTAACTCTTCTGTACAAATGTTTCATTGTCAGTCATTTAATTGGATTCATGCAGCCCCACCCAAAAAATATCTCACCGACTGCCACTGATGAAAACTGAGGCCAGAGCTGTCATATGAGATAGCAGTGTAATCTGAGACACAACACTATTCATGTTTCTTTTGTTTTTGAAATGCAAGTTTTTTAGCAGGGATGCCATTGTTTTTTTGTTTAAAGTTCCCGCATTACAAACCGAAACTGATTTCAGAATGACAGTAACAGTCTGTTGCACAGAGAGCCAATTCAGGATCACAGGGAGCTGGTGTCTATCTCGCTCATTGGGTTACATCCTGGACAGATCGCCAGTCCATCACAAGGCTACATATAGACAAACCACTTACACACACTCACACCTAGGGACAATTTAGAGCTGTCAGTTAACCTCAGGCATATTTATGGTTTGTGGGAGGAAGTCCCCAGAGAAAACCCAAACATGCACAGGGAGAATAGGCAAACTGCAGAAAGGTCCCAGCCCGATTTTAAACCCCGGACCCACTGCAAAGCAACAGTACTACCCACTGAACCACAGTGCAGCCCGTTGGCATTTTATTTCAAATCAAAGAGGTGTTGCCTTTTGGAGAGAAAATATGTTATCATCTAGGTCCATCTAGTGGTGTAATAGAAATATCACACAAAATTATTTAAATAAATATAAATCTATATAAAAATTTATAAATCACCTAATGGAATTCACCAAAAAGTTAATCACTGTAAATTAAACTAAAAACAGACAACAGCATTAAAAAGTCAACGAAACAATAACTACAAGGAGTAGGATGGGTTACAATGGTGTGTAAAAAAAATACCTTCAGAAAGAAAGAATTAAAGAAAATAAGGATAGTTAATTAATGAGGAAAATCAGAGGACAAGGAATAAAATACTAATATTATAAGATTGTATAAAAAAAAAAAAAAAAAAAGTAAAAATGTGCTTTTTTTTCATAAAAAAGATTAAAGGTCCTGTATCATGCTATTTTACAGCTTTCAACATCTGGGATTATTTGTTACGTTGGTGTTACAGTATATATACAGTATGTTATATATCGTGTTAATTTGTCCTGAAATATAACTTACATCCTGGAGTTATTCGTTGACCTGGAAGTAAAACCTGAGATGGGATTTTAGTTTACCTTCTATCCCATCTCTCCCCCAGCCTCCCCGCCTGTGAGTGCTGCCGCTCAAGCTGCCTGAATAAAAAAGGTGAACAAATCCTTGTAACTCTTGCAGCCAAATGCACATTTTCACCGATACATTTTTAGAAAGTAAAATATTAAAAACAGTGGTGCTTAAGGCCTGATTTATCAAAGGTATGTGGCTGTTAAAACCGGCGCAAACTGCTCAGCAGCCATGAAAACAAGCAGCAGGTGATTTACTAACGGTGTGCAGATAAAACTCCGCCTGTTAAACCTGCTGCTAGATGTGCAAAATCCTTGTCATGCTTTTGCCCTTGATGAATATGCAATGAGAGCGTTTCTGTCAGAAGACGCAAAATTTTGGGTATGAGAACATGTAAATAAGTGGATGTTCCAGGCGCAGTGTGATTTATCAAACCTGCAACTTTTTGCAGCTTCTAATTTTGCGCCTATATTTACAACCTTTGAAAAGCATGGCTTAACTTGACGCAAAAAAAAATGGATGCAGTTAATGTTGCGAGAAAAAGGCAAAGACAGATGTCTGGATCATTCCAGCACACTGTGGCAGTTAGTGCTGCATCTCAGGCAGTTCTTCTAGCATGTTACTGGTTTTGAATGGAATGTTACATGAGCAGGTATATTAAGTTTCCTAACACTTGTGATGCATTACGTATATGTTATTCGTGCCCTGCAAATATCATTCTGCACATTAATGAATCTAATAGCTGCTAAGGTGATGGCATAGACCCCCTTCACCCCACCCTCCTAACACCTGTGCTCAACCATAGGGGAACATCTCTATGTTTCCAGGAGAGAGTGGAGCAGCTGCTCAGAGTGCAGGATTCAGGAGGAATACTAAGAAATGCGTAAATTAAGCCAAAAGCCACTCTGGGTACTTTCTAAATAAGGAAGAAGCATCACAACATGGTTAAATCCTCCAAAAAGTTGATTTTTGCATGAGGACCTTTAAAGGAACTTAAGGCAGCTTTACAAAATCTGACTCAGTGCTGCCGCGACAGGCGCTGTGGCTAACTGCGGCCACCAGCCAAGCCGGCACGGGAGCGCGCACAGACACTTTACAGACTGTTCATCTTCACAGCACTGCACCGGGGAGGCTAACATACTTCACGTCAGGTCTCTCCACTCTGTTATTTGATTTGATCTCATCATTTTCATACTGTATCAGGCTCTAAACACGACCTATAATGTTTTCTCCATGTCAGCATCCGTTTTCACTCCCAAATGCAGCTGAAGTTCCCTCCATGAACCGAACGCATATCCAATATTTATGCGGTTGCCTGCCCGGCTTCGGTCATATTTTTTTTTAGACTCACGAGATGCCGCTGATAAAGTCTTTTTTTTCTTCGTGGTGCCACTTTTTTGGGGCGTGAGAGTGGATGCAGGTCGTTAGCTGGCTGCAGAAACATCCATAAGTATACCTTCAGTGTTTGAATCCAAGTCCACGGCGGCCATGTACTTCCTGTTCAAGAGCTGTCGGCAACGCGCATGCAGCGTCAATTTATGTCACATCCCTACAACTGCGCGGGAAATTCGGACGTCGAACTGCAGCGCATTATGTGGCACACAGCGTTTCCAAGGCAACAGACATATATGCGGATGGCCTCGTTATTTTGGGTTTTTAATGCTTCATGACCCATTAGCATTGAATAAACTGGAAAAGCATGTGTAGTTTTTCACAAATCTTGCCTTATGTCCCTTTAAAATACATTATCATGTATCACCATGGCAACTGCCATTATTGGCAGTCCCTCTCAAAGCTTCTACAGGAACTTTTCCAGTTTACATGAATCTTAATGCCACATAAGTGATTCTCAGTCAAGCTGGATGCTTTTTAAAATGGTGTTGCTTTAGCTGTGTAGCAATGAAGATAAAACTCTTTCTGCTGAGTATAGTACCTGATCAATCCAACAACATAATGTTGTAGATTGTCTGGTCACACTTTGGCGTTTTGTAGAATATCCAGCTTCAGATCAGACTATGTGATGTGTTTGTTTGCCTAAAATTAATCGTTGACTTCTTTGATTAATGTTCTCAGTTTATGAGTTAGTATTTTCCTTCCAGTTTGGTGGCTTGCAGTTTAAATGTTTATAATATAATAATGGCTGTATTTTGTGTTTCAGAGAACTTCAGTTTGGCTGTTTTTAGATTTCCATCCTGTTTGTTTGTGGGCAGGGGAGGAAACAAGTTGCCAGTCCATCACAAGACTAACTATATAGGTTATTTTCACGGTCTGTCCTTTAATTCCATACTGTCAGGATCTCTGCTGCTGGTGGGTGTGGTGGTTGGTTGTCTGCACTAATTGTTTTGCAGGGCGTGGCAGCAGCTCATCAGAGGATTCAGGTGTGGATCGTTACCCAGCTCAGGAGAGCTGGGTACTTAAACAGAGGAGGAACCACAGACAGACGCCAGTTTGTTCCACTAACTTCCGTGGTAACAGAGTGGCCAGAGATCTTTGCATGACAGTGATATTGTTAGTTGTAACTAACCTGCCTTCTCCTCCCCTACTCTCAGCCCCGTGTCCTGGAGCGTTCCTCCAGTTTGCCGGCGCCTCGACGTGGACAGCTCACTACCGTTCTACCGGACTGACTCTCCACGGTTCTCATGCTCAAGTTGCGGTGTAACGCGACTGGCTCTTTCCCTGGCTTCCTGTCTGTCTCTGGTCCCCTCTGGATCCACACCTCACCGGTCACCGCGCTGCTGTCACTCCTGCCACAGTGACGTCTGTGCAGACAGCCCCTGGAGCCGGACCCACTAAACCAACGTTCGGACAGCCTGGATCATCACCCCCTGCGGCAGCACCTACGGATCCCTCCTCACGACAGCACGGCTTCTCGTCACCGTGAGTTTAAAGAGCACGATCCCCGCACACCGCAGCTGGTATCTCCACCTGTCACTAACGTCTCTCTCTCTCTCACAACCAGGACCGTTCCTGCCCCGCACCAGTTCCCGTCCTGGCACTATTATATGTGTACAGTTTATGTTGTCACATTTGGAGCACTGTACATAATAAACACTGTAAACCGATCTCAGTCTCGTGTGTGTTTGGAGTTGGGTCGCACTTGGAGCTCAAAACAAACCCCGCCTGGTAGTATACCATGACACATACAGCTGGAATATAACAATTTTCATGGAACATAGAACCTGCTAATATCATTTAAATGATCAATTTTAAAAAGAGCAAGAAAAATATATTGCACTGACACTATAGTGTAATTATTTTACAGGTAATTTTTTTTAAGATACCCTTCTTCAGTTTCATGAAAATATGAACTAAATTTTCGTCAGATATTGTTTAGAATCACAAAAGATGTCAAAATTTCAAAATCAAAGCCAAACAGCACTTCTGAATTTTAAATTCCTCTCCACATGTTACTGTCACGGGACGGTTGGTATCTACACTCACCGGCCACTTTATTAGGTACACCTGTCCAACTGCTCGTTAACACTTAATTTCTAATCAGCCAATCACATGGCGGCAACTCAGTGCATTTAGGCATGTACACATGGTCAAGACAATCTCCTGCAGTTCAAACCGAGCATCAGTATGGGGAAGAAAGGTGATTTGAGTGACTTTGAACGTGGCATGGTTGTTGGTGCCAGAATGGCTGGTCTGAGTATTTCAGAAACTGCTGATCTACTGGGATTTTCACGCACAACCATCTCTAGGGTTTACAGAGAATGGTCCAAAAAAGAAAAAATATCCAGTGAGCGGCAGTTCTGTGGGCGGAAATGCCTTGTTGATGCCAGAGGTCAGAGGAGAATGGCCAGACTGGTTCGAGCTGATAGAAAGGCAACAGTGACTCAAATAATCGCTCGTTACAACCAAGGTAGGCAGAAGAGCATCTCTGAACGCACAGTACGTCGAACTTTGAGGCAGATGGGCTACAGCAGCAGAAGACCACGCCGGGTGCCACTCCTTTCAGCTAAGAACAGGAAACTGAGGCTACAATTTGCACAAGCTCATCGAAATTGGACAATAGAAGATTGGAAAAACGTTGCCTGGTCTGATGAGTCTCGATTTCTGCTGCGACATTCGGATGGTAGGGTCAGAATTTGGTGCCAACAACATGAAAGCATGGATCCATCCTGCCTTGTATCAACGGTGGTGTGGGGAATATTTTCTTGGCACTCTTTGGGCCCCTTGGTACCATTGTTACAATGCCACAGCCTACCTGACTATTGTTGCTGACCATGTCCATCCCTTTATGACCACAATGTACCCAACTTCTGATGGCTACTTTCAGCAGGATAATGCGCCATGTCATAAAGCTGGAATCATCTCGGACTGGTTTCTTGAACATGACAATGAGTTCACTGTACTCAAATGGCCTCCACAGTCACCAGATCTCAATCCAATAGAGCATCTTTGGGATGTGGTGGAACGGGAGATTCGCATCATGGATGTGCAGCCGACAAATCTGCGCCAACTGTGTGATGCCATCATGTCAATATGGACCAAACTCTCTGAGGAATGCTTCCAGCACCTTGTTGAATCTATGCCACGAAGAATTGAGGCAGTTCTGAAGGCAAAAGGGGGTCCAACCTGTTACTAGCATGGTGTACCTAATAAAGTGGCCGGTGAGTGTATCTTGGGCTGTCATTGGCAGCCGTCTTCAGTCAGGAACAGTCTACACAACAATACAGTGTTGGGACAATTAAGTCACAGCAGACAAAAGGGATTTCGTCGTGTATTTGCTGGAAAGAAGTGAATTCAGTGTAATTTAAGATTTGCAGTGGTCTTAAAGGTGTTAAAGAGGATTTTGTAGCAAATTTAAATGTCAAATTTACTTTAAAGAGGCCATTTTCTACAAATTTCAGGACTTTGTGGTTATTTCTTAGGTATTATCCAGTAATATGAAACATTTTATATCTAAAAAAGGTCAGGAAATACTGATGAACAGACCTTTCAATCTGTCTGCATTAAAATTCTCCTTCCGTCAGGCAGCTTCGGTTGCTTCGGCAGCAGCTCGTTCATATTCATTATTCAAATTTGCTGGACTCTTAGATGGTCTGTGCACAGCAGCAAGTTGTTCAAAGTTAGAGCATGGACGATGCCTAACAAGAGTCCAGTAGGACCTGGAACCAGCCAACCAATGAGGGAGGACAAGAGGGAAAGGTTAGGAAATAATGTAGGCAGTTTGTGTGACATGATGGACGGATAAATTACTTAAATGTGGGCTGTGTATTGATGATCCAAATTTTGTAATATAGCATGTCTTAAATAAAGAGGAGTTTAATTGTCTTTAGTTTTGAAGGAATTCAAATACTGAACAGAAATCCCATATATTTTTAATAACAAGATGAAGGTCAAAATAACAAAGTTTGTGCATGTTATGCCTGCACATACTTGTCCCTGCTTTGTCATTGCTGCAGGTGCTGACATGAGTATGTGTACTTCCCTCTGCTAGCTTCTATTTGGCTTTTCGATCACAGTTGTTTTTGTTTCTATTCTGGTTTCTTGCAGCCATGCAAGCTTTATGAGGTGAATGTAACACCACAAGGAAAATTGTCAAAAATAGGTGCATGGCATGTTTCCTTCTCAGCAATACTGTGTAACTGCTAAGCTGGGCATTCCAAAAAAAATACTGCTGATGTCATACTAACCATGTGACTCTTGTGAATTTCTAAATAATCTACAATGTAATGTACTCAGTTTTTTTTTTGAAAATGAAAAACCCAGCTGTGTCTGAAATTATTCAAACTGGCTAAGAGAAGTTTCAAATAACTTGTCATGACACAACTGAATCAAACGGTTAACCGGCTTTCATTTACGATCTCAGTGTAAACAAACAATCCTTCTGTTCGAACTGAAAATGAAATTAAAACAACAACCCGGCAAACTGAAAGCAACCAAACGTGACACAAAACAGCTGTAGCCACAGCTATCTAGTCACATGAATGTTAAAGGGTACGAAAACTACAAGTTTCATTGCTCTGTGTCACCATACAAAAAAATGAATGACTGCTTTAGTTAGTGAAACACATAGATAAGTGGAAGTGAGTTAAACATCTGTTTATCTGGAAAGAACTTCCTCTGGGCTTTTCTCTTGTCAAAATTTCCTGAAATGTTAGAGGCATATAAAAGACAGCCAGAGACAAAGCAGGACCATCAAATCTGAGTCACACTCACAAGGTAGGATGACTTCTGACTGTGGTGTTCACTATTTTATTGTTTGAAAATGTTGCATGTCTATAAAACCTTAAATAAGATGCAGAATTACAAGAGTTTAAAAATTGTTTAATTTAAGTATTATTATAGTATATTTCTACTTGGCTGGTTGTGTGTTTGTAGAACTCAGTCTTTAAAGTATTTGTGCAGTTTTTGATAGTTTTATTGGACACTTGGATGCTGCTGAAAATGTGTTTAGCTTTAAATAAACATATGCTTTGAAACTGTTAATATTTCTCTTTTTTATTTTCTTATTGTTGTGTTCTTTACGTTCTTTGTCATTCAGATGAAACTGTCCATTTTCAGCATAAATTTTGCTTTTCTGCAAGTCATATGTTTTAATCCCAGGAACCACTGGACTCTGTTGCCCAACAGTATGTTAAAACTTTTTATACACACATTGTATCAAGCTGAAGTTTTCTGTTTTGTTTTTTCCCTAAAGCTTGTTGATTTTGTTTTTGTGTGAATTTGTGTCCTGGTAGCTCTGGTTCTAGAAGTAGATGGAACTTTGGGTCAGTTCCCACTGAGCTGCCTGGCAGAAGATCACCTGAGAAGATACAACCAGACTCAAGAAATTATTTGGAGGAAGAATGGGGCAGAGGAGGTACAGAGAGGCAACTTGTACCACATACAGTTAGTGGAAAGTTTCGGAGGGGGCAATTACACCTGCCACAGCAAGGATGGATCCCTTCTCAATCACACAGAGGTCCTGATCCTTCAGGATGAGACCAAGAGAAGGAGAATTCTTGTGAAAACTGAGCAAGGTTTGGACATCACCAAGTCTATGACAGTTTGCATTTTACATTTGTTTTACAGCTATGTTATGTTGTTTTTTGTTTCTTCCCATTAGAAGATTATTTGAAATGCTCTACCCAGAATTACAATGGAGAGTTTCACTGTTCTTGGACGTGGCACATCAGTCGCATTGGCAAAGTGGCATTCGTCAAAGTTCAACGGTAAGATCCCAAACTGAGAATGACCTACTAAACCTAATCTGTTTAGCACTTCATCTAAAATAATTTTTGTCACCCTATCAGTGTTTCTGATGACAACCCTCAGTGCTCTGTGGATCGCAGTGATCAACACTGGAGGTGCTCCTCAGCTCACAGTAACATCAGCTGTTCTGTGGACAACAGTGGGCGTGGCATTACCTGTCAAGATCAGAGGCACTGCCCATTTGCTGAGGAAACCCATCAGATTTTCATCACTGTTTATGTGAAAACTGACCATTTCCTGTTGGAGAGCTACTCAAAATTATTCTACTTGTCAGACATAGGTGAGACATTTGTAGGTGACAATTTTTTTTTCAATTTTCTCTGAGCTCATAATTTATTTTCACATCCTACATTTGTCTTTATCTTCTCTTTGTGTTTTTACAGTGAAACCTGACAAAGTGAAAATTGGGAAAGTCAACAAAACATTGGTTGAGTGGAGTTACCCGAGCTCTTGGAACACTCCCTACTCCTACTTCCCTCTCACTTTCCAGGTTTTCCAGGTTAAAGGAAGATGCAAGAAGTGTGAAAACCCGTGCTTAGATTTGAAGCTTTCAAAGGTAAGAGAAACTACGTTAGGAAATTTTGAAAACTGGACAGTATTTTGGGCATAAAGTTATTTCATATAAATGTTTTGTATTTATTGTCTAGACATCAACAGTCCAGATTACAGATATTTGCCAGCTTAAACTGAAGCACAGGGTCAGGGCTGTGTGTGTTCGAGCAAAAGATGCTCTGTGTGACTCATACTGGAGTGAGTGGAGCCATGTCAGGTTGGTGTAAATCAGGAAGTTAAGTACCCCTTTCCTTTTGTACATGTGTAATCCCACAAAGCTGCCTTGCATGACTTTCCTCCTCTCAACAGAATTTACACCTTGTGAATTTACTCCCTGCAAGTTGCTCTCTATAGACAATATTTATTCTGCTTTCTATATTTGTATGCCATGCCCACGTCTCTCCCTGAAGTTTTCAGTAGTTTGGGGGTTCCACAGAACCTTTGGTGTATTTAATGTTTAAAAATTAAGTCCAAATTGTTGATGTAAAAATAATTTCTTTATTATGTGTTTCTATTACAGACTGAGAACAAACAGGAAAAATAAAAACTTCGGACAAAGGCAAAACTTTGCATAAAGGAAGAAAAACACATCCAATACTGACTTTGGAAGCTGGATACAGAAAATATTTAAAACTTTTATGTATGCTATTTATCTTTATTTAAAATCAAAATGTTGTTGTTGATTTCTAACTTATTAATGTGTCAATAAATAAAATAAAGCAAAAGCATTTGTCTTGTTTTTTGCCCAATGCATACCATCTCTGTCTGTTTGGTTTTGTTGTTGTTGTTTTTGTATTTGTTTCAAGCTGGTAACTAGATAAACATTCATCCATCCAGTTTCTATACCTGTTTGTCACTGTTTTAGGTCATGGGGATAAAGGGGGATATTAAAATATGAGAACTGTTTAACTTTTGGAGGTAATTTGGTTCAGGATGCCCACCACAGATAATCAACATTACCAAACACAATGTGACTCTAACTATCAGCTGTACTGATATCAAGTTCAGATTTGGCTTTATAGCTGAGAGTTGTCCCCAAAACATACTCCAAGAGGGAAATGATCATATTAAGTCTTATTTTTTCAAACTTTGCCATTAAGTAATTTGTCTGTGTGTCAGCAAAATATTAACAACTTAATTTTTAAACATTAAATACACCAAAGGTCCTGTGGAACCCCAAAACTACTGACAACCTCAGGGAGAGACGTGGGCATGGCACACAAATATAGAAAGCAGAAGTAATAGTGTCTAGAGAGTAACTTGCGGGGAGTAAATTCACAAGGTGTAAATTCTGTTGAGAGGAGGAAAGTCATGCAAGGCAGCTTTGCCTACACATGTTCAAAAGGAAAGGAGTACTTAACTTCCTCACTCACTCCAGTGAGCTGTGGCATCCGCACACCGGATGTTGCTGTGGTGTTCAAGTTACATATTTTACCTTTAAGTTAGTTATACAAAAATATTTCAATAAATTGTGAAAGGCTGTGCTTGTATAGTGCTTTTTAAGTCAAAGGGCACAAAGCACTTCACACTGCAACTTGTCATTCACACACACACTGATGGTGACACACTGCACATATATTGTAGCAACAGCTGTCCTGGGACCCACACTGACAGAGGTGAGGCTGCCAGGCACAGGTGCCACTTGGCCCTCTGACCACCTCCATGCAGGCAGGGCAGGGATTCTAACCGGTGACTGCCTATTTACCAGTTGACCTGTACTACCTCCTTAGCTATTCAGTGAGTTATGACATGCCATTTAGTAAATGTTACCTATCTAAAGAAACCAACAGATTGAGTTTATTTTGTCATTTTAACTAAGGCTGTCAAACGATTACATTTTTTAACACCATCCCACATCCTGAGAAAATACCAACTGTTAACACTGGGAAGGAACAACTCCCTTTTAACAGTAAGAAACCTCCAGCAGACCTGGGCTCAGAGTGAGTAGCCTTCTTCCTCAACTTTCTGGGGTCTGAGATGAAAACAAAAAAAAAAACAGAAGGATTGGGTCTAAAGCCTAAATTTATACCATTTACATTGCAAATGCAGAAATGCGCCGGCAGAGTTTTAAACTCACAAACTTCTTGTCGCAAGTCAACAGTGCCTTCATGCAGCTCTGCCAAAAAAAAGAGAACCAAAGAAAATGAGTAATCTGGAACAAGGTTTGTGACAGGGAGAATACGTTCTTGTTTGTGGTCAGTAAAAACAGCAGGAGTAGTTTTACCTTGATTAACAAATGAGACGGGTGGTTTTTGCAGAAACTAACCTCACCTGACCTCTTTAGAAAAAAAACAAACTAAGTATTTAGGCACTTTGACCTGTGTTTGTCATTGACAGCCAATACTGTCCATATATGTGGGACATTTTTTTTTCCATTTTTGTCTTGTTATCAGGCAGGCGGTAGAGTTTTTGAGTTTTAAAAAAACCTTTTACAAAATTACATGCTTTTAATGCTTACAATATCAGAGTGAAAAGAAATTAAAAGTTGAAAAATAAATTGATTCAACAACTGAACACAAAACATTATTGACAACCCACACTGCAGCAAATTTATCTGTTCTTTGTCAACTCATAAAACTCAAAATCTGTACGAATACGAGCAGCCAGAAGCCTCTGAAACAAGAGAAGCACATCATCCAAGCCTACTCCGATAATTTTGTTTTTCCTCGACTTTCATGTTGTTACCGTGGCCCATAAATATACAGACAGTGGGAAAACTGTTCACCAAAACAAACATAAAGACAACTTACAAGAAGAAAAATGGGAGCCAACCTGGGGCACTCAACAAAAAGGTGAAACAGTGTTTCTTCTTTGGCACAAAAACGACATTTAGTATCGATGTCAGGATCAAAGTGTGCCGGATACCCCTTCGTAGCCATGGCCCCATGTACTATTCTCAGTGACACCCCGCTGCCCACCAACTCAGACACAAGCCACTCCTCCTTCAGAAAAACAACTACTCCCCTATTCATTCTCAAAGCATAGCCCAAATTATTGTGACCAACAAGATCATGTATGTGAATAGCCCAGATGTTGAAAGCTGTAAAATAGCGTGATACAGGACCTTTAAAGAGGTCATTTCATACAAATTTCAGGACTTTGTGGTTATTTCTTAAGTATTAACCAGTAATATGAAACATTTTATATCTAAAAATTGTCAGGAAACACTTATTAACAGACCTTATTAACAGTGGCACTGCGGGTCCTGGTTAATGAGCTGGGCGGCTTGCCTTGGGCGCTGTTGGTTGCGGAAGTATCCGCTGCCGGGTCCCCCAGCCTGTGGTGGGCTGTGGGGAACGGGGTTGCTTATGGGGGCCAGTAGGGGAGCTTGCTCCCTAGGAGGGAATCTCCCTCCCAGTCCTTTCCTCCCCATCCCATTCAGCTTTCCTCCTCCCGCTCCATCGCACTATCCCCTCTGCAACACAGGGCCTTGGGATGCAGGTTCTCACCGACCTGGTGGCAGACTACATCCCAATTTTAACCCACAGCTTAGATTGCACACACGTAGACTCTTGAGGGTGGGCTGGACCCTAGCCCTTTGTTTTAAATGCACGCTAGAGCATCTAACACTACCAACTCATTTGAGCGGGAGGAGTGAGGCTAATGGTCTTTTTACATCTCTGTTCTCTGCCTGCGGTCAGGGGATGGGGGACGGGGAATGACCTGGCCATCTAGTCAGGGTCAGGAGTGGGTAGCGGTGGTCTGTGGCTTTGGCGTTCCCGGTGGTCTACTTTGCTCTGCCTCAGAGGGGAAGGGATAAACTCCTGGGTCTGGGATTAGTTGCCACCTTGGGGGTACTGGTACCTAGATCCCGGGAGTGTAGAGTGTGTAAGTGGAGTATGTCTGTAGCGTCTATTTTGGTTTCTGTTCACGTTGGTGTGTATGCTAGAGTCTGCGTATGTGTGCATGAGGGTGGGAAGGTATGGTTGTGTATGTGTATGACTGTTTGCGTATGTATGTCTGTTTGTCTTTGTCTATGTGTCAGGGTGGGTCTCAGACTCCCCCTCGGTCTAGTAATATCTTATAACCCTTTATGAGGGTCTGTCTCCCCTCACCAAGCTCCCCACTGCTTACTGGTTCCCCCACCAGCCTGCGCATTGGGGGTTTCTAGAGTTTGGGGCTGGGTACTTTGGGTGTGTGCGGACCTGCTCCCGGGGGCTGGCCGGTGGGCTGAGCGCTTCCTGGCTCTGTTCAATACCCTCTTCGGGAGGGGCTGCCCTTGGGTCTCGGACTTCGGATCTGTGTCCTGGGGTGCTTGGGGGTAGCTGGCTGCCAACGGGCCTGTGGAATCGCGCCACGGCTCCCTGGGGCACCTATACTGTGGTTGCGGGGCGACTGCACTGGAGGTTGCCTATGGTCTTATCTGGGAGGGGGCTTTGGTTTCTCCTGCAGTGGCCTGCCCAGGCTCTGCCACTCCAGGGTTAGGACCTGGATCCCTTGGGCTTGGGTCAGCCCTGTGGTCCTCTTTGAGGTCTGGGGGCCGGGGCCAGGGCTTTCCACACCCACTGTCAAACAATTCTATGGAGAAACCTTATGGTCACAGGCGCGTCCATACACAGATATTCACAGACACTCACTGACTTGGGCTGCAGCTGCCACTGGGGTTGTTGTGTGTTAAGCAGTGTCATTATTTGTTTGTGTCCACAATGATATTATCAGAGTTTAAATATACATGTTGGTCGATGCTGTGGTGTCTCTGCTCTTGTTTTTGTCTCTCAGCAGGTGTTGAAGCAGATTTCTTTCTCTCCCAAATTCTCTTCTACCTCTTCTTATCTCTTTTTCCTCTTCTTTCTTTTTCCTCTAATTTCCTCTCTCCTTTGTCATGTCCACTGACTCAAAAAGTTGTAATAAACTAAATAACATCTAAATAAAAATAAATAAAGGTAACAAACTGAACATTGCAGTGGTTGCTGCATGTTCGGCTTCTGAGAACAAATCTGTCAGGTATTTCAACGATCCGGACATCAATTCTGACTGCTTTAATGTCAGACAGGACATGGGGAAATAAACAGTTAGAAAACTGTTCAGTTTATCAGAAGATGCCATATCAGACCTTCCTTTTAGGGAGACATGACACTTTGTTGTTTGTCACATCATGGATTTCACTCCATCCCATGCAAAGTGAGAGCTGCCAACACTTAGTCTTTGTTATCTGGCCCCATCACACACTGATGACTGCTTTAAACTGGACAAATATGATCTCTCCTTCTAACCCTCATCAGAACTCTGGCAGCAGAATTTTGGATCAGCTGGAGGCCTTTAATGGAACTTTTGTAACATCCTGATAATAAAGAATTACAATAATCAAGTCTAGAAGTAATAAATACGTTAACTAATGTTTCATCACTTTGATTCAGAATGCTCCTAATTTTAACAACGTTACGCAGGTGGAAGTAGGCCATCCTGGTAACATGTTTTATATGAGAACTAAAGGACATGTCCTGGAAAAAGATAACACCCACGTTCTTTACCTTCTTGTTGGAGGCCAATTTAATGCCATCTAAAGTAAATAACTGTCATACCTCTTACCTCTGTCATATATGAATTTAAGAGTAAAAAATGAAGTGTATTCCATGATTTTACATCATTAAGGCAAACCTGTAATCTCTATAGCTGCTTGGTCTCATCAGGCTTCGTTGATAGATATAACAGAGTGTCATCAGCATAAAAATTGAATTTTATACTGTGTTGTCTAATAATTTTACCAAGTGGTAACATAAATAGCTAGTAAAGAGGATAGGTCCAAGCACTGAACCCTGAGGAACTCCAGAAGAACTTTAATTATTTACATGAACAAACTGAAATCTTTCAGTTAAATATTATTCAAAGTAGTTTAATGCAGTTCCATGAATTCTGATATTCAAGCTGCTCCAGTAGGATATTGTTATCTATAGTATCAAATGCAGCACTGAGATCTAACAGGACAGGCACAGACACAAATCCACGGTTTGAGGCCATGAGATAATCATTAGAAACTTTCACCAGTGCTGTTTCAGTGCTATGGTGAGCTCTCAACCCGGACTGGAACTCTTCAAAAGATTATTTCTGTGTGTATGTATTTGGGGCGGCTGTGGCTCAGTGGTTAGAGTGGTTAGAGGTCGTCCTCCAATTTGAAGGTTGTGGCTCAGTGGTTAGAGTGGTTAGAGTGGTTAGAGGTCGTCCTCCAATTTGAAGGTTGGTGGATCGATCCCGGCTTCCACCGCCACATGTCGAAGTGTCCTTGGGCAAGACACTGAACCCCATGTTGCCCCCCTAGTATCGGGTTGTGTGAGTGTTAGCCCCTACCCTCTCCCCCCGGTTTACATATCGGGTTGTGTGAATGGGTGAATGCAAAACCTTGTAGTGTGAAAGCGCTTTGAGTGGTCTGAATGACTAGAAAAGCGCTATACAAATACAGGACATTTACCATTTACCATATGATCACATAATTGTTTAAATGCAATAATCATACAGTATCCCTTTGACAGTTAACACAAAAGGACAATAAAATTTAATAAATTCAGAGCCATATTATATTCAGTATTTGTGTTTAAATTCCAGTAAATGTATTCATTTAAATAACACATTTCAATTGGATAAATGTATTACATCAAGGTCTTAGCAAAACTGATACTTTTTGAGTCAGCTAAAGTAATGAATAACAGTTTATCTTTGTTACTTTCAACACTGTAACCTGTCTGCGTATTCTCTGCCATGCTGAAAGGCCTCTGCCAATGACCTCTGCCTCTGGACTGCAGGTCTTTTCAGCAGTGCCTGGGGGTAGTGGATTTCTCTCCTCCTCTCTCTCTTTTTGTGGCTCCACATTTTCTTGTGGGTGGTCTTTAAGTGCTTATATAAATTGGTAGTGTTTCCATTCTACCTTATTGCTTTTTACAAATCCCTCATTTTGCTGTTGTCTCATTTTCCAGCATCAAAATACAGCCACACGTTGATCCTCTTCCTCTCTGCCATTCTTCGTCTGTCTTTTCTGTTGTTGATGGCACAACATCTAAACACAGGTAGAGGGAGGGGGAGCATTGCATTGTGCATCTAAATCACATGACTCATGGGACAGTCCAACATGTAAAAGGAGGAGGGGGGAGCAAAGTGTGCCTGCCCTGCTCTGCGCTGACACAGGAGTCGAGTCCAGCAACTTGGCTGTTTCCTTTTTGCCAAAACCAAAGCATTGCAAACAAGAAAGGAACTTAAAGTCAAGAATCGATCTTACTAGGCAAAGGTCGATCCGATACCAATACAGACTTGGTATTATTAATATCGATATTTTGATCG
This sequence comes from Pachypanchax playfairii, assembly GCA_006937955.1. Taxonomy (NCBI): domain Eukaryota; kingdom Metazoa; phylum Chordata; class Actinopteri; order Cyprinodontiformes; family Aplocheilidae; genus Pachypanchax; species Pachypanchax playfairii. The sequence goes on along the minus strand of SSNP01000157.1, from coordinate 617,759 downwards.
ATCAACCCACCACTAGAGTGCAGACAAGCTTCTGCAACAAGAAAGAACAAGCTGGGTCTCTACTTTGCAGGAAATATCTGAGACAAAGTTTCACAGAATGTAGCAAAGGTTGGTCAGAAATGCCACCAGTTTTGTTGCGCTTTTTAGAGAAAAAAAGTCACCAAGGCGGTCTGGAAAGTTGTTAGAAATAGCGACAAAGTCGCCAAGTTGGCAACACTGGTTGGGTGGAGGGTCCTGCGCTTATTTCAAAACAGTGCATGACCACGACCTAACTGCAGTTAAATCCCGACCTTTGAGCTCATTCACCCAACAGACAGTGCTGAAAGTATTTATTCCTTTATTTATATAATTAGATCTGACTGTGCAGCCCTTTTTATGGTTGCCCTCTTTACTCACGACATCACACGTTTCAGCTGTGTTGTTTCGGCAATATAGGTCTTTCGGCCGAAAACTGAAATTGCACTTTTGGGTCATTTCCAGTGGCCGAATTTTCGGTGCATGCTTAGTATATAGACATTTCTATTTCTGCTGCAGCAGAATTTTTTGAAAGATAATTTATTTGAAGGAGAGCTATAACTTTTGACATTTGATTGTCAAAGAAAACTGTTTTATTCTGTCATTAGCTCGGTTTTTGCTAAGCAACAAATATAATAGTCCTGTTTATTTAAAGTAACTTAACAATTCTTTTTCAGCAAAAGTTTCCAGCATACCTTCAATAAATTTTCAATATTTTTGGTTTTTTTTGGCATTGTTCATATTTATCTTTTCATTTCCATTTAACTTAATAATTTGGTTAAAAAATCTGTTTTATTTCAAACTTTAAACATCTCTGAGACAATTAAAATGTAAAGTGGAATATCTTTCTTTTCTAATGGCAAAGTAAAGACATAAAATCTGATTTTGCAAAAAAAAAAAAAAATTCTTAAAGTTTATGCAGTTGTAAACACAATTATACATGCATTTTCATAAAATTGTCCTACATTTTTCTTTTGTGCTTTTTAACTTTGTGAAAGAGAAACAGATCCAAATGATTTGAAATTCCACTTTAAAAAAGTGTGCACAATGATACGTTTATTACTAACTTTTGACATGTCATGTCATATGAAGGGAAAAGCCCCACCACACAATCAAACACCTGCAGAACAGTAAACCTCTCATCTCTGTTAATAAGTGACTTGGTTCCTCAGGAGATTGCAGTGCAAACTTTCCTCACTTCCCTATCAGAGAAGCAGAAGTGATTTAGTGGTTTAAAAATTCTCGAGTGCAACAAAGTACATAAAAAAAGAAAAGGAGGATAAATGAAACTCTCTAAGCCATTGTTTATTGAACTTGAACAAAACAGGGATTTTTTTTTTACTTTTATTCCCCAATTGTTAAAAGGATAATCAAATCTAATTCCAGATTTGTTGTTTCAATCTTGTGCTGAGTTTTTATTTTAATTATGTTTTCCATTTTAATGTATCCAGTGCCTTTTTTTATCTGGTTCATTTGTAGAAAAGGGAAATAACATTAAAAACCCAGATGTAAAAAATGGTGGTTTAAAAGTTAACAGGTTTAATGTGAAAGATTCAAACATTTAAAGGTGGTATATGGAACATTTTCATTAAAAGCTTTATTTTTTGTGTTTAGAGGGTTGTAGAATGAAAATACAGCATTTCCTTGAAAAATTATATTTGAAGTAAAATATTATAAAATATTAATTTTGGCACGACTTTGGCATTTTGTTTACATCTACCAGCCAATAGCTGGCAGAGCAGCGGGCACCATTTTAGGTTGCCTGATACTGTAAATACTCCAGCACAGTGAGGCTGGTACTGTTGAGTCTGCAGACCAAGTAGCTGGAAGCACCGGGGACACGTGGTGATTATATACCTTATTTGCTTGCCATAGCTGATTCCTCTTGGGTCTCCCATATGACGAGCAAGTTCTGTGTGGAAACTTTTTTCATAGCTGCTAAGCTAACACGGAGCTACATGTTGGTGAAGTGGAGGAGCGCTTTGGGCCACTTTTTGGACTGGAAGACACACCACGGAGGATTTTATAGTTTTTTTTTTTTATTTTATTGGATAAGTGGGGCATGTAGGATGGTGTGTGGGGAGGAGAGAGGATCTTAAGAGGGACTGCAGAAAGTTTTGGAGCCGCAGTGTAACTGTGAACTCTTTGCCACGGACTGAATCGATGATTGAGCTACAAACAGGTAGGAGCTGCCTTTATCACAGTCAGTGTGGGATCAGCTGGGCTGGAGAGCATGATTAGTGAGCTTAACTCATGATATTTTATTCGGATCGGGGATCAGAGTGGGTTTGGTGAGGAATATTTGACCTGAGCATCGGAGAGCGTGCGGGGGGGGACAAACGAGCCTGGCACCCAGATGGCTGAAGGCTTTGTGTCGTGTTAATGTGTTCTGAGTTCCATATCCCACCTTTAATTACAGCTACAACATAAAATGAGGCCACTCCCAAGTACAAAAACTTACCAAGTACCAAAACTTCAAGATTAATGAAAATAATAAGTACACCATAATTAAAATTATGCAAAAACCCTTAGATTTATTTATTTGTTTGTTTGTTTCAAGCATTTCCACAATCATCTACATTTTTACACGAAGCTGTTTACATCCCGTGACCTGTGTAGGGATCACATTGAACAGTCTGAGGATTTCAACTAACAACGATATTAAGCCTGATGCTAAAGGAAACATTTTTTTATCTTCCCCCTTTACCAGAGACCTTCTCAAGGTAAACATTCCAGGAGCTTATCTGAAAACTGACCAATCACAACTGTTTGTGGCTCCATCCCCATGGAGACAGCCCGAAGACTCTTACCCAAAAAGATTTATAAATGACGTTTTTATGACTGTTGCCGCATTCCTCAGATCACTTGCAAAAAAATGCTTTTTTTGTGTTTAAAATTTTAATCTTTTTAATCTTATTAATCTTATCTTTTTTTTCTTGAGATCAAGAAGGAATTTATTCTTAATAAACCTGGACATATATATTTTAACCAGTTTATACCAACCTTTAATATTATTAATGTTGAATCCACTGTTTTACTACTGTGTTTTAATTAATAAGTCTTTCTTTCAGCACACATGAGTTTTCCTGACATGAATTCATCCATGATGGGCTCTGAAATATGGATTCATATATTTTCATTCTGGAAATGTATTTTTACTCAGGGGTTAGAGCGGTTGTCCTCCAACTTGAAGGTTGGTGGATCGATCCCGGCTTCCACCGCCACAATGTCGAAGTGTCCTTGGGCAAGACACTGAACCCCATGTTGCCCCCCGATCTGCGAATCGGGTTGTGATTGTTAGCCCCAACCCTCTCCTGTGTGAATGGGTGAACGACAAAAAAAACTGTAGTGGGAAGCGCTTTGGGGGTTGTAGGACCTAATTAAAGCGCTATACAAGTGCACGCCATTTACCATTTTACCATAGACGTGCATAGACTGTTTTAAATTCATGATAATGATTTATTCAATACTTCAGAAGTTGCCTTTTTTAATTTAGTCACACATATGTGTTTGATAAATGGTTGATCATTTGTGTTTGTTGTTTCTGAATGAGAGAAAGAGATACTTTATTATTTAATTCAGAATTAGACACTTTAGTTTTTTCTTCTTCCTTTTCACACAAAGGATCGTAAACTTTCTTTGGCAGACTGAAGTCTGATTGGCCCTGTTGATCAGAAGACTGTCATCTTATCCAGACCTGATAAAAGCTTCGAGTTCAGGTTCCACACTCAGTTGCAGTTGGGGTACCAGTTCAATTAAGTTGAGATCATGAGTTGAGTTTTTGAGCATTCCTTGTTTTTTTCCAGTCTGAGAGGAGGAAGAAGCTTACCCCTCCTCATCAGTGATGAAGGCCTAAACTAGCAACTAACCTTAAGGCCGGTGACTGAGGAATACTTATCTCCTCGTGTTTTGTTTTTAACAACGACATTTGTATATATATATTGTACTTCTTTCTTTTACATATTATTTAGTTGGTACTGTTGAAGTCAAGTACCAAAAGACTCCACCGAGTTCAGAAACAGAGAAGAGAAAAACTGGTTAAGACACTTGTGTCATGGTGCGGTTACCAGGTGGGTTGTTTGTGAGCTCCAAGTTTGACCCAGACTCCAGACACACACAGCGAGCAAACAGAGTGTAGTTGAAACAGTGTTTATTATTTACAGTGGAACAGTGTACAACAACTAATAATACTGTGCTCGGGTGAATCAGCTCAGGACGGTCAGGTGCGAGACGGGAACGGTCCTGGGTTGTGGAGAGAGAAGAGTTAGTGAAAGTCTGGGAACCAGCTAGCGGTGTGCGGGGATCGTGCTCGTTAAACTCACTGTGGAGGAATTGACGTCCAGCTGTGAGGAGGGATCCTTGAGATGCTGCCGCGGGGGTGGTGATCCAGATTGTCCAGTTAGTGTTTATGATCCGGGTCCGGGTGCTGTTGGTGCCTGCGTCGTTCCAGCAGGGGTGACAGCAGCGCGCTGACCGGGAAGGTGTGGATCCAGAGAAGCCAGAGACAGACAGGGAGCCAGGGGAGAGAGCGGGTTGCGTGTTCCAGCGACCAGGCTCTTGAGACATCCGTGTGGTTAGCCAGTCCTCCTTGACAGGCGGGTAAACAGCCACGCTGAGGCACTGAGATCCAGGCAATTGCTTCTGGATGCGAGCTAAGCACAAAGGAGAGAGAAGGCAGGTCAAATACTGCGGTTAAAGCTTGCTGTCTGAATGATTTACTAGGCCACTCTGTACCACGAAAGATTGTGGAACAAACTGGCGTCTGTCTCTTGTTCCTCCTCTGATTATATACCCAGCTCTCCTGAGCTGGGTAACGATCCACACCTGCTTCCACTGATGATCCTGCTGCCACGCCCTGCAAGACAATTAGTCACCTGCACCACCCACCAGCAGCAGAGATCCTGACAACTTGAAACACAGCTTTATTAAACAATTCTCTCAAAGTACAGAATGCATTCTGGAGATCAACACACACACCTAGCTGGGCACCAGAAAGATCTGATCTGCCTTCCTCGTATTGCTTTCTTACTAGCTGCCCAGCGAGGGTGTGTAAAAGTGAAACCTAAGGAAAGTGAAACTTAACTCGTCAGTAATTTTTCACTGAACATCTAATATAATAACAACCTGAAAAGGAAATGGTTAACAAATGTTTAACAAAGAGCTTGCATGATCTACGTATCTATTAAGTTTACACCTCTTAAAAGTACAATCTTTAATCCAAGTCAAAAATATAGTAATGAAAAGCACACGACAATTGTAAGGTTACATAAGATAACATTGTAAAACATTTTTGTTAATAAAAGCTCTTCTCCACATTTTATCTCAATTGAGAATTTTTTAATTCTTTTGAAACTTTGAGCTCATTACTTACTGCACAAGTTTTTTCACCAGTGCCACAAACTTGTGATTGATGAACATTTTTGGACATTCGAAACCTTTGGACCACAAGAGTGTTTAAGACGACCAAATCACTGTCAGTGATTCAAGCTGAGCCAAGGCTGACACGCCTATCTGAGTGGGACCCTGAGAGGTTATCGTCTGTGGGAGGAACCACCTGGAGCGAAACCCAATCCAGTTCCCATCTCCTTGCTGAATCCAGAATACGATCATGATGTCTGCTGTGGTAATGGTTGTGTCCATAATTTGATATGCTTTGATAATTTTGAGCCACAAGGAGATCCATTGCTGTGTTTAGTTTTTGATCAATTATTTTATTTTATTTTATTTTAATTCTTTTTTTTCCATAAAGTAATCACTTTATCAAGTACTCTTTCTCTCTTTCAGAATCACAGTTACTTAATCAGTAATTTTCTTTTTGATTTAGTTATATGCCATAACACCTCAATTCCCTCATTTTGCAATAACCTGATTTGGAATCATTCTTTTCATAACCTGTTAATATTATGAATATGTGTAAATAAATCCCCATATACAGTGGGGCAAAAAAGTATTTAGTCAGCCACCAATTGTGTAAGTTCTCCCACTTAAAAAGATCAGAGAGGCCTGTAATTTTCATCATAGGTATACCTCAACTATGAGAGACAAAATGAGGGAAAAAAATCCAGAAAATCACATTGTCTGATTTTTAAAGAATTTATTTGCAAATTATGGTGGAAAATAAGTATTTGGTCACCTACAAACAAGTAAGATTTCTGGCTTTCACAGACCTGTAACTTCTTTAAGAGGCTCCTCGGTCCTCCACTCGTTACCTGTATTAATGGCACCTGTGTGAACTCATTATCAGTATAAAAGACACCTGTCCACAACCTCAAACAGTCACGCTCCAAACTCCACTATGGCCAAGACCAAAGAGCTGTCAAAGGACACCAGAAACAAAATTGTAGACCTTCACCAGGCTGGGAAGACTGAATCTGCAATAGGTAAGCAGCTTGGTGTGAAGAAATCAACTGTGGGAGCAATTATTAGAAAATGGAAGACATACAAGACCACTGATAATCTCCCTCGATCTGGGGCTCCACGCAAGATCTCACGCCGTGGGGTCAAAATGATCACAAGAACGGTGAGCAAAAATCCCAGAACCACACGGAGGGACCTAGTGAATGACCTGCAGAGAGCTGGGACCAAAGTAACAAAGGCTACCATCAGTAACACACTACGCCGCCAGGGACTCAAATCCTGCAGTGCCAGACGTGTCCCCCTGCTGAAGCCAGGACACGTCCAGGCCCGTCTGCGGTTTGCTAGAGAGCATTTGGATGATCCAGAAGAGGATTGGGAGAACATCATATGGTCAGATGAAACCAAAATAGAACTTTTTGGTAGAAACTCAACTTGTCGTGTTTGGAGGGGAAAGAATGCTGAGTTGGATCCAAAGAACACCATACCTACTGTAAAGCATGGGGGTGGAAACATCATGCTTTGGGGCTGTTTTTCTGCAAGGGGACCAGGACGACTGATCCGTGTAAAGGAAAGAATGAATGGGGCCATGTATCGTAAGATTTTGAGTGAAAACCTCCTTCCATCAGCAAGGGCATTGAAAATGAGACGTGGCTGGGTCTTTCAGCATGACAATGATCCCAAACACACCGCCCGGGCAACGAAGGAGTGGCTTCGTAAGAAGCATTTCAAGGTCCTGGAGTGGCCTAGCCAGTCTCCAGATCTCAACCCCATAGAAAATCTCTGGAGGGAGTTGAAAGTCCGTGTTGCCCAGTGTCAGCCCCAAAACATCACTGCTCTAGAGGAGATCTGCATGGAGGAATGGGCCAAAATACCAGCAACAGTGTGTGAAAACCTTGTGAAGACTTACAGAAAACGTTTGACCTCTGTCATTGCCAACAAAGGCTATATAACAAAGTATTGAGATTAACTTTTGTTATTGACCAAATACTTATTTTCCACCATAATTTGCAAATAAATTCTTTAAAAATCAGACAATGTGATTTTCTGGATTTTTTTTCCTCATTTTGTCTCTCATAGTTGAGGTATACCTATGATGAAAATTACAGGCCTCTCTGATCTTTTTAAGTGGGAGAACTTACACAATTGGTGGCTGACTAAATACTTTTTTGCCCCACTGTATATTTAAAGTACTGTTGTCGCTCCAATTTCTCCTGTGTGAAATCCTGATCTTTAACAAAACAGAGATCTATAAACAAAAGGCATAATTTGAGCTAAGTGTATTTCCCCATTTCTATTATTATGCCTAAGTTAACGCTACACCTGCTTGAAAAGGGGTAGGCAGATGATATAACTGCAAAAAAAATTGGTTTCTCGTGCGCACCAGATACTAGTGATGGCAAAACTGAAACCGTGTTTCAGAACATACTGAAACCTATGTAGAACATCTGATTCAAAAGGTTGTTCTGAGTTCTGTCTCAAGCAGAAAAGGTCACATGACTGTTCCCTATCACATTCCATGATGTCACCAAACATTTTTAAACATCACAGTTGATCTGCAAGAGTTTAATCTCAAACTGAAATGTATTTAAAGCGTAATACTTGCCGCAAGAAGATCCCAGGTTTGAATCCAAGCTAAGGCCTTTCTGCCTGGAGTTTGCATGTTGTCCCTGTGCATACATAGGTTTTCTCTGGGGATTCTGGTTTCCACCCACAGTCCAGTAACATGTGGTTAATTTGTAACTCTAAATTGTCTGTGTGTGAGTTGTTTGCCTCTATTTGACCTTTTGATGACAGATGTAACCCCACTTCTCGCCCAGTGACTGTTGGAGATAGGCACCAGCTCCCTGCGACCCTAAACAAGAAAAAAGCAGGTCTAGAAAATAAATGGATGGGTCGTTTCTCAAACTGAAATGAAGTGAAATGACTGAATGTGCAGGGGTTATCTTTATTCCCAAATGGAATAATAAACAAATATTTTAGGAGTTTTCTCCAAAGTAAAACCATCTCAGCACAGATTGTTTTTCTTAATAAAAATATTTAAATGTACAGAAGCACCTAATTCTGATCATGTCTTTAATAACACACATCCACATCAACCCACTCGGTGTTTTTTTTCCCCCAACTCAGGATGTTTAATCAACTTAAATTTAATGCATGTGTAAAACAAATGCACATAAAACAATTATTCCACAATTTATTCAGTGGAAAAAAAAATTCAAAATCTTTTCTCAACAAATACTGGTTGTGCTTAGCCTCACAGGCAGAAAAGTTTTTCTTTGAGTTTGTCTTTCTTTTCATTAAGAGTCCCGTTTAACTTAAAACAGTTAGAAATAAAACTGTGAATGTTACATCGGATATCCCTCCATGAGCTACTGAAAAAAACTCGGCGGCAAACAATGCAGTTCGCCTTAAAGACATTGTCGTGCACTTTCGCCAACCACGTGTGGTCTTTTTCCCACTCTTGTCTGTATTTTTGTAATTGCCTTTTCATCTTTTTGGGGGGTGTTGTAGCATTACTGCTTGTGGGAGCCTCATTGTCGTTAAAAAAGTGCTCGGAGTCTAAGCCAGCAACATCCATGTGCTGCTTTGTTGATGCTGTCCTGTGTTTCCGGTAACAGTGGCCCACCTTGACCAATGAGCTGATACGACACGTTTATTGATCCACCCCCTTCGAGTGTATTGTTTGCTCATTGGTGACCAAAATGAAAAAAAAGAAAAAGAATAAACAGAGTGACAAGATTGCCGTCCATTTACATGACATTGATTTATTTTGTGAGGAATATTTAATTCTCTCGAAAATACGGAACAAATAGCGTTCCTTATCAGTTCAATACGGAACGTGTAACATTATTTCTAAATAAAGGACGATTCCGTTTTTTAAAGGAAGGTTGGCAACCCTACTGCTCCCCCAAATGGTGACTGCAGATGTGATCACACTCTCAACAACAGACTTCTAAAAGATATTCAACATCTAGCTACAAAGGTTGAAGAATCTAAGCTTCCTGAGGAAGTCCAGTCTGCTCTGTTCCTTCTTCAAAACAGCATCACAGTTGTGTCTCCAGTTCAGTCTTTTATCCAGGTGAACACCCTGGTATTTATACCCCTCCACTTCTTCTCCCATGATGGAAATGAGCATTAGAATCATCTCCTTTGTATTGTTCACATTCAAGATGAGATGATTGTTTGCACACCAGGACACAAAGTGGCCCACCAGTTCTCTGTACTCAGTCTCTTGTCCATCTCTGATCCAACCAACAACTGCAGAGTCATCAGAGTATTTTTGTAGATGGCAGGACTCTGACCTGTACTGAAAGTCTGAGGTGTACAGAGTGAAAAGGAATGGTGAGAGTACAGTCCCCTGTGGTGCTCCTATACTGCTGATCACCTGGTCAGACATACAACTCTTCAGTCTCACAAACTGTGGTCTGTTTGTGAGGTAGGCTTTATCCAGGTGATTGTGGAGGCCTCCACCTGTGTCTTCTGGAGTTTTTCACACAATAGCACAGACTGAGTTGTGTTAAAGGCACTGGAGAAGTCAAAAAACATGATCCTCACAGTGCTGCCTGCTTTGTCCACATGACAGTGGGTTTGCTGAAGCAGGGGTATGATGGCGTTTTCCACTCCAACTCCACAGCAATAAGCAAACTGCAGTGGGTCTTGAAACATGCTTGTTTGTCTATTTAGGTGGACCAAAATCAGTCTCTCCAAGACTTTCATGTTGTGGGATGTTAGGGCAAACAGTCCTGTAGTCTTTATGGGCCAATGGGTGAGATGTTTTTGGTACTGGAACAAGGTAGGATGTTTTCCATAGAACTGGTACCTTCTCCTGGGTGAGGCTGAGGTTGAAGATATGCCGCAGAATCCCCCATAGCTGATCTGCACAAGTCTTTAGGACTCTGGGGCAAATACCATCTGGACCAGCTGCCTTATTCCTGTTCAGTCTCTCCAGTTGCTTCTTCACCTGACTGCTATAGATACGGACATGCGGGAGATGGACACAATGGGGACACCAGCTTCTTCTCTTGGATATGATGAAAAGCGCCAGAAACAGCATTCATGACTGAGGTAGAAGGTGAGACAGTTGAGGTCTGACAGGTAAGCTGTGGATGAATGAAGGGTGGGAGGTCTGTTTGGCTTGCAGCAGGAGAGGAAGATATTGGGCTTGTCTCCAAACTGAACCTGTTGAAGAACAGGCTCAGTTCCTTGGCTCTATCCAGACCTCCATCTAAGTGATCCTCCTTCTGCTTGTGATCTTATTCATCTCTTATATTGTTTTGCTGGAGCGTGTTCTCTAGTTTTTTCCTGTACACCTCCTTGTTGCTTCTAATCTTGATTTTAAGTTCTTTTTGTACACTTTTCAATGCATTCCTCTCTCCCTCCCTGAAAGCTCTTTTTTTCTTGTTCAGCAGTTCTTTCAAGTCAAGTCAAGTCAAGTCAAGTTTATTTATAAAGCACCTTTAAAAACAACCAAGGTTGACCAAAGTGCTGTACAGAGACAACAAACAACATAAACAGAATAAAAGCTCTAAAATGCATAAATACATAAAGCCCCTCCCTTCCCCTGCCCACTGAACGCCAACAGACTGTTGACAGACATAACATCAGCTCTGGCCCAGAGATGGTGTCCTTGACTCTTCTCCGCATGCATACACACACTGATCGCACTTCACATTCCTATTAAAGTTCTAGTCATGTCTTGTTTATTGTCCCCCGCTAAGGCTATTTTTTTTTTCAATCTCAAACAGCGCCACCCAGTGGGCACTGCATGAAAGGAATTTTTCTTTACCTATCTCCCCTCGTGTTCTTTTCTGGTTTCTGCATATAAGTTTATACATATGTATATGTATGTATATGTATGTGTACCTTATACTCTCATTTGGCGCCCAAAGTGGCTGCTTCGGGGAATGAGAGAGAAAATGTGTCTCCACTGTAATTTCATTGTACTTGTACAATGCCAGTAAATCGCTTTCAATTTTTCCACTTAAATGTTCAGGTTTGAGGGTTTGTTAACATTTAGGATTGACCAAGAGCACTGTAGTTGTACAATAACAAAATGTATCCTTGAAAATACAACTTGCCTAATAATTCTGCACACGGTGTATACTAATGTGCCACAAACAGGACGTTAATATCGCCAACCATTCTCATTTTATTAAGGTGTATCCATATAAATGGCCCACCCTGTACATTTTAACTTCAAAGTAACAGAATTGTTAGAGGCAAACAGTCTTTGCAAATGACAACATCCTCATCACAGATACCATTCTCTTCACTACAGCTTTCATGAACAGACGGAACATGGATTGCATTCTACCCATTCCTCAGTAGCCTTAGGGTCATTTGGGTCACCATAATGAATTTTGTAGACTTTGCAAGGTGATTTGCTTCTCTTGCTGTACATTTTTTCCCCCTTTTGGATTTTTGCTGCCAGGTACTTACTGGCTAAACACACTCCAATCTATACTCTCAAAATAGTCCTGCAGCTGGTGTACTGACCCTTTTGCCATTTTTTGACAGTATTGTGGTTGAGAGAACCCTCTTCCTGAGGGGGCTGTACACAGAAATTAACAGCATGGACATGTGGTAAAGGTCTTGCTCTGTAGCCTTCTTGGATATTGCTGTAGACTTTGTCCAACATGTTTACACCCCTTGTTGCACATTTGACATGCTGGTAGAATTTGGGGAAGACTGACTTCAGTTCAGCATGATTAAAGTCTCCTGCTATGATGTGCACAGCTTGGGGTGAGAGCTCTGCTGGCTGCTAACTGCCCTGTGCAGCTCCCCCAGCGCTACGTTAGCATTATGGGGCGTTCACACCGCCCAACGCGTCCAGGCAGCAAAACGCTCAAACGGACGAAAGTTGCTGCTTTAAATAAAAACACAGCTGTTTGCACATTTTGCACAGTCCGCGTCCGTGCGTCACGTCAGTACACCACAGGCAGGCGGGGATTTCTCTGTTGCTATAGTCATTTACAACATGATGGATCATGTTGAGAGAGTGGCTTGGCTTTATTTAATAAATAAAACTATACAACGTTGTCATCGGGCGCATTTGCAAAGGTTGTGGTTACACCCCATTGAGGTGATCTGAGTTTCATAAATTAAAGTATGAAACTGTTTACCTGGCACTCTAATATCCTCCTCCAGATAAGGTCCAATGTCTTCCTGTCTTTAAAAAAGACGAAGATGGGTCACACAGTTGGAGGTGGTTACAGTCTGCGATAATCAGTTCCTCCTCCATTTTAAAATTAATTTGAATGACTGGCCAATCTAGGCATTGACGTGATCAGTGAAAAGAGTCACTGATTGGTTGACGGACCATTGAGCATCTGCTGCGTGGATGCACGTGATGAGCTGCATGGCAGCGTGGTGCAGCTTGACGCCCACCTGCTGCTTAGTACCATAGACTTTACATGTAATCTCGCTGCCCTGCTGCTTGGACGCGTTGGGCGATGTGAACGCACCATTAGTATTGGGTGGAATGTATACAGCCATTACCATAACGACGGTAAACTTGCAAGGTAGATATAATGGCCTTCATTTAACAGTCAGATATTACAAATCTGGGGAGCAATGGCTATCTGCTAGCTCTATAGCCAAGTCTGGTATAGACAGTTGTAGCCAGGTCTCTGTGATTAACACAACACAGCAGTCGTGGAGACATTTGTCAGATACGATCTGTAATCTCAGTTCATCGATCTTATTCTCAAAGGATCTGGCGTTGGAGAAGAAACAGTGGTTTAAGTGGCTGTCTTTTTAGCTGTGCTAGCAGGGCAGCCCTGTAGCTTTGCTTTTACTTCCTTTGTTTACATCTCCTTCTTTTGGGCCTCTCGCCAGGGAGCACCACCCATGTTGACGTCGGGGACCTGGCAATGTCCTTCGGAATGTTGTGGAAGTGGTGAAAATCCAATGTGATCTAGATCATCTGACCACAGTGGAATCCCATGCTCAGCTGATCCTTATGCTGCTCAGAGGACCTCAGGGAATGCCTAGGGACATAGGGGAAGAGAAGCTGCACCAAGTAGGGTGGCCCTAGCGCATGCAAAGATTTAAAAGCAAATAAAAGAATCTTAAATTTAATCCGAGAGATTAGCCAGTACAGGGGTGATACTGTATGTTGCTTCAAAGTAGTCCCAGTTAAAAATCCTGTAGCAGCATTTTGTACTAACTGGAGACGAACTATTGTGGATGAAGGAGCACCATATAACAGAGAGTTGGCATAATCAAGGCGTGATGTCACAAACGCATGGTTGACTGAGTGAAGATCTTTTCTCCTCAAAATGGGTTTTAGCTTGGCCAGCCTACGGAGGTGGAAAAAACAGGATCTAACAACCTGGTTAATCAGGACATCAAATCTGAGGTCAGAGTCACAGATGACCCCAAGGTTTTATATGTTCGGTTTCAGTAGAGCAGACAAGCAGGAGGGCAGAGTCGGGACTACAGCTGCAGGAGAACAAGGGAAAAACAGTATTGCTTCCAATTTTGAAAATTAACTGAGAGCCAAGTCTTAATCTCAGCCATACAATCAGAAAGGGGTTGCACTGGGTCAGTTGATTTTAGGGCCACATATAACTGGCATTCATCGGCATTAAGGTGATTGACATGTGATTGAATGTGTATTTGCTTATAAATTTATCAATGTAACCATCTGTTTTGTTTTTTTTTTGTTTCTCCAGGGTTTTTTGATCAAACCAGAGAATGACACTATAGTGAAAATGACCTGCACATCTTGCCTTCATTTGAATCCCAGAGTCCTCACCTTAATCCAGGAGCTGTTGGATCATGGACTAGACCTGTGAATTTTTCACAAAATCTAAAAAAAGTAAAGCAATTGTTTCCAGTTGTTACAGAGTTTTATCAATGACTTCTTATTTGTATACCTATAAATAAAAAAAATAAAAAATTGTTTTTTTTGTCTGCATTAGTAAGGAAAGTCTGTAATCCTTTTGAAGATGTTAACGGTTTTTTGTTAAAATGTAAATCCTCACTGTGCTAAGACTTGTGTTACACTAGCACTAGCTTAGATCCAAGCACAGGAGACGACTTGCCAGGCAGGAAAAGTTTCAATCACAAACTCTTTAATAATGATAATGAAAAGAGAGCTGGCAAAGCAGCAAAACAACTTACATGGGGTGGAGTGCTTCGGGAAACCGGAGGGAGCGGAGAGGAGCTCAGACACATGAACATCACACTAGGAATCCGCAAACAAATTATAAAAATAAACACACAGCTTTTATACAAACAGGAAACAAAGGAACGTAATCAGCACAAACACGAGACATTTAGAGAAAAGGGGACAAAGCTACTGTTGATACAGGAGGGTTAACAGGAAAAACAAAACATACCAAAATAAAACAGGAAGTGGAGACAAGACATGACCAGAAAACAAAACACATGGAAGCTGAGGAGATCAGCGGAACAGAGAGATACCAACCCCAAAACAATCCCATTTTGAATAGTAATTTTAATTGTCATTGTTTACAATTTTACAGAGGAAATATTTTTTACACATCTTTATTGTGTGGGGAAACAACACTGTATTTTGTAATTATTATCATTATATTTGTCCGCCATTACATTTTTCACCTCGCGCACCCCCTAGTGGCAGCGCATGCACCCCCAGGGGTGCGCGCACCACACTTAGGGAATCCCTGGTCTAAGCCATAATACTGTCACATACATATATTCCCCCAGCACACACATTTATAGTCCTCACAACCACACACACACATTCATACTCCTCACACACACATTTATACTCCTCACACACACACATACACATTTATACTCCTCACACACACACACGTTTATACTCCTCACACACACACACACACTTATACTCTTCATACACACACGCACATTTATACTCCTCACACACACACGTTTATACTCCTCACACACACAGTTATACTCTTCAAACACACACACATTTATACTCCTCTCACAAACACACATTTCTACTCTAACTTTTGAGGGGCTGTCTTGGCCATAATACATTCTGTCACTCCCACATACATACATTTGACTTCCACGTTAATATATTTTACTTCTCACATAGCTAAATTTCAATTCTCACATTAATATATTTTACCTCGCACGTACATACATTTCAACTTTCACATTAATATATTTTATCTCTCACATACAGTACATACATTTCAAATCTCACGTTAATATATTTTATCTCTCACATACATACATTTCAACTCTCACATTAATATATTTTATCTTTCAAATTATTACACTTTATTTAGCCTTCTGTATTCTTATGATCTAAAAATGTATGTATGTATATGTGAGAATATTTGTGTCAGCCAGTATAGTGGAAACGGAAGGCACATCATTTTCTGTGTGGAAGCAGAGGGAATTTAAATGACACAGTGCTGCAGTTACTTATGTTGTCCAGCAGAGGGCGTTTAAATGACACAGTGCTGCAGTTACTTCTTCTGTCCAGCAGAGGGCGACTGAATGAAATATTGCCACAGTTATTTTTTTCCCAGCAGATGGCGCATTTCCCCATTCACTCTTCTACCAGAGCAATCAGATTTATTATTTTCACCTTTTGGAAACAAAAATCCAATTTAATATTAGTTTTTGGAATCAAGTTTAAAGAATTTTAATTTTATCTGAACCTGTGATGAATGACTCCCTCCTGCAGTTATTTCTGTTGTCCAGCAGAGGGCGTTTAAATGACACAGTGCAGTATTTACTTCTGTTGTCCAGCAGAGGGCGACTGAATGACCTACTGCTGCAGTTACTTCTGTTGTCCAGCAGAGGGCGTTTAAATGGCACAGTGTTGCAGTTACTTCTCTTGTCCATCAGAGGGCGTTTAAATGACACAGTGCTGCAGTTTCCTCTGTTGTCCAGCAGATGGCACCATTTCACCCTCCAACCAAGTGTTGAGACATTAATTTCAGGCTTTTACTTTTAGATTAATAGTTTTCACCTTTTGGAAACCAAAATACAATTTATAGTCAGCCGTCGGAATCAAGTGTAAGAAACTTGAATTTTATCTGAACCTATGGTGAATGACCCACTGCTGCATTTATTTCTGTCCAGCACCAGATGTCTCAAAGCAGTGCTTAATTTGTGCCGGATCCAGCCGGATCGCGATCTGGCACCTGCGCTATTCAATCCGGAACCTATCTTGTTGGATCCGCATCCCCCACCCCAGTAATAAATAAATAAATAAATTTAATTATGTGCTGCAGCTACTTCTGTTGTCCAGCAGAGGGCGACTGAATGACCTACTGCTGCAGTTACTTATGTTGTCCAGCAGAGGGCATTTATATGATACAGTGTTGCAGCTACTTCTGTTGTCCAGCATAGGGCAACTGAATGACCCACTGCAGCAGTTACTTCTGCTGTTCAGCAGAGGGCGACTGAATGACCCACTGCTGCAGTTACTTCTGTTGTCCAGCAGAGGGCGACTGAATGACCCAATATTGCAGGTACTTCTTTTGTCCAGCAGAGGGCGTTTAAAAGACCAACTTCTGCAGTTACTTCTGTTGTCCAGCAGAGGGGGTTTAAATGACACAGTGTTGCAGTTACTTCTGTTGTCCAGCAGAGGGCGTTTAAAAGACCAACTTCTGCAGTTACTTCTGTTGTCCAGCAGAGGGGGTTTAAATGACACAGTGTTGCAGTTACTTCTGTTGTCCAGCAGAGGGCATTTAAATGACCCACTGCTGCAGTTACTTCTGTTGTCCAGCAGAGGGGGTTTAAATGACACAGTGTTGCAGTTAGTTCTGTTGTCCAGCAGAGGGCAACTGAATGAACCAGTGCTGCAGTTACTTCTGTTGTCCAGCAGAGGGGGTTTAAATGACACAGTGTTGCAGTTAGTTCTGTTGTCCAGCAGAGGGCAACTGAATGAACCAGTGCTGCAGTTACTTCTGTTGTCCAGCAGAGGGCATTTATATGACGCAGTGTTGCAGCTTCTTCTGTTGTCCAGCAGAGGGCATTTATATGACACAGTGTTGCAGCTTCTTCTGTTGTCCAGCAGAGGGCGACTGAATGACCCACTATTGCAGTTACTTCTGTTGTCCAGCAGAGGGCGTTTAAATAACACAGTGCTGCAGCTTCTTCTGTTGTCCAGCAGAGGGCGACTGAATGACCCACTGCTGCAGTTACTTCTGTTGTCACACAGAGGGCATTTATATGACACAGTGTTGCAGCTACTTCTGTTGTCCAGCAGAGGGCGTTTAAAAGACCAACTGCTGCAGTTACTTCTGTTGTCCAGCAGAGGGCGTTTAAATGACACAATGCTGCAGTTACTTCTGTTGTCCAGCAGAGGGTGACTGAATGACCCACTATTGCAGGTACTTCTGTTGTCCAGCAGAGGGGGTTTAGATGACACAGTGTTGCAGTTACTTCTGTTGTCCAGCAGAGGGCATTTATATGACACAGTGTTGCAGCTTCTTCTGTTGTCCAGCAGAGGGCGACTGAATTGTTACTGCTGCCATTAACTGTTTCTCTGTTTATCTTTCTATAGACATGACAACTGGCTCCATCGGTGTTTGTCTGTGTCTCTTTGCTGTCAGCTCAGACCCCAGTCGGCTAAGGCAGAAGGCCGCCCATCCTGAGCCGGGTTCTGCTAGAGGTTTCTTCCTGTTAAAAGGGAGTCGTTCCTTTCCACTGTCGCCAATCGTGCTTCCTCAGGATGGGGGATTGTGTGGCACTAACAATTCAGCCCAATTGGCTGGTTCCTTACATAGAAATTGTTTTATTATTAATTGATTGATTTATCTGTGAAGTGCCTTGAAATGACTTTGTCATGAACTGGCACTTTATAAATAAATAAACTTGAAGAAGAAAGTACCTTGAGAAAGAAAGGATCAAATGGAAAAAAGACAGAGAGACTGGGAAAAAAAAGGGTGTCAATGAGCTCAGTGAGAGAGAGAAGAGAGCAAAAAGAAAGAAATGGAGAGAGGCAAAATGTCAAGCCAGAGCCAGAAACAGGGCCAGGGCTTTGCTACACTCAGAGACACTACCCAACTCCCTGCTGAAACTCCTGAAAATCAGCGTGAGCCAGGGCCCTCCAGGTTAGATTGTTGGACGTTTAGCTGATGAGACTTTTTGGAAAGTTTAGATTTATTTTGATTTATTTGTAACTTGCTAAAACCTTATAAAAAATCTTTACAAATATTTTGTGTTTCAGGCAATGGCGTCAAGGGGAAAGCATTTGAAGGAGTTCGAAGAGAAAACTGAAAAAACAGATCAAAAGATTAGAGGCACAGCTCACAAAAGAGAAAAGAAAAACTGAGAAATATAAGAAGAGGTATCATCGGGCCAAGAAAGAAAGTGCATCCAAATCACCACGTACAAAAGTCAATAATTTGTTGGCACGTCAAAAAGTGAATTCCCCAATCAAAAGAGCTCTTCTTTTTCATACATCACTGATTGAAAATATGAACATGCAAAAACAAACAGAGAGAAGCAGCTGATAGCAAAAGTGGTCAGTGGAAACATTCTGAAGAAGTATAAGCTCCTAATGCTTGCCCAGACTGCTTTTGGCTACTCTAAGAAGATAGCAAAGTATCCTGTGGATCTGACCGTGGGAGGAGGTGCTTCATTCTAA
Source organism: Pachypanchax playfairii (assembly GCA_006937955.1). Taxonomy (NCBI): domain Eukaryota; kingdom Metazoa; phylum Chordata; class Actinopteri; order Cyprinodontiformes; family Aplocheilidae; genus Pachypanchax; species Pachypanchax playfairii. The sequence goes on along the minus strand of SSNP01000157.1, from coordinate 598,813 downwards.
ATGAGATTAGGAAGAACATTACATTATTTTTTCTTCGAGATGATGTTAGTCAAATGACAACTGGCCGCAAACAAACAGTCACACGGGTGGAGAAAAAGATGCAAAAGAGGTTGCTTATTGATACAATGAAGAACTTGCATCGGAGGTTTCTCTCTGAGCACATTGGCCACATCTCATACACCTCCTATAAATGTGTGCGGGAGGAGTATGAATGTGTGTCATGTGTATTAATGTGTGCGTGAGGAGTATAAATGTGTGCGGAAGGAGTATGAATGTGTGCGTGATGTGTATTAATGTGTGCGTGAGGAGAATAAATGTGTGTGTGAGGAGTATAAATGTGTGCGTGAGGAGTATAAATGTGTGCGTGAGGAGTATATATGTGTGCATGAGGAGTATAAATGTATACGTGAGGAGTATAAATGTGTACGGGAGGAGTATAAATGTGTGTGCACCTGTGAAAAGTATAAATGTGTGTGTGAGGAGTATAAATGTGTGTGTGAGGAGTATAAATATATGTGTGAGGAGTATAAATGTGTGTGTGAGGAGTATAAATATATGTGTGAGGAGTATAAATGTATGTGAGGAGTATAAATATATGTGTGAGGAGTATAAATGTATGTGTGAGGAGTATAAATGTATTTGTGCGGGGGGAGTATAAATGCAAGATAGACCAAATGTATTATGGCTTAGACGGCCCATCATTTTTCACTGTCACCTTTGCAAATTTATTTTTTTTCTGTTTGCAATAGTCTTTAAATATTTTTAATCTTGGGTGAGTTAGATTCCATTCCAAGTTTTATCACTTTGCCTGCTGCAGTAAAAAAAAAAGTATGCCCTCTCTACTGTTAATAGGCAAAAATGAGGAAAGGACTCAATTTTAATATTGGTACAACAGCAATATCTGCTTGTAGTCATATAAATGGCCCAGGTGTGTAACAGGTGTGTAACTAACAGATACTAGTGACTGTTATTGTGGCTAAAGTTATCTTTGACTAAAAGCTAGTTTCTACATCCAGGAAAATCGCAAAAAATTGTTAATTGCAAAAATTATTTTAAGGCACTTTACAAAAATATCATGCCAATTTGTAAAAATAAATTGTTTCCTATCTAAGCGTCCAGCTGATTGGGTTGAAACATCAATTCAATGCAATTCCCCATCCTGAGCAGCACAACTGGCAACAGTTTAAAAGAACGACTCCTTTTTAACAGGAAGAAACCTCGACTTGTGCTTTCCACTAGGGTTAGTTTGTAGCGGTACAGTTCAGAACCATTCTGGCATGTTTCCAACACCTTTTTTCAGGTTCGATCCTATCTCTATTTTTCAGACTACTTCTGCTTTGGTCCAAAGCATGCTGAAGCGACGCAGCATGCTCACCTATAGACTGATTGGTCCAGTAAAGTGATGTCAGTCAACCTCTACATAGTGATGGACTCCACTATAGACCTTACATTTAATCTTGACGTTTCTGACGTTAACAGTTGGGCCGGTATGAACGCACCATTAGAACATATGAGGTGGATAAAAGCTCTGTTGCTGTGTTCGAGGCCAACATGGGTCTTTTGGTGGAGAAGATGCAGCTTGCCAGGGAGATGGACATGGAGCTCAGACAACAAGAGATGGCAAAAGAGCAACATTTTGATCAGTATTTTTTTACAGTGTATCAAAACCTGTTTCAGAAACCGGAACAAATAATTGTTGACACAAAAGTTGTGATTATGTACATATGTAAATGTTTTCTTTTTCAATTAAATTGTGCAGAGCTACAAAAATGTATCATTAATCATTAATTGTGGTTGTATTTAATTAACAATTCCTTCCTTGTTCCAGTCCACTCTGTTCAATGTCATCCTCAGGATCCTGAATTGGTCCATTTTGATCCTCCAAGTCTTGATCCTCCACCAACGCGCTCTCATTAACCATTGTTTGAGGTGAGCATCTCCTGGCCATGAACAGTTCCTCTGCTGGGGGATGGGTTTGAGAGAGCTGCCTCTCAGGTTACAGGGACTCTGAGCCAATAGAGTGTACCTGAGTCACATTCAGAGTCTGATGAGTCACTCTCTCTGTTGCGTTGGTTTTGACTGATCCGGTGAGTGCTCACTTTAGCTTTTGCAGGTCTCCTGTCCTTTTCCTGACCCAGATTTACAGGTAAGTCATTTACAAGATGGAGGAGGTTTCTGTGGCGCACCCTGATTTTCTGTGCATTGCTTTCAGGAAATACTTTGTAAATGGGACTGTTGTTGACTTGTTCTTTAACAATATACACTGTCTGTTCCCAATATGACCTAAGCTTTCCTGGTTCGCCCCTCTTGCCTAGGTTACGGACCAGAACTACGTATGTCACCAGGCTCGAGGACAACTCCTCTCACATGCTGATCATAATATTTCTTTCCACGAGCACTTGATTGCTGACTGTTGTTAGAAGCAATCTGATAAGCCTCTCTCATTCTTTTCGACCACTTGTGCATATAACCTTTTAGTGTTTCACTCTCTTTCTCAGGATTGAGTCCAAACAAAAGGTCCACCGGTAGACGAGGGTGACGCCCAAACATTAGGAAGTGTGGGGAGAAGCCAGTTGCCTCGTGTTTTGTGCAATTGTATGCATGAACAACTTGGGGCAAAGAGTCCTTTCAGATGTCCTTTTCCTTCTCCTCAATTATTCTCAACATTTGCAGCAAGGTACGATTAAATCGCTCAGCGGCGTTACCCTGTGGGTGATATGGTGTAGTACGGGAGTGGCGGATACCAGACAGTTGTTGCAGACCGCTGAACAGTGTGTTCTCAAACTCCTGACCTTGGTCGTGGTGAAGTTTCCCAGGGTAACCAAACCGCGGGATAAAATCACTATATAGTCTCTGCAGCAGTTTTTGCGAATTTATCTCTGGTTGGCCACGCCTGAGCGAACTGTGTAAAATGGTCAACTGCCACCAATATACACTCACCGGCCACTTTATTAGGTACACCATGCTAGTAACGGGTTGGACCCCCTTTTGCCTTCAGAACTGCCTCAATTCTTCATGGCATAGATTCAACAAGGTGCTGGAAGCATTCCTCAGAGAGTTTTGTCCATATTGACATGATGGCATCACACAGTTGGCGCAGATTTGTCGGCTGCTCATCCATGATGCGAATCTCCCGTTCCACCACATCCCAAAGATGCTCTATTGGATTGAGATCTGGTGACTGTGGAGGCCATTTGAGTACAGTGAACTCATTGTCATGTTCAAGAAACCAGTCCGAGATGATTCCAGCTTTATGACATGGCGCATTATCCTGCTGAAAGTAGCCATCAGAAGTTGGGTACATTGTGGTCATAAAGGGATAGACATGGTCAGCAACAATAGTCAGGTAGGCTGTGGCATTGTAACAATGGTACCAAGGGGCCCAAAGAGTGCCAAGAAAATATTCCCCACACCATTACACCACCACCACCAGCCTGAACCGTTGATACAAGGCAGGATGGATCCATGCTTTCATGTTGTTGGCGCCAAATTCTGACCCTACCATCCGAATGTCGCAGCAGAAATCGAGACTCATCAGACCAGGCAACGTTTTTCCAATCTTCTATTGTCCAATTTCGATGAGCTTGTGCAAATTGTAGCCTCAGTTTCCTGTTCTTAGCTGAAAGGAGTGGCACCCGGCGTGGTCTTCTGCTGCTGTAGCCCATCTGCCTCAAAGTTCGACATACTGTGCGTTCAGAGATGCTCTTCTGCCTACCTTGGTTGTAACGAGCGGTTATTTGAGTCATTGTTGCCTTTCTATCAGCTCGAACCAGTCTGGCCATTCTCCTCTGACCTCTGGCATCAACAAGGCATTTCCGCCCACAGAACTGCCGCTCACTGGATATTTTTTCTTTTTCGGACCATTCTCTGTAAACCCTAGAGATGGTTGTGCGTGGAAATCCCAGTAGATCAGCAGTTTCTGAAATACTCAGACCAGCCATTCTGGCACCAACAACCATGCCACGTTCAAAGTCACTCAAATCACCTTTCTTCCCCATACTGATGCTCGGTTTGAACTGCAGGAGATTGTCTTGACCATGTGTACATGCCTAAATGCACTGAGTTGCCGCCCTGTGATTGGCTGATTAGAAATTAAGCGTTAACGAGCAGTTGGACAGGTGTACCTAATAAAGTGGCCGGTGAGTGTATATTCATACCCCCCTCTGCTCTTTTCCAAGTGCATGTAGTCTATTGACACTAACTCTAAGGGTGCACTTGTACTAATGCTGCTCATTGTAGCCCTTACATGGGTGGTGGGCTTCTTTTGTTTAATACAGGGAAACTTCCTGGTTACATATGCCTCTATGTCCTTTATCTCTGGCCAGGCTGATAACACGCTCACTACCCAGGTGCCCCATGTTGTCGTGGAGGTGCCTTAGCACCAGTGACCTGTACTCTGCAGGTAATACCAGCTGTTGTCAACCCCAAGCTACCCTGTAAAGTAGATTCTTCTCTATCTTCAGCCTTCCCCACTCACGCATAAGTCTCCTCACTAGCTCACTTGCGGCTCGCCTGTCTTAATCAGTTAGTGTAGTCTTTGTCTCTTTTAGCTCAAGGAGTGTGTTTATTGTTGCATCCTGTCTCTGTGCTCTTACTAACTCTGTATGGCTGATGCTGGGTAGAGTTGGTCTATCTGTTTCTATGTATTGGGATAAGTTTAGAGAAGCTACATAAGCAACCTCACCTTTCATTGCTGCCTCGCTGCCTCTCCACGTTGCACAAACAACATCTCTGCTGAGCTCCTCAGTACACTCTTCAACATAGCTGTTAATGTCTAAAGGGAGACGTGACAGAGTGTCAGCATCCGCATTAGCTTTACCTGGTCTGTACTTGACATTAAATCTAAAATCTGCAAGCTCTCCCACCCACCTATGCCCTGTGGCGTTCAGCTTTGCAGTGCTCATAACACATGTCAAAGGATTATTGTCTGTGTACACTGTGAAATCTGGGGCATAAAACAAATAATCCCTGAACTTTTTGCAAATGGCCCATTTAAGAGTTCTTGAGCTGTAAGCTATGACTTTCAGTTTTCCTGCCTGCCGCTGATATAATACCGCCCCCAGACCTTGCTCACAGGCATCAGTATGTAGAACAAATGGCAGTTCAAAGTTGGGATATGCCAGTACAGGTGGATTAGCCAAAATTTCAATTAGGCGGGTTAGAGTGTTGTTGTGCTCACCCATCCAATGGAAAGGTGTCTTGGAGCGGGGTTGAACACCGTTACCTTTCTTCGACCTGATCGGTTTACTATCAGGACTCCTCTTGACCTGTAGAAGATCATACAACGGTTTCGCGATCCTGGAAAAGTCCTGAACGTAGGCACGAAAATAACTCAGGAATCCAAGTAGTTTCCTCAGCTCGCCTACTGTCGTTGGAGTCTTTTGGCTGAGTGACTTCACTGCTTCAATCTCCGCTGGGTCGACTCGGACCCCCCTTGCAGAGACAAGCCTGCCCACATAACAAACTTCTGCTTTGAACAGTTCACACTTTGTGGGGCGGAGCTTGACTCTGTGCTGCTGAAGGGCTCTGAGGACTTTGCGCAGCACCTGGACATGTTCTGTAAAACTTTGAGAATAACAAAAGATGTCGTCAAGGTAAGGTATACAACAGTCGTAACGCAGAGTGTTGAGCATCTCTTCCATGCTGCGCTGGAAGGCTGCAGGCGGGTTACTGAGGCCGAAGGGAATCCTCACCCACTCATTCAGTCCTCAGGGTGAGATGAAGGCGGTCATGTGGCGAGAGCCCTCAGCCACGTACCCCTGATGGTACGCCTTCCCTTGGTCCAGGATGCTGAACCAGCTGTGCCCACCCAACGTATCCAGGAGGTCTTGGATACGTGGAAGTGGATGGCGGTCAGGCACAGTTTTCTGGTTTAACAACCTGTAGTCGATACAGAGTCTCAGTGTGCTGTCCCGTTTCCTCACACATACGACAGGTGCAGCAAAGGGTGACTTAGACTTGACAATCCAGCCTTTGGCAAGTAAGTCTTGGATGTACTCTTTCACCTCTTTGCATAGTGGCTTTGGGATGGCGGCGTTTGAGCGCTGGACGGGTACGTCATCTTTCAGATTGATGGCCAATGTCTCCGTCATCTCGGGCAAAAGCACCTGATTCCTCAAATAACATCTGTTTTACCTCACTTTGTTGTTCTGATGTTAAATGACTAATGTCTACAGGAGGGTGCCAACGAGCTGTGTCCTGCGGCCCTTGGTCTGGGTTGGGCTTAGGTGCAGAGTCAACACTGTTCGTAAAAAGTGGCACTGATCCACACATGTTTTGGGGGTTGTCTGTCTCAACTATTTTGGTAATGGGCTCAATAGAGCCTAAAACTGTTGAGCTGGCTAGGGTCACTTTTTGGTCAGAATAGTTTGACACAGGTATTTTGACATACAGCCTGTCAGTCTTCTCGATCTGTAACAGTCCTTCCCCAACACTGAGTGGTTCTAGGTGGACACTGCCTTGCACAGGCTCAAACAACACAAGTGACTCTGTGGAGTTAAAGTTTTCTGGAACTCTACATTTAATGTAGGCTACTTGACGGGGAGGAACAGTTATACCTTTAAAGCCTATTTTCACAGTGGCTGCCTCATATACAGTGCTCTTTTGAGTCTGGATGAAACTTACTAGGGTGCTTGCAGCTGTGACATTGATCCCCATGGCCCTGCCCATCAGCTCAATAAGTTTATAGTTACCCCCATTGTCCTTAACAAGCTCATGAATTACATTAAAGCCTATAATGGGTCTTTCCATCTTAAGGTGGCTTACAAGGAAAGGGACACGAATAGATAGGGCTGGGTCATCATTGCCCTCGAGGTTAACAACTACAGTGGGGCAAAAAAGTATTTAGTCAGCCACCAATTGTGTAAGTTCTCCCACTTAAAAAGATCAGAGAGGCCTGTAATTTTCATCATAGGTATACCTCAACTATGAGAGACAAAATGAGGAAAAAAAATCTAGAAAATCACATTGTCTGATTTTTAAAGAATTTATTTGCAAATTATGGTGGAAAATAAGTATTTGGTCAATAACAAAAGTTAATCTCAATACTTTGTTATATAGCCTTTGTTGGCAATGACAGAGGTCAAACGTTTTCTGTAAGTCTTCACAAGGTTTTCACACACAGTTGCTGGTATTTTGGCCCATTCCTCCATACAGATCTCCTCTAGAGCAGTGATGTTTTGGGGCTGACGCTGGGCAACACGGACTTTCAACTCCCTCCAGAGATGTTCTATGGGGTTGAGATCTGGAGACTGGCTAGGCCACTCCAGGACCTTGAAATGCTTCTTACGAAGCCACTCCTTCGTTGCCCAGGCGGTGTGTTTGGGATCATTGTCATGCTGAAAGACCCAGCCACTTCTCATTTTCAATGCCCTTGCTGATGGAAGGAGGTTTTCACTCAAAATCTTACGATACATGGCCCCATTCATTCTTTCCTTTACACGGATCAGTCGTCCTGGTCCCCTTGTAGAAAAACAGCCCCAAAGCATGATGTTTCCACCCCCATGCTTTACAGTAGGTATGGTGTTCTTTGGATCCAACTCAGCATTCTTTCCCCTCCAAAGACGACAAGTTGAGTTTCTACCAAAAAGTTCTATTTTGGTTTCATCTGACCATATGATGTTCTCCCAATCCTCTTCTGGATCATCCAAATGCTCTCTAGCAAACCGCAGACGGGCCTGGACATGTCCTGGCTTCAGCAGGGGGACACGTCTGGCACTGCAGGATTTGAGTCCCTGGCGGCGTAGTGTGTTACTGATGGTAGCCTTTGTTACTTTGGTCCCAGCTCTCTGCAGGTCATTCACTAGGTCCCTCCGTGTGGTTCTGGGATTTTTGCTCACCGTTCTTGTGATCATTTTGACCCCACGGGGTGAGATCTTGCGTGGAGCCCCAGATCGAGGGAGATTATCAGTGGTCTTGTATGTCTTCCATTTTCTAATAATTGCTCCCACAGTTGATTTCTTCACACCAAGCTGCTTACCTATTGCAGATTCAGTCTTCCCAGCCTGGTGAAGGTCTACAATTTTGTTTCTGGTGTCCTTTGACAGCTCTTTGGTCTTGGCCATAGTGGAGTTTGGAGCGTGACTGTTTGAGGTTGTGGACAGGTGTCTTTTATACTGATAACGAGTTCATACAGGTGCCATTAATACAGGTAACGAGTGGAGGACCGAGGAGCCTCTTAAAGAAGTTACAGGTCTGTGAAAGCCAGAAATCTTACTTGTTTGTAGGTGACCAAATACTTATTTTCCACCATAATTTGCAAATAAATTCTTTAAAAATCAGACAATGTGATTTTCTGGATTTTTTTTTCCTCATTTTGTCTCTCATAGTTGAGGTATACCTATGATGAAAATTGCAGGCCTCTCTGATCTTTTTAAGTGGGAGAACTTACACAATTGGTGGCTGACTAAATACTTTTTTGCCCCACTGTACCTCCACCCACCCATCATATGGTACTGAATCCCCTTGTTATTGCTTTTACATTAAGTTCATCAGCCATCAACTCAAAGGTTTAATCTGCTGGCCAGGTAGGTACTTATCTAGCCATGTATGGTCTAAAAGGCTAACCCCTGCCCCTGTATCCAGCACCACTGTTTCAAGGTAACCTGCCATTATACACTTGAGAAGGGATTGTTGACCTACCAGAGGAGCTATTAACCCAGGTGAAATGTCTCTGTCAAAAGCCTCTTGTGAACAGCCATTATATAGCTTTCTGTCTGATTTTCTTTCTACCTTTTTCTTCGTGTGGGACTGTTGCAATTGGTCGATCAGGGGTGGTCCCTCTGCCCTGACCGCTTCCCGTTTCCCGAGGGCCTGGTCCTCTTCAAACACCCTACGGCACGATGTCCCTCCTCCCCACAGACAAAGCAGTGGTTACAGTCTGGGTTGGAGCGGGAAACACATTCTTGGCATCCCTTTCTCTATTGTGGTTTTCTGTCTGTCTGGGGATTGAAGTCTCTTGGTTTGAGACCTGGAACAGGAGTTGCCGTCGCTTTCAGACTTTCCACCGCTTGCGTCAGTGCTTCCACCTGAGCACTCAGTCTTTGAATGGTGAAATATTTGTCTGTCTGGTTCATCTTTCCATGGTCCGCTGTTCTCTCTTTGGACTCTGTGTCAGCTGTGTGTGCGTGACTTACTTTTGGCGCAGAACTTCGGCCCAGTCGGTGTTTGCGTTCACTTTCCTCTTTTGTCGTCTTTATTACTTGGCGCAGAAGTGCTTTGTCGCTAACAGTAGGGTCGCCTAAGAGAGTTTTTAAATCTCGGCGGACACTTTCATACTTCTCTCCTATGCCTTGACAGATAGAGTTGAGGAAAACACACTGAATGGTGGACATATCGTACTTAACAACTGAGTCTGGCTGTTTGAGTGAGAACTGGATCTTTTGTTTTAATCATCCTATATAAGAACTGTTGAGGTGTCTCACTTTCATGCTGTTTGGCACACATCAAATCTTGAAAAAGTTCTGTGCTGCTCTTTTCACCCAAGTGAGATTGTAGGAAGCTTTTAAGTTCATGAACGGTAAGCTCATCTTTAATGATTAGCATATCCCTAAAGTTACCAGGCTTGATGGTACGTTGTACTCCTCTAATGACTTCACTTCGAGTGTGAGCTTCTTTGAGACCTTCATCAATCTGCTTACAGATACTGTTGTAACTTATTTCGGACGTTGTATCACTTATCATTCCCCCATGTATTTTAAACTCTTTACTGGAAACATGCAGTGCGAGAGTCCTGGCGTTCAGTATCACTGGATCAGCAACAGCCCATGGGTAGTTGGTGTGCTGATCCCTGACGAGCCCCCACGATCTGTTACAGGCCCCAGGTCGAGGCTTAGATAACAGTCAAAATATGTGATCTGTAAACAATATAAAAGGGAGCGCAATTAACAAGCGGAGCGCTGCATTCATGTCCAGATCTCGTCTGAGAGGAAGCAGGAAGTCCGCCACAAAAGAGGCCTGGTGCAACGCCCCCTGCCGGAACAAAGGTTCCGCCTGACTTATTTTAATTCCCCTTTACACTCAGATCAGCCCAGAATAATAAGAATAATGTTTGTTTGTTTTCTTTTAAATCCACTGAAGTTGCAAGGAAAAGAAATAAATAATTCAAACCTGTTCTAAATGAATTATTAACTAAAAACAATGTGGTAGCATATGTATATATATATAGATGCACCACAGTTGCACCACAGTTGCTACAACCGTACACAGCACAGCATTTAGGCATTTTGACGCTTACTGTCATAGTTACTTAGAGAGGTCGGACAGCACAGCTTCACCTACACCTGAAAGAGCATTATAGCAGATAGAGTTGAATGGGCCCCAAGGTCTCCCGATCTTACCCCCTTAGATTTTTATCTTTGGGGTCATCTGAAGGCAATTGTCTATGGTGTGAAGATACGAGATGTGCAGCACCTGAAACTACGGATACTGGAAGCCTGTGCTGGAATTTCTCCTGTGTTGCTATCAGTGTGTGAAGAGTGGGAGAAAAGGGTTGCATTGACAATCCAACACAATGGGCAGCATACTGAACACATTTTATAAGTGGTCAGAAACTTGTAAATAACTCAAGAAAGAATAAAGTTACGTTAAAACCAAGCACACCTTTTTTTTTCTTGTGAAATTAACAATAAGTTGGATGTGTCACATGATCCTCTTCCTATTGAAAAAACAATAGTTGGATCCAAGATGTCCGACTTCAAAATGGCCACCATGGTCACCACCCATCTTGAAAAGTTGCGGCGGCGGCGGGGGAACGTTACGACAGTGAGCTTTCACAGGGGACCAGTAGGGGGAGAGCGAGAGCAAAACTTACTTAGTTCTGCTTTAAATTTCGAATTGATTTTAAAATTCTCGTTTTGACCTTCAGAGCCTTGCATGGGCAGGCTCCAAAATATATTTGTGATCTCCTTCAGTCGTACATATCTGGTCGCTCGCTCCGATCTTCAGACCAGAACCTCCTCATGGTTCCAAAAACTCACTTTAAAACCAGAGGAGATCGATCCTTTCAGGTCGTGGCTCCAAATCTGTGGAATGCCCTACCTTTGCCCCTTCGTGAGGCTGACACTATTGATTCTTTTAAAAGGCAGCTGAAGACACTTTTATTTGGGCGAGCTTTTGGTCGACTGGACTTTTGGCGTGATTATTATTCTTTTTATCTTTTTACTGATTGTGCTGTTTATTGAAATTGTGAAGCACTTTGTGATTTTATCTGTGAAAGGTGCTATATAAATAAAGTTTATTAATTATTATTATTATTATTATTATTATTATTATTATTATATACCAATGTGCCACAAACAGGACTTTAATATCACCAACCATTCCCATTTTATTAAGCTGTATCCATATAAATGGCCCACCCTGTATATGTATACCATAGACATACTGTACATGTGATTTATATAATGTCTATGATGAGTACAACCCGGTTCCTCTTGATTGACAGATCAAGCACTTCTGCTGAAATAAGGCATTATGAAATAAATAAGCCATGAGGAAAAACAACATTATGAAATAAAAGCTGACTTTGTTAAAATGATGTTTTGAAATAAAAACTGATGGAATTAAAGGTGGTAAAGAGGATATTGTAGCAAATTTAGATGTCAAATTTACTTTAAAATCATTTTATCAACTTGTAGCGGTCTTATGGTTTCCAAAAGAAAAAGTTATAATATTAATAAATCATAGACCTGGTGGGGCTTGAAATAAAGTAGCCAATAGATAATGAACCTGTTTCGTTATCTATTAGCTACTAAATTGTCAATCACACTTCTGTACGTACTATGTAGTTTGCGTAGGCCTCAGTACTACTGCACGCGGAAGCACCAAAGCGCCTTTAACCTACACAAACACACACACAATTGCATTGCCAAATTATATTCACTTGACATTACTTAATGTTGATATTTATTTCTTTATGTTGTATTTATTTATTCCATTATGAACATTTGGTGTTCCATATACAAGAAGAGTTGAGTGTGTGCAGCACACTGAAGTTGTGTTCACTGACATGTACTTGTAGTGGAAAAATTGACTTGTGGAAATATAATTTTAAGCACTTCTAATTTCTTTTTTACAACTTCAAATTCAGAGCAAGTTTGTGAGAAAATTTACCACAAGTCAAAAATTTTTCACACACATTCAAGTTGATTTTTTTACACCACTTGATAATTTAGCTGTACAAATGCAGATCCAAAATACAAGTGTGGATCCAAGACACAAGTGTGGATGTTTTGAAACATATGTACCTTCATAGGAAATAGGAAAGATCTACTCTTACCACATGAGGAAGAATCTAGAACCCACGGTCAATGGGTCTGATGATTTCATCCAATTTATTCATAAAGATGCAAACATGCAAAAAAAATCAACAGAATTTTAAATATAATGGCAGTTTAGAAAAACTAACAACCAAAAATTTGCTAAACTGAACATTTCAAACGCGATAAAAATTTAAAAATTACAAAAACATATATTATTTAACAACATTCAAAAGTCTGATTTCATAAGACAAAAAAGGGGAAATGGAACTGTGTACTGGTTCTTCAAACAAGAACAAAACAGAAAGTCCACCAATATTTATTCAGTTTTTCAGATCAAAGAATCATCTGAACATCAAGGAGGGTATAGAGGAAGACGACCGGGCGTCTCTGAAAAGTTGCCGCTCATAACGCTCACAAAGCGCCGCAGAGCCGTTGACGTCTATCTGAAGCCCGTCCACCATAGACTTTACATATAAACTTGCCGCTTATGAAGTTGGTGGTTGGGCCGGTGTGAATGCATCATAAGTGACGTATTACGTCAGATGGCTTCGATTCTGCGTTGATGTAATTTCTTTATATAATCGCTAGATGGGAGCGTTACACCGCTGAAGTGAAAATGCATGCGTGTGATCCGAAGTGAAGAGAGATTCGGAATTCCTTAGTAGTTTGATAATAATAATAACACTTAGCTATTTTATGTTTGTTTGTTCCAGCTGTTGCTGCGTTAATTTTTTACAGTATGTGTTTAATGCTGACAACTTTTTTAACTCTGCTGGTCGACATATTTCATATTGTTAGATATAAGGCCTACTCTCATAAGCATATATCTTATTTTTACAACTTGTTTATTTTTACAACGCTTTAGTTGCGTCAAGCCATTATTATCATCAGCCTGACCCCTTCTGATATATGACCACATCTGGTTTTAGGAGGCAACACTTACAACTCATTTCTCATGAGTTTCCTCAAAATGTTTAAGAGAGTTATTTATTTATTTGTTTAATCGCCTTCCAATATGTGGACATTTGAATGTGACTCATTTACACACCCCAACACACACACACCTACACACACCCACTGTTGAGATGGTGTGCGCATTCCCGCATGGGTGTGATCAAATAGATTTTGCAGAACTCGCGTCCGGCTGCCTCTGAGTGCATAAATCACAGCATTAACATGGCTGGAACATCGAGCCCCTTCTAACATGTCCACTTTTGGATAGTGAGACACTGATATTTTGGTTAATGGTGTGTGTGTGGGGGGGGTGGGGGGGGGGGGAGGTTTGTATTTCTGACCTCCTGAGGACCAGTTTCCTGACTTTTACTATATTTCTGGGGTCCGAGGGTTCTTGTGGGGACCGAAGCCTGGTCCCCATGAGGGGGACTCCCCTTTTTAGGGTTAGGGGTTAGGTTTATAGGTATGGTGTGAATAGAGTTTTAGTTAGTCTTAGGGTTAGTTATAGATCAGTAATGGTTAAGGTTAGGAAAAGGGTTTGGGTTAGGTATAAATCTAGTTACTAAAATCAATGGAAGTCAATGGACGGTCCCCATAAGGATACCAAAACACACTTGTGGGTGTGTGTGTGTGTGTGTGTGTGTGTGTTTGTGTGTGTGTGTGTGTGTGTGTGTGTGTGGGTGGGTTTGTATTTCTGACCTCCTGGGGACCCGTTTCCTGACTTTTACTATCTTTCTAGGGTCCGAGGGTTCTTGTGGGGACCGAAGCCTAGTCCCCATGGGGGGGACTCCCCTTTTTAGGGTTAGGGGTTAGGTTTATAGGTATGGTGTGAATAGAGTTTTAGTTAGTCTTAGGGTTAGTTATAGATCAGTAATGGTTAAGGTTAGGAAAAGGGTTTAGGTTAGGTATAAATCTAGTTACTAAAATCAATGGAAGTCAATGGACGGTCCCCATAAGGATACCAAAACACACGCGTGTGTGTGTGTGTGTGTGTGTGTGTGTGTGGTGTGTGTGTGTGTGGGTGGGTGTGTGTGTGTGTGTGTGCGCGCCCGTGCCAGGGGATATAAATACAAGCCACTCCTGAGGCCTCCGGTGTTTGCGCTGGGCTGCATGCCGACCAGGGCAGACAGATCCTGGCGAGGGCCCGACGTGCAATCAAACAAATGTGCTGAAGGAAAGCTCCGGACGCGCGCGCTCGCGCTCGCGTGTGTGACATTTTATCTTCCGTCTCTTTTATTTATCACTATTTATTGTATCGTGTAATGGCAGCGTGCTCGCATTTCTCTTCCCACAGCAGGAGACATAAATAAACAGCTCTGGACAATGATGGGATGATTGCTGGGGTTCAGTGCCTTCAACCTTGACCGTTTATGACTCGGCAAAGAGGCGATTTTACTTGCTGAACAATATATTTCACTTAAAAATGCCAAAATATTGCTAAAATGAACGTTTAACTTTTATGATTTGTGTTAAACAAGTGTTATTTATAATTCACTAAGCCCGTAATCCCCTGAAAGCTGTCAGCGTTTCTTTTTGTCTAATAATAAAAAAAGCTAATTTTTTTCCTCTCTAAAAGTTTTTTAATGACTGAAGCAACCAGGACTAATGACAAACAAGCAACTGTACACTTTTCATGCACGTGATCTTAGTTTCATGCCTCTGCGAGCAACCAATGCAAATTCTTTTGGTCACACATTTTCGCTGTTTGTTTTCGTTTATATTTTGCACCTTTTTTTCTTCTTTCTCTTTTTTTGGACAGTACAGAACGCAGCTCAACAGTTTAGTGTGTAATCCTCGTATTTATGTTGGATTCAGCAGTTATTCCCGCAAGATTTGTATAATGCATCTTATCAGAGCTCGTTTCAAAGCAGCGGGATGTAACAGAGAGAGAAAACTGTGCGCAGCGGTTGCCAGCCTTCTTGGTTAGCTGAAACTTTCTTGAGCTCTTAATCTGCCAAAGATGATACACTGAAGAAGCAGTTGGACTGCTCAAAACAATCATTTCAGCTCGCATGAGAAAATACAACTCTGTATTTATTAGGCTATAGAATGTATTTTCCCCTAATCGCACACATTAACAACATTAGCATTTTTTAAAAGAATTTGATATATGTAGCTATTATTAGATCTGCACACACGTTTTCTCAGATTTTCCTAAAAAATTTACATGTTCCTCGCTCATTAAAAGACAGATAAAAACACATGGAAAGAGTTTTGACATTTTCTGTTGCGCGTTTGAATAGTTTCCGTCAGGAATTATGGAGCCATTCGCTTCTCTACATCTGAACGCGGATCAATCCTCACTTTCAGTCTCAAAAACTGAGTTTAAACTGATATCATCCCCCTTCCCTGAGTTCTGTTTGATCGAATGCATTAATTGCAGCTCATGCACGCCTTCAGGTCTGAGCAGCACGGGGCGGGGACGCTGTGCGGGACGAGGAGGAAACAGCGCGCAGTGCCGCTCAGGTTGTGGGGCAGCTGATTGTCCGTGTAATTAATCGCGTTTGGGGTGGGGAGGCGGAGGGGGCGTTACCGTACGCCTTGACGACCACGCCTCCCTCACCTAGTAGTTTTCTCCGAAATCCCAGAGATGGTCCGAAGTGAATCCTCAGGGATAAAAAGAGCGCAAATCACCCGAGCGGGAGCTGACGGAGGAGCACCGCGCGTCGAGATCGCTGCAAGACTGTTTCCTAATTGCGTGTAATCTTCCGTTTCATTTATCTGAGCAAAAGAGCAAAGAGCCAGTGAATAAAGAAGCGGAGCAAAGAAGGGAGAGAACTGGTTTCATCTTCTTGGCTTTTCTACTAACAGTGGTCTGTTTGTTGCAACAGATATACAGACATTTTGCTCGTGTTTTTGTCAGTTGCACCTTGATCCAGGAGACTGTCGCCAAACTCAGCGCAGCGCCTCTCATCCTGCGCTTCGCCTTTCATCGTTCTCACGCTGTTCTTCTTCACAGCTCCTCTTATCCCTCTCGTGGAGTCGCTGACATGAGGAGCAGCTAACCTCTGGATGTTGTCAGCTCCCCTTTCTCCCTTCCACATGTCGCATGTTTTGTTTACTTTGAGGGAAAACCGCGCGCTTCTAAACACCAAGTGAAAGAGACCACGCCACTTTGCTCCTGACAGCGCGATCAAAGAGACACAAGAGGTGGGGAGGAAAGGAAGGTGAGGAATAAGAAGAAGAAGAAAAGGAGGGATTCAAGGAGAGGAGGATAAAGTGAGAGAGAGAGGCAGCGTGAAGGTGTGTTTTGATGTTTGGCATCCACGAAAGCATCCAGAGGAGTGGGAGTAGTATGAAAGAGGAGCCCATGGTGGCCGGGATGAACGCGGTTCGGACATGGATGCAGGGCGCCGGAGTGCTGGACGCCAACACAGCCGCCCAGAGGTGAGCTTGAGGCGGCCTTGGCGCTGCGCTGACACCGCTGTGTGGAGACCGGGGAGAGCGCACGTTAGAGACGAGAAAGCGGGTTTACCTGAGGCAGAACGCGTCTCTAGAGGACGGAGCAAGAGGGATAACCTCTGCACTCGCATGACATTTGATTTTTCTTTAGCCCGAATTTGACTTGTTTAAACTCTTGATGTGGAGACAGTGAGATTTAACAGATTTCCAAGAGCATCTTCCAGAAATCGTTTTGTGCAGGGTTTTAAGTGTTTTCGGCAAAGTTTGGAGTGAAAACCCAGCTCCGAGTTTGCGGTTTGGAGCTTAAGCGTGTTTTTTGGTTGTAACTAAGAGGAACAAACCGATTTTCAAAGTTTGCACATAGGCCTACAAATTTTAACACTTACTTAAAAATAAAAGCAGATCAAATTAGAAAAGTTTTTTAATGAGAACGCAAGCAACATGTATTTTTATTGACCCATTTAAATTATGACCACGTCATTAAATATTTAATTTAACATTCAGTTCCCTCTTAATTTCATATCCTAAATAATTCATTCAATTTTAGTTTATTAACGAGTAACATGCGTCTGCGCACTGCTTTTATATCACCGCGCATGTATGAATTGAAGTTTGGACACAGACTAGAGTGGCAACTAAAGCCCCAATTTGAAATAAATATTCATATAATTTGTTGAACTTTTAATTAGATGCACGTGTTTTTATTGCCGTCGTTGATGCTGCAGCTGGTTTTGTGCTTGTGTCCGCAGCGGAGTGGGTCTCGCTCGGGCGCACTTTGAGAAGCAGCCGCCCTCCAACCTCCGCAAGTCCAACTTCTTCCATTTCGTGCTGGCTTTATACGACAGGCAGGGTCAGCCGGTGGAAATAGAGAGGACCACATTCGTTGACTTTGTGGAGAAAGAAAAGGTGAGTTAAGATACGCCCCCCCCTCCCAAGGAAAAAGAATATATCTTATAAATTAATTTGCGTTAAGAATGGAATCTCTTGAACATTTCAACAGGGCATCGACGGAAGCTTGACACAATTACACACTGAGCTGTTAAGTCAAAGTGATAAATTACCAGACGTGTGTTAACAAAGTGGGCAGATGTACACAGCAGGGATCAAACGGTCCTGAAGGCTTCCCTCATGTGATTTTTAAATGTTGCTTCTGGAAAGACTGGCAGACTTTTAATTATTGTTATCGATACTTTAATTTTAAATGATAATATAAAATACATTTTCGAATCACAGTTTTCATTGATTTATTTCGTGTGATAACTTCTGTACTCACTTTGCGCTGCAGTTCACCACAGACTGCAGAGATTTTCAGTGAACATATTTAAACCCAAATCGTTTTTTGATTTGTAGGCCAAACACATCGCTAATCTATTTACACGTGACGATATTTAGCATTTAATTCGTGTCTTATTTATTAAGATCTTAACTGGGTTCAATGTAATTATTAAAAATTGCTGGTGTTAGTTTTGTGGATTATTTAAAAATGCTGATGTATTCTTAGTTATTGTTTTTTTTATTGACAGAAATTTGATTTTAATAAACGTGATTTAATATTAATTAATATTGAACATTAAACATGTTCAAATTTGCGTTGAAACAATTAAATTGTTCAGATCAACTGTAAACAGAGACATTTCGTCCAAGAAAGGTTTAATCAACAACAATAATTAATTAGAACTGTTCAAATATTAAACAAAAAATGTTTGTGACATTTAAAACAATTACAAGTTACTTGTCTTTTATTTTTGTATTTTGGCGCATAGTAGAAATGAAGTGCGTGGATTTAAGTGCGATCTGAGTTTAAGACTTTTTATCATTAATTTAAGATAAAATGAAACGGTGCAGCCGCAGTTAAAGTTCCAGGAGGAGCTGGTCTGTTCGCTTTGACCGACTCTGTTTGGTTTAATTTTCACAGGAAACGACGGGAGAAAAGACTAACAATGGGATTCATTACAGACTCCAGCTCCTCTACAGTAACGGTGAGTTACATCTTTTGTTTTGTTTACTAAATTGTTTTATGCTACAATAACAGAAGCAGGGATGCATCAAAACGTGCCTCTTCATTTTAGATCAGGTCTACACTTAAAACGTCTCGACTGTTTTGTACAATGTTTTAAATACAGTTACAAAATTTACAAAATAAAAGCCGTGTAATTTGATTCAAGTGTTGTAGAACTTATTGATTAATTTGTGTTCACGTATTAAAATAATTTTATGTTGTGTCAAACAAGCTGCAAAAATAAAAATTCTACATTTTGGTAACTTAAAGAAGAGGCCAAACTGATTTTTATTAAGAAGAAACAGTATTTTTATGAGTATGTGAAGAAAAAACATTGCATTTTGAAGTTTCAGCTGTCAGATAAAATTGAAGGATATTGATGACTGGCTGTTTTCACAAAGAGGGGAACTCAGAATTAACTTTTTTTTTTATATGAAATGTTGCCCAGATGGGTGACATTTTCCCACAGCTGGAATGTGAATCTGCATTGAATGTTATGTCTCTCTGTAGGAATTCGGACAGAGCAAGACCTGTATGTTCGACTCATCGACTCCATGACTAAACAGGTAAGAGATCTGGTTCCTCCCGCTCCACTCCCTGCCCTGCTGCATGCCTCTGTCTGAGACCCTCGACTTCAGCACAGCTGGCCTGATAAATGACCTGTCTTACCTGTGGAACACATTTACAGAGGCCCAGAAAATTAGAGGACATGTGTCTTACCCTCTTTCTGCACAGCAGCCTGTAAACTGGCATGTGTGTAGGTGTTTCAGTTGGCAATTTATATATATAAATGTGTGTGAGAGGGAGAGAAATGGTGTGCATGTACAGTGTGTGAGTACCTGAGCGAGGTGCAGCAGTGGTTGTGTGAGACAGTGATGCATGCCAGCTCACTCTTTGAGGACCTTGACCTTCATTTCCTCAATGTGAAACAGAACAAACTACAATGTATCCCAGAGTGTGTTATGACTAATTCAATCACACTAAAGAAATACAGAGCCTCACATGTTCTAGCTGGCGTGCTCTAAGGGAGTTCTTCAGAGGACGAATTAGACAAAGGGAGAACGTATGAGCCCCCTCATCACTATTTTGATATCAGCTCCTTTGTTTTGCCAATTCTGCCTCCAGTGCCATTATAGGCTTGAAGAGAGTTTGTCTTCGAATGAAAGGAGGAGGAGGAGATGTTTGCGTAGGAGCGTGTGTGTGCTTGCATGTTTATCAGCCTTTGTATGTGTGTTTGTGTGTACAGGGTGATCAAGCCCTGGAGAGCATGTTGAGCGGGGTTGGAGGGGTAACCAGACTAGATTTTTGGACTCCGTGCTGTATGGACCAGATGGTGCACTATACTCCAGTCTGGCAGTCCAACTGCTCACTGTACACAGCGTATAAACATACATGCATGCACAAACACATATGCAGCAGCACACACAGGCGCTCACACACATGCGCTCACACACATGCGCTCAAACAATTTTTCCTCTTACCATCTCTGTCAGAACACAGCGTTCCTGTTCAGGAGGACTGGATTCCCACGATACACACATTTGCCAGATAAGCAAACCTAAATGAAAGACACAAACACACACTTCTCTGTTTTTTTATTTGGCCTTGCACTCCGGTTGATTTTTCTATCATCACTGCACACATATAAATACGACTCTTTTTAATATTTCTCTGATCCCCTCCTCTTTAGGCAATTGTTTACGAGGGCCAGGATAAAAATCCAGAGATGTGTCGGGTTCTGTTGACTCATGAGATCATGTGCAGGTAAGTCGAACCAGCCACCTCTCTCCCATCCTTTTTCTTTTAATTAAATTAGAGCAAAAGTTTTTGAAACTCTGGAGGTGTCTTGAAGAGGCAGCAAAGGCATGAGGTTCACTTCTAAATTACAAAGAAAATCTTATCATTCTTTCCTCAAACTGGGTTGGAGAGATGGGCCCTGGCCTATTTCTGTTATGCGTGTGTCCGCATGTGCACGTGTATGTGTGTGTGATTGCATGTGTGTGAATCTCTCTCATGTTCAGTTAATTAGGACAAGGAAAAGCTCATTACTCAAACCCATCCTCTTCCCTCTATGTAATACATGCAGTTTGCCATGTCCTGACAGTAAGCAGCTACATGCACAAGGTTGGCTTGTGCACACTCATTACATTTGAGAATGTAATTTCACACACATACACTTACTTAAAAGTATACTGACAAACTCCCCACTAGCTATTGCATGTTGCAGGGTGGCTGTCAATAAAAGCATTGGGATCGGACATCGACAAGGAAAGAACCTGAGGAGTTGCCTGTAGAGAAATGGCTGGTGGAAACGTGTAGCCACTTCCTGGTTATCACACAAAGCAATTTAGACCACTTGTTTTCATATGCTGCAGGAAACGGTCGAGATCAGAAATCTGATCTGGCTCTCCAAGCCTCTCGTCCTGGGGGACAGGAGAAAGTAGGGGGAGGGTCAATCTCTGTGTCGTCTTTTTTCCATCTCCTCCCACACACATTTCCAGCAGCAGATGTAGTTAGACACAGGTAGACTCAGATGCTGAGACAGAGAGCCAGACAGACATGGTAATAAATATATACGTGTATTTTATTTTTTAAGAATTGGGGGGGGGGTAACAATATGCACCAGGCACACTGTTACATTGTGCTGCAGTCAAATGATTCAGAGAGGACTCCTCACATCAGTATGCAGCCCCCTTTTTTACCCAGCATGCACTACTCCCCAGGTCCAGTGGGACCACTCTGTGACCCACTTCTGAGAGAGAGAAAGATCGCAAGAGAGAGGCGGGATGGTGGGAGGGGACGAGAGCTGAGGAAAAATAGAGAACATAAGATGTCTGGTTGTGTGATGTCTGACAGAAATGGAACTAACCTGAGCCCCCAAGGCTAATTCAAGTTTGGATCAAACCCACTGCCCGAGCTCACTGCCTTATGCTCTCCTCCTTCAAACTTTGCCTAAATTCGCCCAGTTGATCCGATGCAAGAGCCTCGTTCTTAACATGATAAGCTGATCCAATATTAAATGACATCTCCTTTTTTGAACTCCATGAAAGTCTCACGCCCTTTTACTCCCAGTCTCACTTCCCTGTATGCTCATCTGATTTCCTCCACAGCTGATTGTGTCTCATCTTGCCCTCTCTCTTGTTCATATCTTTGTGACTAATTCCCCTTTTTATGTGCACCCTCTCCCCATCCCCCTTCCCTCCTCTCCATCTCTTGTTCTGTCGCCCTCCTCTTGCAGTCGGTGCTGTGATAAGAAGAGTTGTGGCAACAGGAACGAGACCCCATCAGACCCTGTCATCATCGACAGGTAAGGAAACCTCACCCTTTCGAACTCAGAGTGACGAGACACGGCACTGTCAAAGCAGACACAAACACACCATCTACAGCTGTTTGTAAATAAGAGTTCAGTGACGAATGCACTGTAACTGTTGCAGACACACGTGAAAATCATGAGAATGATTCTTGTTAAGTTCACGAAAGTGACCAGACAAACGCGACTACTGCTTTCGAATGATAAAAGAAGCAACAGGCCTCAAAAAAGAGGCCACAGGTTGTTTTATTTTTTTTACTTATTTTTTTCTAACAGCCATAATTATGTGAGTAACCAGACTGTGTGAATGAGATTTAGATTTGACTCTGGTATGAGTGTGAAGTAGAAGAGTAATAACAGAGCAGTTGAACTCTGCTTCAAGTGTGGTCAAACAGCGTTTTTATGGTTTCACTGATGATTTTACTGATTAGCAGTTTGGGTTGCAGCTACTGTCTGAAGTATGTGTGTTTCTTTGAAGAAGTGTCACTGTCGGCATTGATGGTTTTTACTGACACACAGTTTCCTTGTCATAAACTACCTCTGAGCGATGCAGATCTAAAACCCTGTAGATTTGTTATCCAGCTGTGTAAATGTGAGGTGTCTTACTCAAAACATGCAGATTTAAAACTGTTCCAAATAAAACTGAAGGAGAATTATTACATAGTGAAGTGGTTACTATGGAAGAGTCTCATAATCTTGAGTCTATGTTCTGCAAGAACTACATGACATGGGTAAACATTGTGCAAACGTCTGCTGTTTTGTGTTCTGATTTGAATTTGTCACATTTGAGTGTATTTTTCTGAGTGTTAATGAGGCAGTGACCTGTGCTATCTGATGAACGCAGCTGTCCTGTTCTCGCTGTTGCTCCGGCAGAAGCTGCTCCTTTACCTGTGTATGCATGTATGCGTGTGTGAGTGTTTGTGAGTGCGCGCGGGGTTCGTGCGGCTGTGCGCCACCCTCGTTCCGCTCCAGTGAAGCGGAAGGCCTCACCTCAGCGCTCCCTGAGACAGCTGCACCCCGCCACGTGGTCTTAGACAGAACACGCCTGCCCATCACTCTCTACCATAGTTCAGATTTAATTTAATTTATTATTTGTTTTTTTTTTCTTTGTTCATACTTGTTGATTTTCTCATGCTGTCATTCTGTTCCTTTTTTTTGGGTGGCTTACCTTGGTTAAACTCTTCTTGTGCAGTTTGCAGTGGTAGTGAAGGCCAATCTCCTGCGAGCTGCTTTCCCACACCCGAGCATGTGTTGTGGCACTATTCCCTTGACGCCCAGTGGCTCAGGTGTGAGGGCAGCGTTAACGAACAACAAATTAGAACAGGGGGAGGGAAAACAACTGCAATATCTTAGTTTTCCTCTCCAGCGAGCTCTCTTTCTGGACAGAAAAATAGGTCAGGTGAGAGGAGAGCTGTTGAGAAGGGGTTGCTAGCAAGTTTAAAAGAAGAAATTGGAGGGGAATGAGTGGGGGGAGGGATTGTGCATTTGCCCATTTATTACCAATATATTCTTGGCAATTGTAATAATCAGGGATTCATAAACAAACAAACAACTGTAAGGCTGAAACTACTGACTCAATTACCATGAGTTCCCCTCATTCAGATTCATAAAGAAATACCATCTGCAGCCCCTCTCCACCCTTGAAGTTATTTAGTTCGTTAAATAAGGGCTTGTTAGCCCTCTGCTGTTTTGCAGAGATGATTAGATTTTACAGCCCTAATTAGCTGGGCTAGCTCAAACTCCTCTGGAAGAGTAATGGGTCTGATTGCCTAATTAGCTCTCTCTCATTAAGTTGGGAGAAACAGGCCACTGCAGCAAAACTGCAGGAATGAGGAAAAATAAAGTCAGCTAATGAGAAACTTATTTGATTGTTAGGAGAACAAATCTGGTGGAGTGTGGATCAGCAGCGCTCTGGGTACTGTACACGCTCACAGGGAAAATCTCTCCCAACCCTCCCTTTATCTCTCCTCCTGTTGAAAAGAGAGTTTTGTTTGGGCTTTAAGCCATTCAAAGAAACCATGTGATTCAAAGTTCACTTATGAAGCGTATTTGTTTACGCTGTGCTCGGTGAGAAGCGCTTGAGCATTTTTTGTTTCTGACAAGACTGGAAACATTCAGTGACTCTAGCGTCAAATAAGCTTTTCTGAAGTCTTCTTCAGCAGTTTGATCATTCAGCTCAGACTACATTTAATACATTTATCCTCAGAGGTGTCAAGAAATGTAAAATAGACCTGTGCATGACATGCCATGTCTGTGCTTGACACCAGTCAAAGGAATCAAATAAAGGTGAGATGATCTTGTACATGTCTTCCCCAGGCATACACATGTAGTCCACTTTAGGCTCTTATAGAGGGAGGAGAATATGATGGGAGTCCTTAACCTCTACAACCTCTGCTTCCACTTCTCTCCATCTCTCCTAGTTTGCGTGGGGTTAATCATATGCAGGCGCTGCATATAATCAGTTCGTCATGTGCCTGAATGGACCTCTCAATCTCAAACATACTTTCCTCCAATTCATACAAAGCTTTTCCATCTTACAAGCAGAACATCTAATAAAATTGTTTTCACATTAGACTGTTAATTTACTCCTTATTCACACAATTTTCATTTGGGAAAAAAATCCCATTATTGGAATATTTTGCCATACTTTCCTGCACAAGGTGGGATTGAGCATAAGCTAAAGTCATAAAATGTAATGAAAAGACATTGTAAAATCGCTAAACCGTAAAATTTTTTGACGCCTGTTTGGTAATTATTTGTCTAGCGTGTTTCATCTGTGACACGTTATGAACTTATTTTAATTTGCATGAATTTATTTGGGTGAGATGAGCTTCTTTAGATTTTAAAGTGTATTTTAAACAGAGTGACATCATAAATCATGTTTCTTTTTTATGTGAAAATGTTCCATATGAACCAACTGCTGCAATAAGTGGTCTGAGAGAAAAAAATGACTTTTTCAAATATTTCTTGAGGATAATATGAACAAGAAGACAGAATAGCTTTAGAAGTAAAAACATAACAGGGGCAGAGATTTTTAAGCAGCCAAGACAAACCATTTATTTCGAGGTCCAAAAGGGCCAGTGTCAAGGCTTTTCTTGCTCTTCAAAGAAACATAATATAATTTAATGAGATTTAAAAACTTATACCTTTTTCAGGTCTGTCAAATCTGATCTCCTTGGGGGCCTGATAGTCCCTCTAGCGCTGTGTGTCCTCTCCTGGCTGCTGCCACCTGTGTCCTGTGGCCCTCTCCTACTCATCCAGCCACCATAAGCCTGCTACAGGGCATCCCTTAGGCAGTGCGGGTGGGAGTGGGGGTTGGGGTGGAAACACTCTGTGACCAGAGATAAGAATCCTCCGGTTCAGCCTACATGGCCTCATCCTCCTGTCCATCTAACTTTACATGTGCAGACAATATTTTTTTTAGATTTTATTGCTATTTGTGAACCTGCATGTGTTTGGGTTTGCACACACTCCCTGCGGCCTGGTGTTGATGTTGTCCATTTCCTAGCATATGTGTCTGTGCTTGTGTATCCGCATTGATGTTCGTTATTTCCCCAAGAGCGAGTGTGTGTGTTGATGGAGGCCATTTCCTGACAAATGTGTGTGTATGAGAGCGTCTTGAGTGAAGAATGTCAGGCAGGAAGTGCTCCTCCCAGGGAGGATGATGTCATACCCGACTGTTTCCTGTTCTCCGAGTCTGTGGAACAGACTGACTCTCGGCTTTACGGTGGGTAGTTTGCAATCAGGTTTTGGTTCAACTTTTGGTGGCTTCACATCAACACCTCATACATCAAAAAACTAAAAAATTGTGGATTCTAGAACATTTTCCAATCTAACATATCACCAATTTGTTACAGTATGTTTCTCTCGTGGGGAACCCCTTTATTGTGTTGTTTGTTATGTTTGGATGCACTTCCTGGGCTGAGAGGTCATGTGTTGCCTTGGCTGGCTAACGCGCACTAGTGAATAATGTATGTCATTGACTTTATGTCAGGCCTGCAAGCCCCCCCAAGCAGAGCCCACCCATGTTTAATTCATCCATCTAGCCTGTGTGTGTTTGTGTATTGTGTGTGTATGCATGTGTGTAAATATGTCTGTGTGTCATTTAGAGGCCCAGTCTGCACCTGTCCAGCCATTAGCCCCCCTCTCATTTGCATTTGATGCTAATGCAGTTTACTGGCAACACCATCCGTCCCTCTAGCTCAGTTTCATTTTCATATCCGTGACTGTAACTGTGAGAAGATGAACACACACTTAGAGAGCAGCCATCCTACATTCTTTGGATTGAATATCAAAGATTTATTATTCACTGTATTTTTTCCTATGTGTCGGGTCTGTTTCATTTTATGCATTTTAAGGTTGATGTTTACTACATCTGCTTTTTTTTACCAAAAAAAAAAAAAAAAAAGCTTGTTTTTTCCTTTTTTCTTTTATCCCTGTCCACCGATTAGTAGCTTATACAAAAGGATCCTTGAAACACTGACATGACAACCTGGGGCTGAGGACACCACTTTGTGTGTTACTTTTCAGGGTCTGTTCAGCTCCTATTTTTATTTATTTTTTTATTGTTGTATTTCCTTTGTCTTGATTTCATGTTTTACTTTGAAGGCCAGGAAGGAGGAATGCACATTGTACATACAGACACCACCTCTTCAGATGTTTGTTTTGTTGTTGTTGTTGTTGTTGAAATGCCATGTCTTTTTTTGTGTGCATGTGTGTGTGTCTGTGTGCTGGCAGGGTGTATGATGGATGCATCAGATGTTATGGGAGGCTTTGAAAAGGACTGGCCCTCAGCTAGTTGTGATGTTTGTGCAAGACTCAGGGGCAAAGAGGCAGAGTTGCTGGCTCATCGATAAGAGAGCAGAACTCCCCTCACATACACACACATGCAAAGACACACTCATATGAACACACACAGACAGAAGCAGCAAAACATTTGGTTCATGGTGTGCAAAAAGAGTATATGCACTCTCACACAAATAGATGCACATTGACCTGCAGCTTTCTGTATCTGTTTGGTTGTGTTCTTATTTTTTTTCTGTGCAGTGGTTTCTCCCAAAGCATTGAAAAAAAAAGTGTTTCCCCATGAGAGAGCCGGCTGCGTTGATTGACAGCGGGAGTTTGGCGATTGCGAAGCCTCTGAAACAGCGCACTCTCTCTCTCTCTCCCTTTCTCTCCTTCTCTCTCATATGGACCTTCAGCCTTCTCACCCTCGGAGACTAGTTTTCTTTCATTTGCAAACATCCCACAAAAAATAAACCACAGTTTTTCTTTTTTTTTCATTTTAACTTTTGTAAACTAAGCTGAGGTGAGTCAGCCTTATAGTTAGTTGAGTTAATACTCTCCAGCTGAATGCAGGTAACAACCAGTTTATTAGAACATATAAAACATAATTTACAAAAGCAATAAGAGTGAACATTTCTTGGCTGGACAACTTGAGGACTTTCCTTCTTCCTGCAGCTGTATATCACGCTGCTATATTTTCTTTCCCAAACTGCTTTGACAGTACTGCTCAACATTCTCCTACCCAACCTGGCCGCTCTCCTTTGCTTGTTCCTTCTGCCATTGTGTGAGTGTTTGCTCTCTCTTAGAATGAAGGGGTTAGGCTGGCCAACAGCTGACCCAAATGAGTAGCGCCCTACTTCTTTGGGACTTTTTTGGTGTTAGAGATTACAGGCTAGAGAGAGATGGAGATAGAATGGGGGTAAATAGAATGGAGATGTATTTTTACCATACCACATTGTGTGTGTCTGTGTGTGTGTGGGGGGAGAGAGAAAGAGAGCTTGAGTGGTGGTGCAAGTGAGAAAGGAGTAACGTTTTCCAGGATTTAGTCCGTGACGTGCCCTAGAAGATGCGCTCAATTTGATTTTTAAATGAGGCGTGAAGATGCAAGTGGTGTGCCTCTTGGTGTGATGCTATACGTTTGGGTGTGCATGGCTATGTGTGTGTGTTTGTTTGAAAGAGAGACAGCCAGGAGCGAGGCTTTGTTGTCTGAGTGCTCTGATGTGTGTGGACAGTCTAGCACACGGCCCACTAAGTGCTTTCTCACAGCCAATGTGTTACACGACTGCTTGTGTTGCTGCTCTTAATTGAAAAGACACACCAGCTCCTCTTGGTGAAGGATACTCAGGCTGTGTGTCACTGAGCCTCAAGCTGCCCTGATTTCAGCCTTCAGCGATGATTCATTGTTTACTGATTCTTTCTGCTAAGTGAGAACACAGACAGCATGCTTCATGCCAGCTTCAGCCCCCACCCCGCCCTGTCCTAGCCTGGTGTCTCACTTCCTACCAGCCAGTTTTCCATCCCAGCCCCATCCTCTGGTGTTTTACTTCACCGCTGTAGCCCAGGATGTGAGTCCAGGTGTCCAGGATGAGAGCCTGTGACCTGCTGTGCCTGAACAAGATGCATGCTCTGTTGATTGTTTTCCATCAATCTCTTCAGGAAGAATGGATCGCTGGCCCAGGCACTGTGAGCGGCGCTCTCAGTTTCACATGTCACAATGGAAGGAAAAGCTGCACGGTGGGGAGGAGATGGGGAGGGAGAAGTGCACACGGGTGCCGAGAATCAGCAGCAAAGTTATGGCACTTAAATCATCTGCTGACTATTTTGTTTGAGATCTGCAGGATGATTTTAAATTGTCTTTGAAAACATGAAAAGAAAAATACCTACAGGCTGTTCTGCAGCCATCATTGTCTCCACGTTCTTGCCTTTCCGCATAAGCTCGTATATACATGTGAGTTTTGTGACATTGAGCTTGACTAATTTGAGCTGTGCTGTTAAGAGACAAAAGGAAATCTTCAAGGATGTATCTGTGCCTTAATTAAATGTAAAGCGGGGACGTCTGCAAGCAGACAATTATGGTCAACAGCACTGTTCGATCAAAGGGATGATATATTCTCAAACTCCTAATGTATTCTTTTTTTTTTTTTGCTTCACATTAATCATCAACAAACAGGACCCAAGCACATGTCACTGTTCTACTTCAAAAAGCTAAGCTGAATTTAAAGGCCTTTGTTTTTTGTTTATGTAACTCATGAAGGGAGACAAAGTAAGGTGTATCGACTGAGACACTTTGTTGTTTTACACTGCCTCACCTCCTTTTTGTGTTGTGCTGCTAATGTTGTTGGTTTGTTTACCAAGTGGCTTGACCTCTCGGAGAGGAATTTTTACTCGTTTCCTTTTCTTTTGTGTCTTCTTCTGTGTTAGTCTCTTTTTTCCCGTCTTCTATCCCTGAGTTTCTCTCTGTCTCTTCTTTCCTTCTCTATCTGCCCCTCAGTCTATGTGTCTTTCTCTTTGGTCCTCCCACTCAAAAACTCCAGATTTAACTCTGGAGGTTCTTTTGGTTAATCATACTTGGAGCCTTTCCCTGCATTTGAACGTTCCTCCTCTGCATCGTGCTCTCTTCCTCAGTCTGAATCGTTCTTACGATCCCAGTTATTGGCTTCTCCCACATAGGAGCTGTGATTTACATGAGGTGAGGTGAGGTTCAAACACACAGACCTTTGAAACCTTATTCTTGAAAACAATTAATAGCATTTCTTTTCACCCTGTAACTTCTTCTCTTTTTTACTCTCTCTCTCTACAACACTTTTCCTTTTCCTCTGGCTATTGTCTGGTTATTGTCTTCACACAAACATAGAAAATTCACAGCGAAAAGAATGAAGGGTGTGTTAAGAGAAAGATGCAAAACTGTTCTGTAACAAGTGATTACTTTACTTTTTAGTAATTCCTTTAGTTAGAAGTCTTGAATCCAACATGAGCAAGACATGGCTGTTTTTAAACTGTGTCAAGAATTTACAAAAGTAAAAACAGAAATGTGTACATCTCTATTGACCAGAACAAATGCAGTATGCACACACACCATGAATAAACATACATCCCACAGAGGCAAACTCAAAGGCAAACTTACAAGTTAATGAAGCACATCTCTCTTCTGTCATGATGTCCATGTCGGCATGACAAGATGTTTACACACACAATCACAGCAGCACCTCTGATGTGGGCTGGGATGAAAGAAAAAGAGAAAAAAAAGGAGGAAGCAAAGACATGATAGTGAGATTCTGGTATAGACTGCTTTTCTCAGTTTGACAGGAGGACAGTTCTAACACTATCCCACCGAGATGCGAGACTGAGGAAGAGAAAGACTGATAGGCAACACCTGGAGAAATACATCCTGAGAGGGAGATGACTTTTATTTTTTATTTCTTATTCATCACAGAGGACTTCTCTGAACTCAACCACATTCTTAAATCTGGAGGAAAACAATTAGATCCAACCGTTTCCCCTTGTCCTGCAGTGCAGATTACAAATGAGCAAACCTGGCATTTATCACATTACTACAAACATTTATTAAAGCCGGTTCCCCTCTAAAGCAGCAGAGATAACAGTAGGTAATTGCAGAGACTGGCTCTATTAGTTAAGTATGCCTAATGTCACTGCCTCAGAGCATTAATGGACGCCGTAGTATTATGTTCCTGCACTCATTACCACCCCAATCCCCTTCAAACAGATACACACACAAAAAAAACCCTCACATTCACACAGAGCCTCCCCCCCACCATCATTGACCCTGCAGCAGGAGTCTGTGCCACTCTAATGAGAAATGGAAAACACCACTCTGAGAGCTCCAAGACATACACACACACACACATACACACACACACACCCACACGCACACACACCACCAACCATACTCAACGGGAGACATTACAAGAGGACAGAGGAGTACAGCACTATAATCACACACGCCCAGGGAAACAATTGTGCCGTTATCAGAGCAATCCCATTATAAAAGTTTAATAAACAGCAAACGGCCTAATGGTGAATTAGCCTGCATGTGCCCTGTGTTGTGCCAGGCTATAATTGGTGATTTAACAGAGACAAACAAATGTTTTCAGCCAGAGCTTTTCACAGTCAACAGATTCTTAGTCAAACAGAATCATCCAGTGTTCAAGGAAGGCAGACAGGATTTCCTTTTGCAGATGTACAGAGA
Source organism: Pachypanchax playfairii (assembly GCA_006937955.1). Classification (NCBI taxonomy): domain Eukaryota; kingdom Metazoa; phylum Chordata; class Actinopteri; order Cyprinodontiformes; family Aplocheilidae; genus Pachypanchax; species Pachypanchax playfairii. Next base: position 567,896 of record SSNP01000157.1, on the reverse strand, counting down.
CGACAAAAGTCATGCACAGGACAGTCGCAGAAAACTCACAGAGGAGAGTATGGCTCAGGCTCCGGTATGGCTTTTCTAAGTGGCACTTGAGATAGTGAGAGACCAATGGGTGCGTGCAATTATTGAGGAGGAGGACCGAAAATGAAGGAGGGTACTCGAGAGAGGTAGGAAGAAGATGAGAAGCAGAAGAGAAGATGTTGGTGAATGACAAGGGAGAAAACAAGAGGAGGTAGAAACAGTCCTTCCTCTCCTGTGTTGTTTTTTGTGATGAGAGGTTTGCATATACATGAACAGGTGTGTGGAATCGAAGACAGTTTCTAATTTACAATCACAAACACTGATCGCTTTGCAGCAGGCCCTCATCATTCATCAATATTACATCGGGACTCCTCTCAGTGTGCGTCGGTAGGAGGGCAAGAATACGCCTGCATAGAAAGAGAATATGGTCCAGAGGGTGTGCGTGTGTGTGTGTGTGTGTGTATGTGTGTGTGTATGTGCAAAGGTGTAGGTGTCTGTGTTGTGTGTGTTGGTGGGGAGTGTCAGCTGAGAGTGAGAAAGAAGGCATCTGCTGAGGTTGTAAAAAACATTGCTTCCAGCATACACAAATGTGCAAACGCATCCCCACCTTGCATGTGTGTGTGTTTGCATCCATCTAAGTTTGTGTGTGTGTGTGTGTGTGTGTGTGTGTGTGTGTGTGCACTTGCCAGCTGAGTGACAGCAGAGTATTGATCTGTGGGAGGCCCTGGTGTCATTAGACCCAGTATGGACCAGCAGGCACACGTGGAGGTCAGGGCACAATGTTTGGATGTGTGTGTGCATCACTGATGATGTGTGTGTGTGGGTGTCATTGAATGTGTGTGTGGAGAGCTGGGAAACCAAGTGTTCAGTAGTGACAGGCTCAAGCCTCTGAAGGAAAATCAATGGTGTCATAAGAGGAAGTTTTCCTCCAGCCTCCCACTCCTTTCTCCCCTCCTCCTCCTCTTTCTGCTCTTCTCATCTTTGCTTCTCTTTTCTTCTTTTTTTCACTCCCCTCTTCTAAGAGGTCATTCACTGAACCCCCCAGTTATACATTTAGCACCCCCTCCTCTTTCTCTCTCTTTTTTACACTCCTGGGTCAGGATGGGGGGCTGTGCGACATGAGATGTGAAGATCAATTTGAGGGGTTACTCTGGCAAAAAACTGAGCCATTAGTGACAGAACTGATCCTGGATCAGCACTCATTAACTAAAAGGGCATGAGGACTCTTTGTCCAGATGAAAGAAATGACCTCAAACCAGGGCCAATTAACTGAGAGGGCAGGGACTGGTTTCACTGATGGCGCTCATTGTTTTGTTCAACAAAAGTTTGATTCAAAACAAAACTGATAAGATTTTGTTTTGCTGCTAGTTTAAGCTTGGCCTTCAGTTATTTATTGTCAGAAATGAGCTTCTACATACTCTCTCTATCACACACACACACGCACACACAGGGCAAGCATCCACCTGTTCTCCTCTCCCCTTTTTTGCCTGCGGGAACTAGTATGGTAGATAACAGTTTGAGTGGGCCTGCTGCTAAACACTAATCAGACCTAACACTGCCTAATTAGCACAGAGTCCACTGATTGGCTTACAGCAATAATTAACACAGGTGAGAATAATTAGCTCCCCATAGACCTGTTTGTGCTTGCATGTGCGTGTTTGTAAGTGTGTGTGTGTGTGTGTGTGTGTGTGTGTGTGTGTGTGTGTGTGTGTGTGTGTGTGTGTGTGTGTGTGTGTGTGTGTGTGTGTGTGTGTGTGTGTGTGTGTGTGTGTGTGTGTGTGTGTGTGTGTGTGAGAGAAGGATGTTATTATGCAGTCTTGGTCCCCAGTGAGAGTCAGGAGGCAGAGAGAAGACTCAAACTCATTACTGAAACCAGGCCAACCTGTGTTAGGTGCTCTGCTTTCCCACACCCAAAGAATGAGCCACAGAGATCCACCTTCATTTTCTTACTCTCACTTTCTCTGTTACTCGCTCTGTTTTTTAAAAACGTTTTAACTCTCACTTGAACCTGTGTTCTACACACTCCTGCCTGTTTTGAATACTCAGTTTGTAGTTTGAACATTCTCACTGTTGGATGAACCTGGTATTGGAAGATGAAACAGAGATATAAAGCATCTCTCCATCACACCATAACCCGTTCACGTAGCCGTTTCCAAACTTGGCCTGAGACGCCGCCTTCTCGCATCAGTATCACAAGTGAAGTTATCACGGTGGAATGAGAAGAAGAAGTCACAGAGCCAAACAAGTTCATGTGCATCAGAGAGTGGGTGTCTTTGATCAGTGGTGTGATGTAGTGATGACGTACGTGTGCAACCAGCCAGTTGCTGAACTGTAATACAACACAAGCAAGTTAGCTTGTATTGGAAGCATTGCACGTATTTAGGTGCCCAGCCAAAGGATCTCTGCAACAAGTTCATCTACTGTGTTCTACCAAGGTTACTTCACACTTCCTTTGATTCAACAACACCATGAGGGATGGCTTGATTGGTTGCTCTCTGAATGACCAAAGGCAGCTTAAAGAACAGGATCCTCTCTAGAGTCATGTTGCAGAACCATAATGTGAGAGGGGGGCTTCTATCTTTTGGTGGTCTTTTTATTAAAGCTGGGTTATACTGCCATGTGATTAAAGGAGAGAGCAAATTGGGACATTGGGGGAGGGAAGTTTCTGGAACATTTACCAAACTGTGTCTGACCAGTCGAAATAACAAAGTCTTTCATACAACACACACATTGACGTGAAGTTTTTCCTGTTGTCGTCAGCTGTCATTTGTGTGGCCAAGAACAGAGATTATATACTAAGCTTCATTTTTATTTTTCACCTCTCCCCTCTTTCAACCTCTTTTGAAAACAGTGTGGACATAATAAAATATGAAACATTGGCAAGCCCTGTCATCCTCTCCACATAAAAAGCTTAATCACATAGCATCTCCCTGCACCATAAACCCACATACTATAAAGAATTGCTGCTTGGATATCTAGAAAAATAGTAAAGCTTCCCCAGCCAACACTAGCTTACTGTCTGTGTGAGACAGAGAAAGCGGGAAATAATGAGAGACTGAGAAGGATTGACAAGAAATTAAAAAGCAAGATATTGTTTTCCTGTTAGACTGTCCGTTGTTCATCCGTCTGTAAGCAGCGTGGTGTCCTCCGCCTCACTGTCTCTGGTTATTTTTACCAAAGTGCTGGGTCTTTGATCAATCCAACATCACAGAGAGGAAGATGTGCATGAAGTCACTGAGCGGGGGGGTTAATACTGGAACACAATTGACAGCTTGTCATTTTTAGCTCAGAGGCACCAATGCTGCAAAGCAGTTAGCTTAGATGGAGAAGGAGGTAACGCACATTAACACGCTCACACTCATATCGAAAGCTTTTTGTGTGTTAAATAAATAACAAGCGATGATGCAAATTGGTGTTTTCCTGGAGTTTGTGGCTGCTCTCGGGATGTATTTTTCATGTTTCTGCATTTTAGAGTGGTTTAGAGGTGCAAGATGTTCAGATAATGAATTTAACCCCAAAAACTATGTGCAAACACACACAAACATGCACGTTTGTACTCGTTGAACATGTAACAGGGATTTGACTGTTTACCTGACCACAGGTGCACTGCAGCATTAACACGAGTCCCGTTCTAGCTGATTACCGCCCCCGTGTCCCCCCTCTACACAATTGTTCTCCACCCACTAGAAGCCAGGGAGGTGCCGGGGGCAACATCATCCTATAACCATAAACTGGTAGAGACACAGTGGGAGAGGAAAGCTCATTGTTGGCTGACTGATCTGCAGCCTCACTCTGACAAGCCTCCCGTGTTCACCAGATTTGTTTTTTTGTTCTGTTCACTCATGGTAAACACTTGCCTCTCATAACCGGCAGCTACTACCTCTGTCACACTGAGGCTGTCAACACAACGCTCACCTGCACTTTGCACCCGGCTGTGCAGTGCACAGACACACACATCAAGTGAGCTTTATGTGTAAATGAAATGGATGTACTCAAAGGCAGCTAAATGCATCGAAGAGTTGTTAAAAATGTGTTTATGGGAGAAATTTACATAGTGTTCAAATCACTTTCTGGTTTGTGTCTGATTTCCACACACTCAACAAGCCTTCCTGACTTAAAAAAAATAAAAGAAGGTTGATTGAGGCAAAACAAGAGAGGCTGTTTTTTCATATTTCCTGTTTCAATAATTAATATGCATGAGTTTTATGGCCGCTTAAGATGCGATCAATTATTCATTAACAGCATGTTAATTGCATCCACAGTCGTGAATATTTAACCAAACACTAAATCAATGGGATTGAAAGAGGTGAAATACGGACATTTTATAAGCTTTGTCCAAAAAAATGAGCAACGGCTTGAATGAAAACAGCAGAGAAAAGATTGAAATGGAATAAAATGCAAAGAAAGAAAAACGAGTTAAGAAAAAAGAGCTTTCGTTAAGGAAGGAGACAATATGAAGAAATGCAAATACTGCATGTTTACTTGTAATAGATTTATGAGTGACTCTTGGTTTTTTTTTTCTTTTCTCTAATCTAAATGGAGAGGATGTAATCTTTCTATCTCTGCTCACTGTAGCCAGCCTTTTTCACTCTCAAAGACTCCAGACTCTTTTGTCTCTGATCTTTGTCTGTTTTTGTGAATGTATGTGTATTTGTGTGTGTGTGGAGTGGTGGTGGTGGTGGGGTGTCACAGCCGTGTCTGGACAGTGACATTTCTCTGCCTGGATAACCATCGCGCCCTCTGTCCCTCTGTCCCTCCAGCCATGACGCAGGGTAATGTCACCTGTCAGTCTTAAACTCCTTCCTACAACCACTGTCCCCCTCCTTCCCTTAACTCCTCCACCCAGTTCCAAATAGAACATCACCTCCTCCACCACACATCCACAACCCTCTTATCCTCCTCTGGACCTTACCTGAGACACAAAGCTGCTCTTCATATTCTTTTTCCTACAGCTTTTATCTTCCTCTCAACTTTTTTCTCCATCTGTTCTTTTGCTTTCTTATACCCAAATGGCAACCACACCCTTTTTTTACCCCTTTGCACTTGTCCCCCCGTGACTTCATAATATTGCACAGGAAGACAGCAGCAGTAAATGGAAAAGTCAAGGGTGGGAAGCTGACTTTTTGCCTGGACCCCGGTTTGTGGTGTGCCTGTTTTCAATTACTCTCGCTGCTCCGACAGGGTCGAAGCTTATGCATTATATGGGAATGTAATTGACTATAACTGCCCTCTTAACATTAACCAGGTGTACTAGCTGAGTGTGTAAGGCTTAGGCCCCTGGTCCTGGCATGTTATGATGTATGTGTGTGTGAAGACTGTCTATATGTTTGTCTTGTTGTTGATGTATTTATATCCTTCTCCTGTGAGACGCCGCCCATTAGCACTACATTTAAATGGGCTATTTTCCTGTCTGTGTGTGTGTGGGTGAAGGGGGGGGGGGGGGGGGGGGGGGGGGGGGGGGGGGGGTTGGTAGGTGGTTGATGGTTTTGTTTGCCTGGCTCATTCTTGGTCTGCTGTGAAATTTTCATCATGCTTCGGCAACAGTGCATATAAAAATGAGAGGGAAATAAGTTATTTTTGTTTTGTTTAAAAGAGCGGTGCAGGTATGCAGATGTGACGAGCTACAGGGGTGGGGATTTTAATTCAATTCAATTCAATTCAATTCAATTCAATTCAATTCAATTCAATTCAATTCAATTCAATTCAATTCAATTTGTCATTTCTAGTGTACCAGTTCATTACAGAAGTCGTTTCAGTGAAACATCCTTTTGTGTTAAATTCAAGGCCCACGTCAATTCAATCCCTCATCCTGGGTGAGCATGAATTTGTGACAGTGGAAAGGAACAACACTCCTTTAACAGGAAGAAACCTCCAGCAGAACCAGAACCAGGATGAGCAGCCTTCTGCTGCAACTGACTTGGGTCTGAGAGGACACTAAAGAAACACAGACAAACACAGGAGGGTATGGGGCCACTTGTCATTCTATGAAAAGATAAAAACAAAAGTTTAAATTAATGACAATAACAATAATAAATACGAACATGGAGCGTAAAGACAACAGACTAAGCCTATAGCAGCATAACTAAAGGGTTAGCTTAAGATAACGCAAGCTAACCCTAACCATATGATTGATCAAAAAAGGAAAGTTTTGAGACTAATTTTAAAAGTAGACAAGGTGTCAAGAATTAATAATGGAAGCTGGTTCCACAAGAGAGGAGTCTGATAAGTGAAAGCTCTACCTCCCTTTCTACTTTTAGAAACTGTGGGGACCAGAATTAATCCTGTAGTCTATTTAAAGCATTTTCTGTCAGAAGTAAAATGTTAAACTTTATTCAGGATTTTGCAGGGAGCCAATGAAATATACCTAAAATTAGATAAACGTGATCTCTCCTTCTAACTTTCATCAGAACTCTGGCAGCAGCATTTTGGATCAGCTGGAGGCCTTTAACAGCACTATTAGAACATCCTGATAATAAAGAATTACAATAATCAGGTCTAGAAGTAATAAATGCAGGAAATAATGTTTCTGCATCACTTTGATTTTGAATGCTCCTGCAACGTTATGCAGGTGGAAGTAGGCCGTCCTGGTAACATGCTTTATATGAGAACTAAAGGAACATGACTTGGCCTAAGTTAACACCAAGATTCTTTATCCAAAGTAAGTGACTGACTACAAAGTTTTTTCCTAAGGTACTCAGGCCCAAATACCACAACCTGAATTATTTTCTATAATTTTATGTCATTAAGACAAGCTTGTAATCTAAGTAACTTACTGGATTCAATGGGCTTCATTGATAAATAACTAAGTATCATATATGTTCATATAATAGTGGAAATGTACATTATCTTGTCTAATAATTTTTACATGACACATGCATGTAAAATAATTGCATGCATAAATATACAGAGAGAGAGAGAGAGATGGATAGATAGATGTAAACTAAAACTTGTCCAAGCACTGAACCCTAAAGAACTCCATGATGGACTCTAGTGAATGTGATTCATTATTTACATGAACAAACTGGAATCAATCTGGCAGATATGAGTTAAACCAGTTCGTGCAGTTCCTTGAGTTCCAATATCATATTCAGACCTCTAAATTAGAATATCGTGATCTATTGTATCTAACACAGCACTGAGATCCAACAGGCACAAGTCATTAGAAACTTTCAGCACTAGGAGTAAACCATCTGGATTGTATATAGAATAGAATTGTTGTTACCCTCTGCTTCCAGATGGTGAGTGGAGACATGGACATGAGGAAGGATGCTGGATGGATGACGTCAATCAATACTGGAGTAAGTATTTATTTTCTCATTTGCAGGTTAAAGTGATGAGACTAACAAGAAGATCAGAAATACTTGAAGAGCAACTAAATACATTCGTCATGGACAGGTAAGTATAAGCAGTACAGAGTTAAAATGCTACTTGTGACATCACTGCTAGGGGACAAAGACAGGTGAGCAGAATCCAAATATAGCCCAAGTCAAACACATAAATTCTCTTCTTTCTTCTAATCTGAGATCCAAAAAAGGTGTAATGTGAGGGAGCCAGACAGAGTCGTGGTTCAAAACATAAATATGGCAATTGAAAACCTGATCTAAATTCATGACACCAGTGCTGTTTCTGAGTTATAATGAGCTCACAATCCTGACTGATTATTAATGTGTAATTATTCACAGTTATTTTACAACTGTCTTTTCTAGAATTTTTGCATTGGAGGGTAGATTGAAAAAATAGTCCAGGTAAATAATTACCTGGATTAGGCTCAGGTTTCTTGTTTCTCAATGGGAAAACCTCTTTAAATAGTCTGATGAGGACTTGATATATGTATATGCAGCTTAGATTAAGCTATTATTTGTGTTAACTCATAAAGCTCAGCTGGACAGAAACGGTTAAAAAATAATTCAGATTCTAATGTTGCTTCACTGAATAATGAACCAGAGACAAAAGTGTGAAGGAAATTATAGATCTTTTCTCTAACTGAATCTTTTTTATTTTTGGAGAATTTTACGAAGTCATCACTACTGAGTTTAAGGAATGCATGGTTCTAAAAAAGTCTGATTTTTTATTAGTCTGGCTACGGTACTAAAAAGAAACCTGTGGTTGTTTTTATTCTCTTCTATTAGGGATGAGTAATAGTCAGTTTTGACTTTGTGAAGGATTCTTTTGTATGTGAATAGAATATCTCTCCAAGTTAATTAAAACTCATCCAACTTAGTGGAACATCATTTCTTTTCTAACCTCTTGAAGTAATTTTTAAAATAGGCAACTCTGAATTAAACCAAGGAGCCTCCTCTGACTGATTTTCAGAGGAACAATATTGTCTAATGAAGTAGGCATTAATTTTGTAACATTAACAGGAAGGCCATCAATTTGAGAGGCTGTAAAGTCTTTGTAGCTGTCCTCTGTTATATTATGATGTGGGATTGATGAAAGTAATAATGGAATAGATTCTTTAAATTTGTTTACAGCATTTGCTGATAAACATCTTGGATAATTATATTTTTGGTCTGGGGCTGTGAAGTCCATCAAAATGGGTCCATTCACAAGGCTGACACACTGTGATTTGTATGTGTAGCATTGTGCAGCCTGCGGGGCACTAGCCCGGGGGCTATCACAGACACCCAGAACAGTGCACCAGCAGGGGGAGGCAGTGGAGGCAAATATAGAGTATGTGTGTGTGTGGGTGTCGGTTTGTGTGTCACCAAAAGAAGCATCAACAGGCTGTCAATCAAGCCTGAGTCACCACTTGTCACTCCCCGACTGAGTTCTTTCTGGGGGTAGAATGGGATACTCCCTGGGACCCTGAGAGGAGAAAAAGAGGAGGGGGTGCTGGAGGGGCTGGAGAGGATGCATGAGGAGGCGATTGTCTGTCTGTCTCAGCGACTTGAGCTTGATTTGATATTTGATACCGAGCATGTGGCATTTGAATGCAAATCTATTTTGATTGTCTCAGCATCTGATAGGGTTAAGAGCAGTCTGTATGGGATATGCATGTATGTATCAAAGCAATGGCTAGGGACACTGACACATGGGGAAAAAGAAAGGGAATTCATTCAGATGGATTATATTACTCACCAATTCACTTGCATCAGGGGTTTGTTCCTCTCAAAGCAATATAAAGCTATTTAATCAATTTAATATAAAAGGTAATGGGTCAGATGTGAAAAGTGTTATGCGGTGTGTCCTTCGCAGCAAACTGTGTTGTGCATTTTAAAGATTGCATGATGAAAAATATTCGCTTATGTGGTATATTATTTTTACCTGCAAAATAAATTGCATACTAAGTAGGCAGATAAACCAATAGATAGACGGATAAATTTGGTATTCCTGCAGTATGAAAATTCGAGGCCCAACGCACCCCACCACCACTAACCAATTAGAGCAGTGACTTTTGAAATGCCATAATACCCATTAATTACTAGGCTGCTATTTTCCCAGTGATTTGGCTAATTAGTCTGTGGGGCTCAACACTATCTGGACCATTATTACTGGGCTGAAGCCATGCAGACACACTCAAATGCACACACATAGAGCTGCAGAGCAAATATAAAACCCCACAACTGGAGGAGATTCACACAGGACAAATACTTCACATAGTTCAGCCACCATGAGTTAATTCCTAAGTTTTGGTGGAAGGACCATTGCCACCATGGCCAAAAAGCTGAAGAAGAGAGGTGACTAGGGTAACGGCGAAGAGGAGTTGATGCAGACCTCCCACTTTTTGCTCCTCTGAAGAGCTTCTGTGAGAAACAAAAGCATTTCAGCCCCCTCATAATGACCTGGCATCAAGTACAGCCCTTTTTCTTCGCTTTGACAGTCCATCAGTGCCTCCAACCGGACCAACAGGCCACTGACACAGCACCACAACACCAAGGAAATCTCTTCAATTACTTTCTTACTTTTCCCTGTCTGTCAGGCGGCAGAGAGGCTTGATTGATTTGTTGTTTCTCTACGGTGGTAAAGCAAAGATGTTGTGTTAGAGTAAAACGAGAGGGTCTGATTTGTGCGACAGCCACTTTCATAAGTTTATTAATCATCGTCATCAATAATGCTGTTGATGTGTTCTCATGTATGTACGTGTGAGTGTGTGCACACACACTCCTTGCGGCTCGATGAACTTCATAAGTGTCCCATCGCCACTTTAATCAAATTACTTATGAACCAAAATTGACAGTTTTCATTAATTATAAAGGATTATTCTAATTGCAATTCAAATTTATTCATTTAGAACAGAAGGCATTCAGTAATGTTTCAGAAAATTTGCATATTAAATGGAGAGGGTAGGCTATTAGCTATGCTAATGCATGCATGATTCCGTATTTTGTGATTGGTGGGCCATATGCAGCAGGCTGGGGGTGTGTAGGTGAGAAATCTAGAAGGAGCTGTAATATGTTTGATAAACACAGAGGAACGCAAGTCCAAAACACAAGCGTTGACATGTATGTGCCTGAACACACACTTACACACACAAACAAACAGAAGACTATTCCTCCAGAATCAGTCGTTCTCTGTCATACACACACCCACACACTTGTTCTGTGTCACATTTTTCTCATCTCTCTGTAACTTTTTAAGCAACTTTTCAACCAAGAACAAACATGGCACACTAATTAAGTTTCTGATTTCTGATCCTGCTGCATTTAGAAACATAACCTTGAACCTGCGTACAGTCACAGTCATGATTTAATGTGGTGCTTAAATGGAACAAAAAGAAAGAACTTTTGCAAGAGGCACATTCATCCCCACAATGTATGGGGCTGGTCCCAAGTTGACACAATGCTCTTTATCAAGCTATATATAGTCCATGCATTATGCATTAAGTTTAACATGTGCTTAAATCAACAGTATTCAATATAAATGCATCAGTCTCCAACTAAAGTAAAAAGGAGAACAGTTAGGCTATATCTGTGAGACACACAAATACACACACACACACTTAGTCGGGGTCACACACACCCTTCGGCTGTGCAGCGGTGTCTACCTGGCTGATGACAGGGCCATTACTCACCGGTCATTCCCACGAGGGCAGAGTTTGGGGCCGGACAGGGTAGCAAAGCGTCCTGGCATGGCAGGACACCGCAGAGGTGAGAGGTACCAGGACCCTTCATTACTCCTGTGGTCTGGGGGCCCAGAGCCTCTCTCCTTCCCTCTCTTTGTCTCTGTCTCCATCAGATTAATGGTCTAGGCCCGACAGAGGAAGTGTTTCAATCAGCACCGCCTGCCAAGATTGTCCATCAACCAGACAACCTCTTATTCATCATGGCTTTGATACAAGGACACACACACACGTGTATGCATGCACACACATGCACAAATGTTATTTAGTTGTGTTTATTCTTGTTGTTGTGTAAAGTCAGGACAAAGGTAGCTACATTATCAGGCTACGAGCTGTTGAATAGAGAGCTTCTGTCACTCTTCCCAAGCTTCTTGGATGATATCTCAGCTGAATTTTGAATGATCCTTTTTGGATCAAATGGATGAAACACAATTGGTTAAGTGTCTCTGGGACTTCTGTCCCCAAGCTGAGACTGGAGCTTCAGTTCTGCGGCAAGCAAGGAACAATCGCTCCCAAGCGGTGGCTTCTACCCGAGTGGCGAAAGCGCAGTGTGGATCCCTATACCACCACCACCGCTGCCCCATGACCGAGCGTCTCCCTCCTCCAGGGTCCATTTGTTCTCAGAAATATTTAACGATGGGGCAAATTCCGCTGACAGGACATGTACACACATCAAGGAGATAAAGAGGAGGATGGGACGATGCACGGAGTGAGCTCAAGATGAATTTTTCAGTGCATTCAGATGTTCTATTTGAATAAATCATGACACTTAAGATAGGCATGAGGGCGATATAGAGGTGCTCACCACTACTTTGTGGAGGAGCACTCCAAACGAATGAAGTAAAGTGTGTATCTGTGTGAGCTGGTTCCTCTGTCTACTACAATGTTTCAGATAATCTTTACTTTTTTGGTAAAGTTACAATGTGGATATTTCCTCTCCAGTCTATCTAAACTGGGCCACTGCAGCCAGACTGGTGTCCAAGACTGAGAACCAGACCCCAAGACAGACCTGGTTCTGGATTATTAATGTTCCCCCCCTCCTGTGGAGTCAGGCCTCCTCCCTCCACTCCTCTGCATGGTGGGGTCAGCCTGCATGGCTCCTGGTGCAAGACCCCACTCATAAATCTCCCTAAATTAGTGTGTGTTTGTGTGCATGTTGTGTGCTTCCATGTTTAAACATACACTGCAGGCAGGGAGACAGGTCACCACAAAAACAAGCCAGTCAGAGTCTTGGTTGAAGTGTCAGTGATGCATGGCGGAAAGGGCGACAGAAACAGTGGCGCAGAAAAGAAAGAAAATGAGAAATGAAACACAAGAAGAGGGAAAGAAAATATACAAAGCAAGAGTTGAGGAAGATATTTTTTCAGACTTCACTTCTAGTTTTCTCTTCCATTTCTTTTTCTTTTTTATGCTGTAACTTCATGTAGACTGACAAACATTAACACCTAATCTGAGCTCGCATTTGGATTCATTACTATTGATTTTCTGCGCAAATCTTAATGTTTAATTGCCACCCTCCATCCTTCTACCTGCCTAGATTAGTTCAACATGTCCCATGGTGATAACAGGCACGGGGAAGTGCTGTTGTGTCACTTAGTTAACCCCCGAGACAAATGGCTCCCCTCCGGAGCACAGTGAATTACACACCTCATGAAGCATATTAGGAACCAGACACAGTGCAGCTCCCTTGCAGCAGAAAAAGATGGAGGGAGAAAAGAGGGCTGAGTTACAACATCTACTAATGCAGGTTTTTCTTTTTTACAGCCAACCAGCAACAGAACAAAAAATAAAGAAAGCAAAGAACGAAGGGTTAAAGAAAAAAGTAAAAAAAAAAAAAAACAAATAGAGTGGCAAATTGCTGAAAGTGGACATAGAATAAAACTTCAAATTGAGATAAAACCACTATTTTAAAGTTGTTTGTGTTTTATTTTGACAAAGGAAACAAGTCCTTACCTCATTTGTGGCTAATTCAAGAAAATTATTAGAAATATAACAGAATTATCCCTCGGAGGCTCCCTTACTGTTGGCTAATCACTTAGACAAACTTTCTCTCCACAGTAATGTTATTTAGATGCTACAGGGATTACTTAAAAGTTGGGTTATAATTGCTTTCCTTGTTTAGTTTTTTTATGGGCAGAGGGTGATTTCATGTTTAATTGCTCCAAAGTGACAAATAATGCCTTATGATGAAAGTGTGAGATCATTAAATTTCCATCTCAACTGGCTGCACGTGTTTATTCGTTAGGTTTTTTTTGTTTTGTTCCTTTTTTTGCTTTAACAAATTTATACCACGAGTCTAGAAAAGGCCAAGCAGTTATTTACACAAATTCACTTCCACAGCCGTTTCTGACTTGAGGGATAATTGCATGTGAGGAAAATGGTTTTATTTCATTTAATCCAGCCTGTGCATCTTTTTGCCAGAGTAATATTAGTGACTGTGGAGACTGCACAGTTATAGCAGCTAGAAACTAGCTTAAAAATAGGTAGAGAAGATATGACGCGAAATAGAATCAATGCAGAAGATACTGGTGAACAATATAAAAGAAAATGAACATTTTCCAGATGACTGTGGTATATTTATGATTTGAAGACCAGAAGCAGACAGTAAGGAATGCTAATAGTGCCTTGAAATGTTTGCGGTATTGAAAGACTCAGGTGTAATTTATTAACCAAACGTGTGAGTGTATGTGTGAAAGGCTGAATGACAGACTGTAGTGTGAAGCGCTTTGGGAGTCGTATGAGTCGTATAAAGCATTATGCAAGTACACGCCATTTACCATTTTACCACAACTGTATGTAGTATGTCAAAGCATTTTCAACAGAGTAACTAAACAACAATCAGGGATATTGGGTCAGAATCAATGGCATTGTATTAAAATACAATGTAAACAATGGACACGAGAATACATGACCTTTGAAGCAAGATGTGTTTTTTAAGATTTGTCTCTCGCTCAGTGACCGCTGGAGATAGAAACCAGCTCTCAAGAACCCTGAACAGAAAAAAGCGGGTAAAGAAAATAACTAACTGACTGTGTTAAATTAACAAACTAACAAAATCCTATTTTAGAGTGTGGTGATTGAAAACTAGATGTTGTACAACAGTATAGAAACACTATTAATTAATTAAACTTCCTTTTTATTAATTAAAAACAACACACTTATCTAAAACTAAATAGAGCAAATGATAGAATTACAGGCCGATTGTCCGGCCATATTTACTTGTCAGCTGTCAATAAGATTATCCATAAATCCGTACGGTAATCGCTCCTATTTTATATCAACACACACTGCTCTTTATCCATCCTATTTCAGCTCACTGCTGATCTGTGTAAATGTGTGCCATGGTGATCCCGGTCCCTCGGCTCCTGGTGAGATGAGACGAGCACAGACGAATCAACTTGCTGCTGTTTTGTAATGTTTCCATGTGGCTGACTCCAAACACCTTTAGTCATGTAAATAATGAATCAGATGATCCATGCATGCAGGGAATCGAGTAGGCGTGCTGTCATAGCTGCTGACTTTCTCTAACAGGCTCCATATCTCCAAATATTTCCAAATTTACTATCACACCCCCTCCTGCAAATTCTAAAATTTAACCTTCGGATTTGGTCACCTCTGACTGAGGTAACTCGAACTCTCTCCTCCTTCCATTTATTCATCATCTATCCGTCATGAATAGCTCAGAAACGAGGTAGGCGAACTGTTGAGGGGAAAGAGCCCATTCAATGAATTAAACAGGAAGTGCAGGGAGGAAGGTGGAGTTTGTTGGACAAGTGGATGTAGTCCACAGCTGTCTGTAAGGCTGCTCTCTGACCTTGAGGAGATAAGAAAGTTGGAAGACCCTCAGTCCATGGGGTCTAACAGCACTGTGAAAAAACTCCATCTCTCTACTTTATGAATTATTGAGATATTGGCCTACAGCTTCTAAAATATACAGGAGGGTGGTCTGTCTCCCCTTTCAGATTTCACATACTGTCTACCTCGTCCTTGCGTCTGTCTTTCTATTAGCATCTCCTTTCTCTTTTTTTTCCTCTTCTTTTCCTCTCTCCTATGTCTTTTTTTACTCTGACTTATCCTCAAGTTAAAATCATAAATCAGAACAAAAGATGCCTAAGGGATGGAGGGCATCAAAGAAGGAGTTTGTTGCTGAGATCAGAGGAGACTTTTTTTCTTCCTTCCTTACTTGAGGAGGAACATCCACCACTAACCAGCTGTCGTGCATTTAAAAGTTGTCTTGGATAAATCCACAAGTTCTTGTGTTACATCAGATGCTTGTAATGCACCCAGCAGTAGGTTGGCCCTTGAAATGAGACATAATGTTGCTGTGTCCATTTATCTTCTGTTCTTCCTTTTTTTCTTGTGTGTGTAGATGAAGCAGTTGCACCAGACTGCTGCTGCTTACTTCTTCTGACATGTGTGTGTGTGTTTGTGTGTGTGTGTGTGTGAGTGTGTGTGTGTGTGTGTGATCTTCATGCATGATCATATCCAAGCTGTTTGGCTCCAAACGCGCTGCCCAGTGCAGAATCACAGCCATAACAAATGAACAGTGGGGAGAAAATAAGAGATATGAAAGAAAAGCTGAGCAAAGGAGTGATTCTCTCTCTGGCTGCTGAAGATCTGTGTTGTAAGCAGTTTCAGCTGTCAGCACTTCTTTGAGCTTGCTCAAAGGGAGGAGGAGGGTTGGGTAGGGGCGGGAAATGTTGTAGTTTTATATTCCTCCCCTTTTGAGGCTTCCTGTTTATTTGTACACAGAGCTGTTTATTTTTTGTGGTTCATTTTATTTTATTTATTTATTCCATTGAGACAGAGCGCAGAAGGCATAGTGAGGAGAAGTACAATATCGCTCTTTCACTTATAGAAGAAGTTGTTGCGTCTCAAGCCTCAGGGTGGGGCGAGGGAATAAATCGTCAGCCGTCTCCCCTTTCCTGCTCGTCAGCCCCCCAACTCTCCCCTTTTACTCCTCCTTTACCACCCCCAACCCACCCCCTCATTAAGTATTGATGTGGGTAGCCATACTTGCCATCTCAGCCTATTAATAATGCATGGCAGGTGCTGTTGATGTGGTCTCTCGCACTGAGATTGAGAGAGGCAGCAATGGCAACACGGTGCTGCAGAGTAGCTACAGCACAACCACCGTCACACGCTGTGCAGCTGCACGGGGGGGGGGCTCTATATCTGCCTCAGTGAGTTTATAGCAAGTCCTGACAGCCGCTCAGAGATGGATATACAAGGTAGCCCCTTACTCACTGTCTTGGTGACGGTTTTACATAGAGAACTGCCTTTGTCATAAACAGCTGACAGATGAGTGCTGGATGGAGTACGAGGCTTGTCTGCCACAACAGTTTGATTGTTTTTTATGTGTATTTTGTAATGTACTGCCATGCTCACTGATCGGCTCATGACGCACAGATGCTCTTACAGCTGCACTCATCTCTGTCTCTTCATGCATTCGCAGGTTTTTCCTCAAGTTCTTCCTCAAGTGCAACCAAAACTGCCTGAAGAATGCAGGGAACCCTCGAGACATGAGGCGCTTTCAGGTGAAACGCAACTGTCTGAAAGCATTCAGAATGTAATGGGTCTCAATCTGAATAAACTGTGTGTGAAAAATAAAAGAATATTTCATTGGGTCTTTTAATACTTTATTACTGGACAAATAAAACCAAAATCCCCCTAAAACCACATTCACAGTGTCTTTGCTCTAAACAAAAGTATACAAACTGTATTATTTAATTTTAGGAAAAGAAGATCACTGTTTTCTTCAATACTTTATAATCAAATGTCTCAGCAAACATGCTTGTATGTTTCCAGTTTTTAAAAAATATCATTTTGTTTTATTCCTAGAGCGTGTTTTTTGTAGCAGGTAGCAACATACATATACTTATATATATTTAGCAACCAATAGAGATTAACATTTTTTATTGCCATAAATCGCACGATTTCCATAGTTAAGTCACTATTAATCCCAGATTTTTAAGATGTTCTTAACTGACAATGTTAATTGATTAATATTTCTGCTATAATTTTAAGTAATGGAGTGGATAAATATACTTCAGAAAATATGTTAAGTAACAGTGTCCTTAATATATATATGTATATATATATACACATAAAGCTTTTCATGATAAAAAACAGCCTTGTGAGCATTACATAGTTCTGATATTAGTTGTCTTCATTGGCCTTTCATCTCTCAGGTGGTTGTGTCGACTACAGTGAGCGTTGAGGGTCATGTCCTGGCCGTTTCTGACAACATGTTTGTGCACAACAACTCCAAACATGGGCGCAGGGCTCGAAGACTGGACCCGTCGGAAGGAACGCCATCCTACCTGGAACACGGTACTAAGAGTGAGAACAAAAAAACAACCCAGGCTTTGTGCTGTGTTGTTTTGTGGCTTTCTTTGTCTTTCTCCTCCCCAAAAAAATCTGGCTCCACATTTTCTGTCTCCCCTCTGTTCTCCTCCAACTACTTTCTTTCTTCTCTCTCTTCCCAGTTTCCTCCTGGATTTTACTTTCCTCTCTTGTTGGGTTTTTGATTGGAGCTAAGGAGTGAATGGTTGCTAGTGAGTCTCTCGTCTGTCCCTTGTGGCTTGCTCCCCTCAGGTCTGCGCCTCTGGGCCTTCTACTCTGTCTCGCATAAGCACTATGTGTCTTATGAGGTCTGTTCTGCTTAAAGCCAACACTGGCTTTATTTCCTCGGAGACCTGCTTTTATCCTCTAGCCCTCCACCACTCCCCATCCCACGGGTTTTTCAAACACACCCATACGTGCACCAGAAAGCCCATACACATGCACACACCCCTGCACTCAAACACAAACCTTTAATATGCCTTTAATACTTCATAATGACATGTGCACATGATTTAGGAGGCTGCACTGATTCCCAAGTCCCTAATCCAGTTATTTTCTCATTTTGACTTCCCAGACATTGAATAAGAGAAACATATTTTTTTTCTCTTTGAGGAAAGTCAACCTCAGGGATGATAATGACAAAAAAACTAAGAAGGGATTTACATGATGGCCTATCGTAGATTGCATTAAGATTGAATGTTATGGTTAAGTCTTTCTGATGACTACCCTCCAGAGACAAAGTGGTCCATTTGTCCCTGTGACTGGTCTCGCAGATGATTAGAAAAACTTCACAAAGATGAGACATATTGGAGACGTCAGAGAGACTTGGATCCTATGTGGGAAGTAGAGTACGTACCGTACACTAACAGATGTTCCCTGTATCAGAGAAAGACTTGTTTGGGAATTTCCTCATCTCGGATTTTTTTTTTTTCTGTGTTCACTGTGACTGGAGCTGAAAAACGGAACAAGAAGAGTAAATGAACAGAATGGAGAGAGATGAGAAGCGTTGTATGCACCAAGAAAGGACAAGGGGAAAGTGTATCATTAGCAAAAGGTGGAATGATTCAAAAGAGAATAAGTTTTTGTTTGTTGTTCTTCTTTGTTGTTCCAGTGTTGCATTTGTGTTACAAAATTTTGGGGCCCGTTTCAAGCGGAATTTACGAGCAGTGCGTAGAATTGAACAGATGGCATGGAGGAACACCCCAAAGTATAATCCTATCACATGGATTCCCGTTCCACCATCTGCTTATTCCACGCACACACGCATAAAAAACACATATTGAGTGCACATAATATCAGCGGCTGTGAAAGGGAGGCTTCTTAGGGCCATGATTACGGCCACAGATTGCTGCTCGGTGAATGCTGATCTCTGCAGGCATATCAGGGGGCTAAATATCATTCCAGCTTGTTGGGGAAGATCAACAGAACAGGGAGTCAGGCAAAGAGCAAAGGCAAGGCTGTAGGGAGAAAAAGTCAGCCTAGTCTAATGTGGATTACACCGCTTTACAAAATTACAACATGTCTGACAAGCTGCATATCTGTTAAGGAGAGGAGATTTAGCTTGTATAAACACGTATTTTCCCAACGCTGTTCTTTTCTTCAATCACATCTAGTAATCTCCAACTCCAAAACATCAACAGAAAAGGTCCGAATACACGTTGACGGACAGCTTATGAAAGTGCTGCTACTTTCTGTACTTTGTTAGTTGCATAGAATTTGTTTCAAGGAAAAACTTGTTCAGCACCATAAACATTTCAAAGTTAGTAGCAACATGTGACTAGCTGCCATGCAGGTATGTGAAACAGCTGAGCAGGAGCTACGTGTTCGGTTAATGAAAGCAGTGAATTCAGAGGACAGAGCTACTGTTGGCTCTGCTCTGTTCCCCGGTCACATGCCCTTTGATCAGACACTGAGCACACCTGACATTTACACGCCCGCACGCTTTGCATCGTGTCATAAAACAAGCACACCACTGTTGCCCTCGCACACAGGGGCAGGGGTGATGTTTAAAAATGGGGTGCATATAATCACTCTGATTAGAATTCCACATCCACCGCCAACCCCTAAGAGAGAGGCTAGTGCTGTAAGTGCGTGTGTGTGAGAGCGAGATATGGAAAGAAGATGGGGCAGTAAATTGTATCATTGGCAAAGATGTTACAGCTCTGCCATGAGAGTAGTTAGCATCTAATCTCTTACATAAGACTGTTTTTTTTTCACAGCAACTCCCAGCATCAAAGCCATCAGTCCCAGTGAAGGCTGGACTACAGGAGGTGCAACGGTCATCATCATTGGGGACAACTTCTTTGATGGCCTCCAAGTCATTTTTGGAACCATGCTTGTCTGGAGTGAGGTTTGTCACCATGTGTTTCTGTTTATTAACTTATTTACTGTACTTATACTCCTGTTAGCTACTTTGGTATAAATCAATTGAACCTAACTGAGACTTAGTATTTCAAACTCCCCATCTACACCTTGATTTCTTATAGGGATGTACAGGTATATATTTATCTAACAGCTTTAGTTGCTAGTAAATACATTTTTTGTTTTGTTTTGTTTTTTTGTTTTTTTTTTGCACATAAAATACTTCTGTTTTTTATTTATCAGGTAATGGACTGAAAAACAAAGTAATGATTTTAATGGTCTTCTGGAGCATTTCCTAACTAATTACGACCACTATTATTAACTAGGCAACAACTGGGTGCAAAAAAATTGAAATGGGTTTCTCCACTGATCATCCTGCAACAGCTCTTCTTATGAGACACAGCAGATAATAATCTAATGATTTATATTGCTGTGGGAAGA
Source organism: Pachypanchax playfairii (assembly GCA_006937955.1). Lineage (NCBI taxonomy): Eukaryota > Metazoa > Chordata > Actinopteri > Cyprinodontiformes > Aplocheilidae > Pachypanchax > Pachypanchax playfairii. Next base: position 547,669 of record SSNP01000157.1, on the reverse strand, counting down.
AAATTAAAGGACATTTTCTGCATCCTTCGTTACATTTTCAGTAGAATTTGTAAAAATACATTTGTGTCTACACGGGAATACTGTAAACTAGAGACTATAGAATTTGCGTTATCAGTTTGGAATGTTATGAAGTCAATGTCAGTGGTGGAAAGGAGCTAATAGCCTGTGCAAGCATAGTCACTTCCAAAGCAGATCTCAAAAGTTTCAAGAATCAAGTGAATTGTATGCTATAAATCTTCACAACTGTGTCATCTTTAGCCTTAGAAAGTCCTCCGGTTATGACTCTATTTTTTTAACCCAGTATCATAAATGGCAAATTTCTTTAAATTTATTACAAAAACTCTTTTGAATATGGGATTTTTCTGTTATCTGTCAAACCAGCAGACCTCCCTATCCTCCTCTGTCTCTGCTCTGTGTGTGCATCATGGCTGACCTGCACTGCACGTGCAGTTGTTAGTTTCCAGTTGAATACATGTTCTTTTTTCTCATTTTTTCTGGAGCCATTTGAATGCAGAGTCACCACGATGTAACTTGTTAAACAGGTTAAACTGACATCCAGGAGGTCGGAGGACAGGCTCCGGTATTGGTCAGCAGGAAACTCAACTGAACAATAGAAGATGTTGAGCAAAAAAGGAAAAGCATGCCTAATGGAAAAGTAATGTGATATATAATCAATAAAATAGAGTTCACTTGAACTGGCATAAAATTTTGAGGTTTTACATTGCATTACTTTGGCATCAGACAGTTTCTCTGCCAGACTGCGTTTAACATATTCCAGTTTCACAGGGACCATTACTAGTGACAGACTGTAAATCAGCTGGGTCTTTAGTGTTGATAACCAAAGACTTCCAATTAAACAGGTATATAATGCAAACGTGCAGAGACTATCTCATTTTTGTTAAAGTTATTTTAAAATGATAGAAATCTACTTTGGAACTGCCTGTTTTTAAATTAGCGAGCTCGTCTCCTGCAACTACTGCGTGATTATCCAAACTGATCAGAGCAACTTCTGGTGAATGCAAGATAATGAGCACTGACAGTAACTTTAAAAAACATCACTTAAAAAATGAACTCTCTTTATGTTTAAAAAACACATTTACTTGGAACAAAATGCTTTTAAAAATTGCATAAATTCTTTATTTGCTCACTGTTGTTCCGAACAGACAATAAAGAAGGTTTTTGTGACGCCATTTTTTAATCTGTAAGAAAACAAGCAAATTTAAGTCTTTCGGTTTGAGTCTTGAAGTTGTAAATATTTTCCATTTACATTGTAGACTAACAACATATTCAAGAAATTAAACAGTGATGAATGCATTAATCAGTAATTAAAGCAATAAATAATGCAGCATGTGAGTGAATATTAGAAATATTTAACAACCTGAGCTGCCGCCTGCGGTCTCTTTAGCTCTCTGTTCCCCTCTTGTCATTTATTAGGCTGTGTTTACGTTCTTGAAATAAGTGCACACGGAATCTCTTTGTAAGGAGCATCTGCCACATGACTAAAATGTAAATGTAGAGTATGTGAGAAACTGAAGGTCAGCGATTGGAGCAGCTAAACAGCTTTCTCTGTAATAAAGGAATAATTCTATAAAAAGCTCGTATATTATCTCGCTGAAAGGTGAGTGGGGCCAGACAATGGTGGAATGAAAGCCTAGCTAAGTGAGCAATGAAAGGGACAGTTACAACAACATACGTGCACAAAGTGCTGGCAGCAGCATTGATAGCTTTTGAGCGCTTCTAGCTTTGAGTGTAAGCTCACTGTAGCACACAGAAAACGAGCACCCGGAGGGGTCTTCATGTGTTTTGTCTTGTTATCAGTTTTTTTTTTTTTTTTTAATGTAGTCAGCTTACACACACACACACACACACACACACACACTTTACAAAAGTAACTCACTCTTTAAGACACAGTGCTTTATGTAGCTGGCGGCAGCTAGACAGCCTTAGCTGACAGAGACACGAGCAGTCAAGACAAGTGTATTGTACATTTGCTTCTTCTGTTCAATAGATGTATATCGAGGAAATACGGTTTTATTCATGAACAGATTGCTGCTTTTGAATTATAATCCTGCAGTCTATGTCTGTACTGATATCAGTCCTGAGCCTCACAGTGACAGGGCCTTGGGCTGCAAGGCCACCTGAGGGCTTTAACTTTAACACATCTTTTTATGGTTTATTATACAGAGAAAAAGAGTCAAAAGCTGTGAAGAAGAAGAATAGTCCAACGAGCTTGTGGTGAGATGTGAAGTTTTATTGCACTAATCCGCCCCACCCTCTCTGCTTCACCGTAGCTGATCACTCCCCATGCCATCCGTGTGCAGACTCCACCCAGACACATCCCAGGAGTGGTGGAAGTAACGCTGTCCTACAAATCCAAACAATTCTGCAAAGGCACACCTGGACGTTTCATCTACACAGGTACAACAAAAACACCAACACTAAAAACAATAGAGTCTAACAACTGTAGTAAGATTTTCTTGTACATTTTCCAGAAACATTCTCATACATGAAGTTATTCTTTAAGTTAGTTAAAATTAGTTACATTTCATCCTGATAAAATATTGTTTAAACACTGATTAATTTAGTCACACCTTTCTTTCTTCCTTTTTTTTCCTATAAACAAAAGTGTTGAGGTTGTACATTTTATGTGCTTCCATTACTCTGCACTGCATCTGGAGGAAAAACGTGCATGCTAAACGATTTAAAGTTCAATAACAGGACTCAATAATTCAGTGAAAAAGCAAGCTGAACGGAGAAGAAAAAGAATTTGCCATCTTTTATGAAGCAAGTGAAGGTCAGGGGGAGGTTTAACCTTTTGATTAGTGGAATTATAGAGAATTAACCCCTGTTGTAGGTGTGATTCTCCCTGAGAGGAAGAGTTCCTTTTAGAAAGTGTGAATCTTGAGGGCTAATGCACAGGTGTGGATAGCTCAAGTTGTTACGCTGGTGTTATAGCAGTGTGGTGAAGGAATGACAGAAAAAGTGAATGTGAAGCAGTGATTAACCAGTGTGAGGCCGCAGGTCCTCTGGGGAGAATGTGAATCACATAAATCTGTCTGTAATCTCAACCACTGATAGATTTAGGCATTAAGCCCCAACTGGAATTGCCAACATCTGACAAACTCAGAACTGATAGAGTGTGCAAGTCACATCACCATGTGTTTTACTTGTCTGTGTGTCCTACTTACATTGCATGGACACAGTCTATGTCCATGATTTTTAGCTATGTCTGATTGAGAATTTATGGTAAAGACTGCCATTGTGTGTTGCTGTTGCTTTGTACATATGTGTCGCTGAACTCCACGCACACACACACACTCTGAATAGTAACCACATTACTAAAACAGGGGGCAGATGGATGTGCAGTCTATGTCCTGCTGGAGCTGTCCAACATCCCGCAGTCTGCCAAACTCACAACAGCATGTGCATTTACAAACGTGTGTATGTGGGAATGTTTGTGGGAGTTTGCAGCTTTTTGATGTACAAGACAAGCAGGAACCGGATGCATAAATGCCTTACCACTTTCTCATCGCCTCACTCTTTCACCTTGTCATGTTCACTTATTCAAAACTGGCATCTTTTAATGGATTCATCCTTCTTTCGCCTTTTTCTCTCGCCATCTCCTTGCATTTATGGAGACACATAGAAGAATCTCAACAGGTGAGAGGCAGAGAGAGGTTATCTGCTGGGAGATGAGCGTATGCACTCTGATGCTGCTCGCCAAAGACTGGCATCTTCACAGTGACAGTCCACTGTGGTGAGGCAGAGATCCCAGGATGCTTCATTTCAAGAGCACTGCAGTGTCCTTCCCTCAGTGAGTCGCCGTCCTTTCTCAGCTCTTTGTTTCATTCACCCTCCAAGTGAAGGAACCTGCTCATGTTTGGATGACAAGGTGGAACGCTTTAGAAAAGAAAACAGTTGATTTGAGTGAAGAGATAGAAAAGTGGACCAAAAAGAGAAGGGAGCGATGGAGGATTACCGTGGGCCATGTTGCCCTCCTGGGTCTGTTTGGCACCAGTTTGAGCCCAGTTGCCAGTGGGTACTAATCATGGAGGATTGGCAGCACCGTGTGGCAGCTGGCAGCTAACACACACACAAATACGCACATCAACACAACCCCACCCTATCAGACTTGCATAGACTACATGTGCATGCACAATCACACACACACATGCACACTCTGAATTACATTGGGGACAGCTGGCATTGCTAATCAACTTCTGCTGAAGAGAGGAAAGCGAGCAGCTCACAGACCTAATTAAGTCAACACATACCCAATACTGCTGCTACTGCTGCTTTGCAAACAGACCACTCTCATAACCTCATCTATGGGCTCCCCCATCACCCCCACCCCCCACCCCACCTTGAACCCTGAGCTGCGTGAATATTGATACTCCAGTCCCAGCCACCACCACTTGGACAAAAATTCAGCCGTAACTCTGGACAGAAGAGATTAACTTTTGGTGCAGAGGAGATTCACTGAGAAGCTATTACAGTAATGTGTCTCCTGCTGTCTCTGAGGACTTCTCTGCCATTAGACTTCCGAAAGCTCCAATTAGATTCATCAAAGGCAATTAAGCCATCCACTGATAAGAATAAAAGAATGTTGTGTTTTTTTTTTCCCTTCCCTGCTTTTCTCTGTATTTTTATCCCCTTATCCCTCCTCTGTTCCACTCGCTGCCCTCTGCCTTGCCCACCTCTGGGGCTGAGAGCGCTCCCTAATCCTCCTCTCTTATTATCAGGTCATTGCTTGCCCCCCCATCGTACCCCTCCTCTTTGTACAAAATCATCTGCATGTTCTGTTGTGTATCACTTGCTACTGGGTTGTGGTCCTTGCAACATTCATCTGAGAGGTTCCCCTTTATTCTTTTTCTCCATGCAGTATAAAGTGATAATGTTCCACTGACAGGACCAGAGTGCATGTGTGCATATGTTTGTGTGTGCAACAGGGTTACACTGGCCTCAGATTGAGCAAGTTGATGAATTACCCGTGTCATTCAAAAGGCAATCCCCCTCCCTCCTCAGTATGCAACCTTGTCTGTGTTCAGCTTCCACCACAGCTTCTGCTGATATTAAAAGGCTCTGCTGGCTCACATTAATGCACATCACACACACACACACACACGCACACACACACACATTAAGGCCAGTTTTTCAGCAATGAGTGTAGATTAGTTGTGTAGGAAGCATCAGTCAGCTGGAGCCGGGAGGAGCAGGGACAGCGAAGGGGGAAAAGACAAAAGTCAAGAACAGAATTTAAACAGCTGCTGCTGACATCTCTTTCTGTCTCTGTGCAGTTGCCTTTATGCTAAGAATCATTTGCAGGAGTGCAGGAATGTCTATCAGTTGTCTGTCAACTTGGCAAAGTAAAGTGTTTTTTAAAAGTTTTTTAAAAAATGCTAAATTTGATTGGAAAAGTTGCCCCAATCCTGTAAAATCATCTTCTAAAATTTTTAGGACCATAAGTAAATTGGATGTTTTTGAATATAAAATAAAATTAATACAAACCTGCTTTCACACACACACACACATGCAATGCACCTAAACTCACACGGGAGCACATTTAGGATGCACTAATGCAGCACGGTGTCATCTGGCAATAAAAGAGGAGTTCGGCCATGAGCTGGTCAATTACTCGTTCCGCTCCTATTTGTGAATGCTGCCTTTTATTGAGCTTGGGTGGGTGCCTGCTGTTGATTAAAACGGCTGCTCTAAAGCTGGAGACAGGGCCAGCTGAGGAAGGATGCATACATTCACATTTACTGCGTAGAGCCACAACTGCAAGGAAATTCACACCTCTATTTGAGATTGAGATTAATTTTCTGCACCATGTGGCTTGTCTTCCCCTCTTTAGCAGGCTCCCTCTTTATTATGGGAGCATCTGCTCAGTGATGATGATGATGTAAATGAATTTGGATATAGATTATTTTATACCTTGCTGAAATGAGCAGCCTTCACTGCGGGTAATGATTTCTCTTGTTTTCTCATATCTTAATTCAAGCGCACAGTTTCTATCCAAAATTTTTTCCGCAGATTTGCATTCTCCCCGTGAGGCATCGTGCTGTCAGGCATTGTTAACAGTCGACATGCACTTTTTGCTACAGATAATTAGAGCTTGCGTTCGAGTTGTGTCCTCACCTCCACTGATTTGTAGAATCACTCCCCCTCCTGTTTTTTCCTCCTTCGCAGACTAAGTCTCTCCTTACCCTTTTGGAGCAAAAAGCTCCACTCATCTGTTTTCTCTGTATGAATTTCCAGCCATGCATTAGTCTCCCTGACATGTTCAAGCGATGCTTTATTTAGCTTGTCGGATTCTGCAAATAAACGCAATCTCAGGGTTTATGGAAAAATGGATAAAAATTAGATTGTAAGGTATTGATCAGGATTGTGAGTACTTGGTGGGGGGTGATATGTGTGTGTGGGTGTGTATGTGTGCGTGTGTGTGTGTTAGTGGTGGTGGGCAGCTTTCATCTGTGTGAAAAGAGGGAGGGAGGGAATGGGGGCAGAAATGAAGCCGTAATTCAGGGCTATTGAACCCCCTGCCACTGGAGGCATCGATCGCCAGGCAGCGCTTATGAGATCACACCTGAGCACTGGAGACTGCAGACGGGATGGGGAGGGAGGGAAAAGAGAGGAAGAAAGGGGGAGGTGGGATGAGAGTGTGGAGAGCGTAAGAAAGAGGGAGAAACTGAAGGTTGTGATATGATCAGCTTCTTACCTGCTGTCTGAGGGCCTGTTAAGGTGTTAACATCAAGACTCAGAGCCAATTACCTAATTCAGCAACTATACACACACACTCACCTCCCCGCACATACACACACAGTTTGTGACACAGGAGGAACAGGAGGAGAAGGAGACAGGCCAGCTGTAGTTTCTTCTTCTCCTCCTCTCTGTTTCCAGAACAACTCCGCAGTTCTGATTTCTCAATTACCACCCCACCTCCTTTTCTTCTCTTGCCACCCCTTTTTAAAGCTCCAATACCCCTGGTGTCCAACCCCCCCGCCTCTGGACTCACTACCCCCCACCCCTTATATGCACTCTCCCTGAGGCTCTGTGGGTTATTATAGTGAAATATGAAGCGATGTGGATTCTAGGCTTCATGAAATTTCCATGAGCATTGATCTGATCTGATGTGGGTGATTGCTAGGTGAATCCCTCCAGTCCAGGGCTGTTGCTCATCTATTCATTTATTTATGGCAGTTATGTTTTACTGGCTTTGATTTGCGCTTCTGGAGAGCGACAGCTAAGGATTATAAATATAACTGTACAGGAGAGTGTGCTTTGAATCCTGGAGAGTAGCAGCCCACCGCTCACTTTTTAGAAGAGTGAGTTTTTTTTCTTACAGCACCAATTTCTGGAATGAATCGTAAGATATTGAGCATGGATAAAAAACATAAAATGCAAAGATAATCCCCCAATGAGACACAGCAAAGTAGTTAGTGAAGTGCGTCGTCCTCCTCATACCCCTCCTCTGGTTTATGGCCCTTGAAAACGATCGGAGACTATATCACTTCCTCTCTCAATTACCAAAATTGTCTCTTTATTTGTAACAGGGGTATCCTGTACGTCCTGGGCTTTTTATGCTATTGTTCACTCGAGGCTCATTTGGCACATTGAGCAGAACTGATAAAAAATTCATCATAAAAACAAAAGCCTTTGAGACGAAACAGAGGATGTTGCCTAAACAATCCCCTCTCCACTGTCTGCAGGCCCTAATCCTGGGCAAATCCTCCTTTAGGCTTTAGAGAGATCAGACAATAGGGAAGTAATGTCAAATATTTGTCCTTAGCAATAATTCACGCTGTATTTGTTGCATGTGATCATCTCATTGTTTAGGCTTTGTTTTATTGGTAGACTATCTGACCTCGCCACGTGTGTGTGTCATTCTTGGGAGGCCGAGCATGCTTGCCCAAAGCACCCTAACTTCTACTCTACTCTCACTTGTAATGTCTTTGCTTCTGACTCTTCACCTTTCCTCTCCTTTACTCTTATGGATTTCTACAAGCAGCCCACTGGGAGAGCTGTCCAAATATGTTTGTGTTGCCAAACCTATTCTTGCTGTTGTCCTCCTTGGTTTGTGTGTGTGTTTATCTGTGAGGTGTTTGGTCTGAGAGGCGCCATGGTGAAGTCACTAGAGGTCCAGCGGAACAGCTTGTGCTCATAGCCTCTGGGGGCCTTTTTTCTAGGGCCACCTAGTCAGCCTGGCTGCTCAGATGTGAGGCGAGCAGGGCATCAAGCCCTCAGGAAACATCCAAGCTGTGAACCACAGGGGGAACAGACGGACTGGGCAAGAAGAAGTAGTTTATTTTCTTTGTCTCTTACACATGTAACACAGGAGTGTTACAAAGCAAGATTCATGGAGGCAAACACTGAACAGAAGCAGAACCTTAAGGGCTGCAGTCCTGAAAAGTGAACAAGGCTATACATCGACTCCCCAGGCAGCCAATAAGCAAAGGAAGAGGGTTAAAATCAGGGGAGATAGAGAGAGAGACAGAGACAGTACATTAGGAATGAATTATGTGGAGAGAGCACTTATCCAACAGTCCTCCTCTGAAGTGTTTGCACTGTAAGCCTCAGATCTTCATTGTATTTATTCTAACGTTTAAATATTCATGGTAAATCTTCTCATATTCAATTACCGTAGCATGACCACAACATGCAGCAGAGAGGGCTTTCTCTCTGCTGCCTGAATGATCTGACTCTCCCCATGTGTGTGTGTGTGTGCTTGCGTGCGTGTGCGCGCGTGTGTGCTTGGGCATTTAGTATGTTTGTCTATGCATGCGAGTGTATGTGGGGAATTTTTTGAGTGTGTTTTGCTCATTCCCAGAGCAATCAAATCACTCTGCCTAATTCCTGACGGTCTTTTTATTACCCACCAAAGCAGGAGACAGAAGGAGATTCATTACATCACAGGCAAACAAAGACACACCAGACAACATACACATTTTTGTCTGCATGTTTAGTCTAATGTTTTGTAGAAGTGCTTTATTCAGACATGGTTCATGTACGTTTCCTGCTTCATCTTTATAGTTGAACAGTAGATATTTTAAAATTTAAATTGATGTTGTTGTTTTTTCATCTATTTAGCACTGAATGAGCCAACAATAGACTACGGTTTCCAGAGATTACAAAAAGTCATCCCCAGACACCCTGGAGACCAAGAGAGATTACCAAAGGTACAGTGTTTCCACTCTTCTCATGTATCTGTGCTTTTGTGAGTTGCCAAAAGAAATCATTCCACAAGAGTTTGTCATGAAAGACACAGAGATGTATTGAAAACTTCTTGAGTTTCATAGCTTGAATAAGATACAAATGACTAAGGGCATTGTGACCTCATGTGCTGTGGAGACAGTAAACCATACACGACAGGATGCACCGTCCACGTAAACATTTAGTTCTATGTATATGGACATTTTCTGTTTAAACAAACATTTTATTTGGACAGCAAATTCACTAGCAGCTCCAGTCGTTCTTCCACTGAGTATAAGGTCATTTAGACTGGTAAAGTGAGAGAAGAAAGGGGTAGTTGGAAGGAGGAAAAGAGGGAAAGAAGGGGGAATGGAGGTTGACGCAGGAGGGGAAGAGAGAGTGAGGCAGAAGCAGGTTAGGTGATCCATCATAGCTGTCCAGTCTTACCTCCTGCTGGGTCAGTGGATCGAAGTCAACCCCGGGTGGACTTTATTACTTTCAGCACACATCCACAAAGCAGCACACACTCGTAGAAATGCACACATAAACACAGACACTTCTCCATACCTGTGGGTGCGCACTCAGTGGAGGGAAGCCACCATGAGGTAGAGATGAAGAGTCCAGGTAGATTCAAAGGGAGAACATAGAAATCACTCGTCCTCGCTTAGTGTCCTGTAGATTTGGAACTTGTCCAGATGTGTTCTGGTCTTTAGCCCCCCTGCATGTCTCTAAATGTCTCAGTATCCATCCATCTCTTTCAACTTCACCTTTTTCCTCCTCTTTCGCTTGGTGATATCTCTTTCTCTCCTAAATGAACAGCGGTAGCTGGCAGGCCTGGTTGTTCATTTCAGCTCTATTGATTTGTGTCTTTATTGAGGTAATAACACTTTGTTGACCACACTTCTCCCAACCGTTGGCCTCAATCACTTGAGAGGGGCACACAGTGGCAACTTTGGGATCTACAAATGTCCATTTGCTGCTGGCAAAACCTGACTGCTTATTTTCTGCTTGTTTGGCACTATGTGAATTCTTCACCATTTCATTTATGAGTAATGATATCTTTGTGGAAGAAAGAATTCTTTCTTGGATGTTTTTTATCTTCAGGCATGAAAAAATATAATTTAAACTTAGTTTGCACTTCATTTTTTAGAAACATAATTTTTAATAAAGTTTTAATTTGTCTACTCAGGCAGACAGCATGTGTTCTGATGATGAAATGTGTATTTGACAAAGACATCTAGATTATAATATCATTATGACATTATTAATATCACTATACACATACACTACCATGGGTGTCAGTCTATAGAGACACTCTGGAATTAAATGTGTTGGCTTATGGGCAAATAAACCCAAAATATTCAAATGTGCTCAGGAAAACAGCTTTAACTGTCCTCTGTAGTGACTACTGTGAATGAAAGGGTGAATGAACCTATGCACATACAAATTGAAGACCAAAGCAGCAGGATATCTTACCAAGTGTGTTTTATCTTTGCTGCTGTAACAGTTTTGTTTCATCAATCCCACACGGGGTTATAGCTAATAGTTACAAAAATAACTGTATCTTGAGTGTAAGGTGTTTATCAAAGATTGTGGCTAGGTCTGGGTGCTCCTAATGAGCGAGCGTCCATCCAGACGAGGTCAGGCTCCGCTCTGGATCAGGTTCCCCTTCCTGTTGATGTCTCTGTGGGCCTGCCTTTACGGGAAGAGACCCTGCACCCAGGAAATGATCTCCCCTTACAGCAGCAGAGCTTGAGAGGCAACTCATCGCAAACTGGATTTATCTGTTTATCAGAATGACTCTGGAGTTCAGTCTAATCATGTTTAGCTACTGGACAGATCCCTTCACTAACGAGAGGCTGATGGGTACAGACAGGGCACAGGACCACGAAGGAGTGATTAATAAGGAGAGATGAAGAAGCAATAGACAAAAGGAAGTAGACACAGGTGGGGAGAGGACAGATGCACAGAAAGGAAAGCGAACTGAAGAGAGGTAAACATCAAGTGACTGAGCTTCTGGAACACCAACACACTCTAGCTGCTGATCTGTTTGTGTCCTAATGCCTCACACTTTCCTCATTTCCCCTTCTTCTCCTCCCTTTCATCTCCTCCTTCACTCCATCCATCTATCTACCTATCTAGCAATCCCTGGGAGGCATGTGGCGTCAAGGAAAAGCAGAGAGAAGGAAGCGAGGAGCGGCGCATACATACTAAAGAACCACTTACCTTCCTAGGGCCTCTACATCTCTCAATCACCTCAAGCAGGCCTCCTCTCTGGTCTCCCCCCTCCTTCCCCATTCTCCCTCTCTGCCTCCCCCAAGATAGTGCTAGTAATGGGAGGTTAACACAGAGGCAGCGCTCCCATTATTGAGTGAATTTAGCACCTCGGACAGCGCTCTACAATCTTTATTGCTTTGCTGACCCTCTCGTCATGTCTCGGGTGTGCTCGACAGCTTCCACGTGTGCGTATCAGCGTGTGTGGCTGTGTCTATGTGTGTGTGTGTGTGTTTGATATGAGGTCTGATTGAAAGGCGGTGTGTCACGGAACAGAGAGCACACATGCTCCAGGGCTTGTTCGCAGCGAGGGATACACTCAGGAGAGTATAACGCACAGCATGTGTGTGTGTGGAGGAAAAAGAGGGAGCGTAAGAAATGAGGAGAAGGTTGGAGGGAACGAGTAGAGAGGAGGGGGGCAGCAATTTTCTGGTTGTCGCACTTCCAGCATATATCCTGGACCCGGCACATTAACTTTTAAAAAGGGTTTTGTAGGGCTGTAGATGTCTACATCACGCGCGCACACATATATAACGACTGCCTGGAGTCACACACTCATACACTCAGGGAGGAAAAAGAATAGAGACAGAGAAAGAGGGGGAGAAAATGAGTGCGGAGAAGCGGTAACACTACGTTAGGATAAATGTTTGATGTGGGAAATTCCGCTTGGCGGTTTTCACCTGAGCAATGATGTTCTACATTTATCACATAAAGTGGATGCGGGGCCATTCACTCCAGTCATTACCAGGGTTAATACAGGCCAGGAGACGGTTGTGTTCCCACCGACGAGCCAAGTTGTAGAGCCGTCAACCTGATGATATGTTGTGTTAAATGAAATTGATGCGTGATCATGTGCGATGGAGTCATGATCCATCAGTGACAAAAGGGAGGGAGAAGATGTAGAAGATGGTTGACTGATAGAGAGATATAGGCTCATGTTTTATTCACAGATAACAGTATCTTCTCTCTGCTCTCCCAAACTGCCCGGCTGGTAACAAAGTGCTGGGATAGGCCCATTTCTCTTCCTCTCCCAGCTTTCGTCGGCCTCTTCCCTCTCTCGCTCCCTCTGTTCTGCATTCACAGCATAATGTAAGAAGTGAAACGTAATAAAAGTGACTGAACTCTCTGAGCCGTCACACTCATGATCAATCCCCTCCCTCCCTCTCTCTCTCTGTCTCTGTGCTTGATTTCAGGAGGTGATTTTAAAGAGAGCAGCAGACCTGGTGGAAGCCTTGTATGGGATGCCCCATAACAACCAGGTAAACACACACAGACACACAAAACACAAAAACACCAGGACGCATGCATAGCTCAATACAAACATCCCTTTTAAGGTCAATTTATGTTTGTGGCTCAGGCCATGGAAAGCATCAAAGGCAGCATCCTCACTGGCCCTGCTGCACCCTGCTGTGCGTATGCAGGATCTGGGAGTCACAAGCTTACACATGGGAATATGTCAGTGCTTTTATCAGTTTCAAGTAGCAAAGGAAAAAGTGCTAATGGTAGCGGGAGGAGTGAAAAATGGGCAGAGTGGAGAGGCAGATGGAGAAGAGGAGGAAAAGTTTCAAGCAGGCTGGACTTGAAGCAGGAGGAGAAAAAGTACAAAACAGGGAGGAAGATGCACACAAGTCTAAGCGCCAACATTCAGATCTGTAAGGTTTTTCGGAGGGTACAAAGCTCACAAACATTTTGTCCATCAGAAACCCCCTTTTCTGTTGGTAAATACAGGGTTTTTTCTTCCTTCTTTACAGGAGATGATTCTGAAACGAGCGGCTGATATAGCGGAGGCTCTCTACACAACGGTCCCTCGAGGTCACAACCAACTGGCCAGTCTAGGCAGCAGCTCCGTTCACGCTGGCATGATGGCCGTAAACTCCTTCACTGGGTCGGAGGTGGCACAAACAGCCAATCAGGGTGAGCAAGTGTGACAGTTAAATTTTATGGGAAAAGTGACAGTGATTTCATTTTTGTTTTTAGAATGGATGGGGAAAAAAGAATGGATATTTTAGTTTCCATATGGGAGATATTCCTTGGAGGAGATTTAGGAGTCAAAGAACAACAAAAAACAACAACAAGACAGGAAAAGGAAAAGATGGTGACACTAAGAATTGGTAAAAATGTGAACAGAGGAAAGAAGTGCTGTGAAAGAGTGAAGAATGGGTAAAAAGAAAGGCATGGATGGAGTACGATGGAGAAAAATGTGTTGGTCCTCAGGGTGTGTACATCAGACTGGGATTGGCCCCCGTCTGACAGAGAGAGATGTGGGTGTAGTCAGTGGTGATTCATCACGTGTACCAGGGGAACAAGAGGAGAGAGGATGGACCAGCTTCTGAATGTCTCTCAATAATTCAAATGAGCTTTTTTCTGCCCTTCACAATTATCTGGAAACATCTGCACATATGAAGAAAACACAAGGGGTCAGTTTCTTATCTCATAGCCTGGCCTGCAGCTTAGGTAATGGAAGGAGAGGGAGAATAGATGCTAATTATAGAAGAGTGGTGTAGTGAAGAAAATAACGATGGAAAAAAGGGTTTTGAACTAGAAAGTTGAAATTTATGATGTTCAATTCCAGTTGCTTTTCCACCAGCATCAGCATCTTGAACCTGAGAGGTGTATTTATTGTATTTGTTAATATATTGTCCAACATTCGTTTACTTTGTCTATGTGCAAATTCCTGCCAGAAGCTCAAGCTTCTTTCTTTTAAATGTACAGTGAAGCTGCAGGGGCATTTTAGTGTTAATTGCCTTGTCAATGTATCTAAATCTGGAGAGGAGCCAATAGGGTCAAAGGCTTCTTGTTTCAGTTGTAGGATCTCTCTCTTCATTCTTCATCTCTGTTCATTGCTTTCTCACTTTGCCATATGTTGTGCAAGTGTTTTTATTTATTTATTTATTCTGGCTCCTATTTCTGCATTTATCTGACTTTTAAGGAATAATACTTGGCAGCGCTGCATGTAATCTTTCCTGTTTATTTATTTATTTATTTATTTATTTTTGCCCTCCTCTGATCAGCTTTGACCTGCTAACACAAGTCTTACTTCTTTTCATTTTTCCTCTCTGTCCATAGGTTTCAGTAGGAGTACAAGCAGTGTGTCACCTCATGGTTATGTCCCCAGTTCCACACCCCAGCAGAGCAGCTACAGCTCTGTCTCCACTAGCATGAACGGCTACGCTAACTCTGGCATGGCAACCCTGGGCACCTCACCCAATTTTCTCAATGGGTCCGCAGGCAACTCACCCTATGCTAGTGAGTAAATACACCACATCCATGGCCTGTTTAAAACAAAACAGAGAAGGTTTCTACATGAGACAGAGAAACAGGAGTGGGATCAAGAATTGACTCACATCTATTGCAGTTCAGCTGGCTCATCTGTTTCTTAGGAGCAGAATCAAACACAAATCCTCGCTTTATTGGCTGAGGGAGCAGATCACCTAAGAGTAAAAGTACACACACAGAGACACACCCCACAGTCCTGTGCACACACATTCACCCTCTACATGAAAGACCCTTGATTAAATCAATAAACTAATTGCTAGAGAAGCAATTCCATTTCAGCTCTTTGATTCCTGAGTGTTAACAAGTATTTTAACAGGCTCATCGGCCCCACACAGACACTTTCAATCAATGGCCCCTTGGCCTGCCTTTGTAGGTCCAATATTCATTAATTGATTAGTTAGGCCCCTTCATAAATGGATTATGACATTATTGCAAGGATTTGTCAGGAAGACCCATAAAAGCTAAGTGTTGGATAATAACAACAATAAAAGCAGACACAGATATCAGAGGGCAGGTGAAATACTACTCGGCTGATTGTAAAAATCACTGAGGTGGCAAATGCTTTTAGTGTATTAGCAGACAAAAGACAAAACTGAGAGAAATGAATGGATGGGAGGTTGTCAGTGAAAGACAAGATTTAGGCTGTGTGGTTGTTATTGTGTCAGTGTGGAACACATGAATACTGTAGTAAATCCAGCAGCTGCTGTGTCTGGAGCCTTCGATTTAATCTCAGGAACATTTCACAGAAGTTTTTGGAGCTTTATTTTCAAACTGTTGTGCTGCTTGTCTTGCAAACGAAATCTAGAGCTCCAGTGACAGAGTGAAACTCATGTTGACAAACTCTGTGACTGGACATTAAAACTAGGTCCAATAATTGTAATGAAAAAATGAGTTTTCAAGATTAGTTAAGTTTTTCAGTTTACAATACGACTTACAGCAAGCTGACTTTTCACTGATTTTTACAATTTTGCTACCTTACAGTTAACATCAACAAGCAAGCGATGTATTTTTAAACTCTTCTTCTCTTACTACAACAATTTATCACAGAAAAAGGAAATAATCCTGAGAGAAAACACCCAGAGATACCAATCTTTTACAGTGATATACTGTCAGAAAACACAGGTGTATTTGCTTTTGCTGCTTTATGACAAACTGCTTATGCCATTTTGTTTTTTATGAGAATCAGAGAATAGTTTATCTTTTGGACATAAAGCCCTGATTCACTGTTTTTTTGTGAAAAACTTCTCCTTCCAAAATTTCAGAGACACGTTCAAGCCAGGAAGTTAAAGATCATATATTTCTAGCTACCAAGCTAATTAGCGCATTACTTAAAAGAGATCTTAGAAACTGAAAACTGAGCCCTGCCAGTCTGATACTGATGCAAGTGCAATAGCACATTTAGCTAAATATAGCTTTTGAGGATAATGTTAGTTTCTAACAAAATATGAGAAAAATTTGTTTCAAAGGCCTACCTGAAAAAATTCATTTATTATCTCACTGAATGGACTCAGTTTGGGGTTTTATTTTGTCTTCCACCTGAACATAGAAATAAAAAAAAAGATCAAATTTATCTTCTCTGTCATGACTTTTATGTCCAACAAGAAATATATTCGTAAGTGACGAACACAGGGGCTGTGGGAAAAGTGCTGATAGAGCAAATAAAATAAATAAATACAAGAGTCACTATCATGATGTATTTTACTTGTTTTGAAAACATTGTCTATGGTTGTTCCTAGAAATCGTTGCATAAATGTGATATTTAAAAAAGTGAGCTGCTTTGAAAATAAAGAATGAGTAAAGCACCTGGAGACGCTCTTGTGAAGTTTATTCTCCCAGTGCACCCCTTCAACATGGGAGTCATCAAAACAGATTATTTAGACTTTTAAACAGATGATGAGCAGTTACAAGTTTACAACAAACATCTCATTTTATGGAATATTTTATCCCATGTTAACTGTGTGGTAGCATAAGAAGCTACAAAAAAGTCTTAAGCCCATTTATCTGAGACCAAAATATTATCCCTCCTGTCATCATCCATTGACCAGTCCCTTTCTGTTCTTCCCGTTTGCCCGTCCTCTGCCCTCGGCCCTCTCTCTAACCCCCTTTTGGTCTGTCTTCACCTCTCCTTGTCCCATCCCACCTAACATTTCCCCCTTAAACCCCACTAAAACACCCTTTCCTGCCCATTTTTTTTCTCTTAGTTGTCCCATCCAGTCCAACCATGGCATCCTCGACCAGCCTGCCCTCCAACTGCAGCAGCTCCTCTGGCATCTTTTCTTTCTCTCCAGCCAACATGGTCTCTGCCGCCGTCAAGCAGAAGAGCGCCTTTGCCCCCGTTGTTCGACCCCAGAACTCCCCTCCTCCCACATGCACCAGCGGTAATGCAAACAGTCTGCAAGGTAAACTGATAAACATGCAGTCAGTTATTAATTTCAATGTAACATTGAGAATGTAGTGACTGTTTTGATTAAAATTAAACATTCTATAAGGGTAAAATATATTTACTCAAAAATAATTTATTTTCGTAAGCTTTGATCCTGCATCTCTTATAAGACGTTTTTACTCATACTTATTCCTCTGATCTTCTTTTTCTTTCTCCTTTTCACCCCTTGTTTTTCCCTTTCTCTTCCTTTTCTGAATCCCTCCCCTATCCTGTCCCTCTATAGATCAGTCTTTTGTGGACTCTAGCAAGTATTCATCGGCCAGCTCTCTACAGGGCCTGGCATTCTCCTGAAGTACGTTATCCTTTTTTCTCTCTCTTTCCCTCTCTCAGGAACTCTTTTCACTCTCACAGAATGTTCATTTAAACCATCATATTCTACCTTTACCATTAGGTTTTTTGTTGTCACTCTTGACTTGTCAAAGAGACTGCACCATATGTGTTCAATTTCCTGTTTTCACTTCCTGCTTCCTGCCCATGTGGGTGTCTGTGTAATGAGAGAGAGAGTGTTCTCCCATTTCCATCACATGCAACACGGGGTCTGTTAGTCTAAGCAGGATGTCGTATAATGTTCAGATGCTGAAAAAGCGAGAGATGATGGATGGGAATCTTTATCAGAGCCCCAAGCTAAGCACTCCCTCCCTTCCTCAGGCTGCATTGATGAGCACTGACTACAGCGACCTAGGAGCCAATGGCCACTGTGCAATGATCACACAGACAGACACACACATGCACACATACACACACACACACATACACACACCATTCTGTTAATCCCAACAAGCCACAGACTCTAAGGGAATAACCAGAGTTTCTGGATTGAAGAGAAAAATCAATAGAGAGCCAATACGTTATACAGAAAATTCATCCCTGTGATGGCTTCCGTGCAAAAAATGGGAGAGGGAGATTGGGGGTGATGGGGAGGAAGCTTGTCAGGAGGTTTACATGCAGGAGGTGGAACGCAGGAAAAGAATGTGAATAAAGCTGACAGGCTCAAAGTTTCCGTTTCCATTTCCATTTACCAATGTCGAGTCTAATTTCATTGCCTTTGTCATCGCATGCTGCTCTCATGTTCAAATTACTGTCAGTAATACAGCGCTGGCTTACGCACTGTAGCTGCCAACAATTAACGCTCGCAGCTCTTGCGTGAAGCCGTTCAGAAGGCCTGTGAATAGCTGAACAATGTTGTCGATGTACAGCAAGTTAGCGGTTCAGCCAAGAAAAAATGTTTTCATTCTGGGGCCTCGGAGTGGAGACATAATGAGGGAAAGTTTTCTTTGTTCACCAGATGCTGGAGTACATTTGTATTATGTGACTGTTTTGATGACAGATGAAACCCAGCAATCACATGACTGACCTCTGTGTCTCTTTCTGTATTTCTCCAACTTCCATTCACTCCTTCCCACCCTCCCCCTTTTTTTCTTTAACCCCTCAAAGCAGCAATCCCAGGAATGATCGTTCCACCCATGTAGAAGATATATGGGAAGCTGGAAGTTTGGGAATGTTGAGAGGAAAAATCACAGTAGCAGAGTCTGGCGAGTCTCTGTTCTGCTTCGGAGCTTAACTGAAGGAAGTCAAGATAAGACAGGGGACTCTGTTAAACTCAGGCCTTTCCAGCGGGATTTCATCTGAAGGGGGAGAAGATAAAGGGGACAGTATGAGCCTTTGTGACATTTTTTCCCTATCAGTTGAATTTAGCATAGTTTCTCTGACACTGTGTTGGATGGAGTGTATAGACAATGAGTTTGCCCACAGTGTGACACTGACCTCATTAAAAAGGGAAAAAAAACAACAACAATTATTTATCTTTGTGTTAATGGCTATAAGCTTTGGGTTTAATTTCTTGAAGCCCCCTTGCTGTCTCACAACCTGTAACTCATGAAAACAACTGTTAAGTATGTTTTGATTTGGCCATAAATTTTTATGGGACTTTTCATCTTGACTTGTGCGGCTAATAGGAAATCACAAACACCGAAAAGTGAAAAAATCAAAGATGAAAAAAATCACCCTCTATATTTTGCTGCTAAATAGCCCATAAATTTAAAGAATTTATTTAAAATTGACATAAAACCATGCATCAATATATATATATATATATATATATATATATATATATGTGTGTGTGTGTGTGTGTGTGTGTGTGTGTGTGTGTGTGTGTGCGCGTGCATACATCCCCTCTCATTTGCTTTGTTTAATAAAACTGTGAGGATTGAGCTGTTTGCAATATCGACTTGTCATATGAAGAAAAGGACAAAATTTAGCCAAAACTGACTTTTTTGTCTGAGGTTTTTAGTGACGACGTGAAAAGCCAGAGGATGTGTGTGTCCAGCCAGCACTGTACTGAAGGAGCCTTGCAAATATAAAAATAAATGCGTGATATATGTGATATATTTTTATATACTTATAAATGATTTTTTTTTTTTATTTGGCATCAATTTTCCTTTTTGCAATAGTTCTAGTTTAAAATGTACACATTATACAGTAACGTCTTAAGGCAGCTTCTCAGTACAGACGATGGATTTATTGTGTGTTGTCAATATCTCATCTGCTAAACATGACAAACATGAATTAGGATCCAAAAAAAGGTGGAGTTGTGTAAAATATCCTATAAATAATGTATTTATCCCTTGTATGTACATTGACTCTCACCCTCATTTAGTTGTGTTGTGTACGTTTCTTACAGTAAATGAACACATTTCACCGTGTTTCGTTATGTATTATGTATTGTCGTTTCTCACTATTTAAATGGGACATTTTAATTTTTTTAATCATTTTTGGGGGTTTTCATTTGTTGATTAAAACATGCCATTGTTTATTTTTGTATTATTTGTAAGTTAATAAAAAAAACTTTTTGTTTTCTTATAAAACTGTTTATTGTATGGCAAAAAGTAGCATCTTTACAGAGTATTTGGTTGAGGTAGATTTTTTTAAGAATATAAACTCACATTAATATATACTGTAAATCTATATCTTTTTTGTTTGAGACTTTTAGATGGATACTCTCGTTGAACTGATAATATGCATGGGTTCTTCTCTTGAGTGACTGTGTGTGGAAACCATGAGATGTAAGGAAATGCTTTGGTTTTTTCTTTTGTTGTATTCCTTCCTTTTCCCCTCTGTTCTTTCTTTTATTCTGTTATTTATGCCTGCTTACATACAGTATCTATATACTCTTTCTTTTCTGTTTTTTTTTTCTTGCTTTCTGTCACTGTAATCTTAACCAGCAGTCTAGATGCCTTAACAATGCAAACCCATTCTTCATTCTTCACATGTACAGTTTTTTACCCTTCACCACAATTGTCTATCGCCACAGAGGAATTCACAAGTACTTGGGGACAAAGCACAAACCCGCTCTGTTTGGTGCTGAAGCCAGACAAAAATACAAAGAGCCATAATTCAACAATCTCACAAATGTTACAGCAGCAATGGCATGCTTTGAAAAGGCGGTCAGACGAGCCTAACTCCGCAATGCTTTTACTGCACATTAGTGTTAAAACAAACACTTTTTTAGATAAAAAAAAACAAACTATGTAGCTTTTTTATGAGATAAATTCGATAGCATGATGGTAATGTTTTCTTTAACCAAGGGGATAATAACAGTTTGACAACAATTAATTTCAGTTTAACTAAGCACACAGAGAAAACAAGCTCTGTCACAGCACAATTTTACATTCACACAATGGAGTCATTGGACAGTAACCGCCCCGCACCCCCACCCCTCCTTGATTAAGCTGCTGGACAGTGCAGCCTCATTACATAGGAACAACATGTGAGGAAGCATGAAAAGTCACTTCTTGGCCTATCAGTGGTTTCTGTAATCTTTTCTTTGTGTCTGCTGTGTGTTTTCAAACTGTTGCTGGACAGAGAATAGGGCTTCTCTCTCTTCTCTTCTGTTTTCTTTTCTTTTCTAGGGCCTGGTTTTGTTAAGTGGGTAGAAAGGATCAATTTAATGGCGGCGCCTGCTGACAGACAAGTGTTTTTCAGGCCACTTGTGCCCTGCTGGTCCGAGCTGGGGGCAGGAGGAGGGGAGGGAGACGGGGGCAACATATCTGTTTCAAATGAACTACAGAGGTCTGTTGTCATACAATGGCATCTTTGTAAGAAAAGTTCCATCCCGAATATGAATATTAGTAATGGGTGATAAAGTTTTGTATTTAGGTAAGAACAAACAAAAAAAAAAATGCAAACCAAATAGCTGGTGTCTATTTTTTCCTCTGTTTGTCTTTGACTGCAAATACACTGAACAGCTCTATGATATAAAGGAATAAAAATATTCTACTGTATAGATTGTTAATGTTTTTGATGAAAATTGAGCTGTAAGATAACTTTTGGACTCACAATGTTATTAAAGTTACCTCTTGTCTGTGACTTTGTGAAAAGTGCCTTTTTTTCTAGAAAAAAAAAATCTTCCTTTTATCAGCAATCAAAAATAAGTCTCTTTCAACTCATGGAGCATTAAAGTGGACAATTTTCATTGAAGCTGCTTCTCCAAACAGCTGACAGGCCTGAGCATGGAGAAGGACTCTGTTTGTATAATTCCACAAGTCAGAAAACAGGCCTGCAGCCCCCACGCCTGCACATAAGGCTCCTTCCTCTAATGAATCTAATTCATTAATGCATTACTGATGGCATGGTGAACATGGTTAGCCTGACAAGTTTCCTCCTAAACATATTAGTTAATGATGATTCCAAGGTTATTAATTGCAGAGGCACCAGTCCACCATAATTGAGTCATCATTTGCATATACCCGGTCATCAGCTGAAAATTAATTTCTTTTTTATTTTTTGCATATCTAATTTAGAGGCCTGCAATTGGATTAGCTCTTGGAAATTGTGGATCCTGGGTTTCTGCTGACCTCAAAGTATTCCAGGGTCTCAGCAGTAACTGGAGAAGTCTGTCATGCAACCAAGGAGGGGTTGGATGAGGATGTGGAGGGGGGGCAGTTTAGAGCAAGACAACCTGGAAGCTTTGATGAAATAAGGTTCACACAGTGTTTATCATTTGCTGACTAACATTAAAGTAGCATGTATTGAAGATTATTGAATCATGGAGTTTACACACTTAGACTAAAATGAGGAAAATGAGGCCTAATGTTTCTTATAGTGAGCTGAGCACTGATGCTGAGTTGCAATGAGAAACTCCAGGGATTAAGCTTTGTCCAAACGCAAACTTGCGGTGCACCCCCCCCCAACACACACGCACATTCACAGTCATAAATCACAACTACACACAGAGAAAAGGTGAATCCATTTCTGCTCTACATTTCCAGCTGGTTTTCAGGCCTGGATAAACTGGTCAGTGTGGGAGGAGGACAATGGGAGCAGGAGGCAGAGGGCAACACTGGAGCCAGCAGACCTCAGCCCTCTGGAGACCTAACATTAAAAAGCACTATTCTTGGAGAACACTGGATACAGTCGGCAGAGTCTTCACACATCAAGACGGGCGCTGCTCAGGAGCTTCGGTGCTTCTAGTATCCTAATGAAATATATTAATGCATGTATTCCTCATGCTCCTATTCCACCTCCTTCTTTTTTTTCCCCTAATTCTCTCCTCCCTGCATGGACACATGAGGGGAGGAAGCACAGAGAAGCGTATTTGAAAGAAAAGCAGGAGTCCCCATGGGGATCCCCCGATAAAAGGAAAGAAAAGAAATGGAAAAGAGAGACTGGGAGTGGGTGTATGGGGGTATTCAGAATTGAGGTAGACAGTGGAAAAAGACAAGGAATGGTGGAATGAATATTAATAGTTTTCTGTGTTGGAAAATACTTACATTGGACATTATAGAGAGATGTAGGCAGGGAGAATGAGAAGCAGGTTGCATGCCCTTATGCTTACCGATTTTGCATTAGAAGGTGCACCCATCTGCAAGTCTGTATGCACGACCAGCCCTGCTACTGAGACAGATAATATGAATCTGGGTACACCAAGGATTCGGGTTGGCTTTTTTACCCTGGTGTGGTTGTTTCCCACAATAATTATCCCTGTGACTGTGGGTGTCTGTCTGTGATCTGTGTGGTATACCTGTCAGAGTGAGCCCAGCGGAGCCCATGCTTTATACTCCCTGTAATTGCTGCTGCTAATTTACTGTGCGTTGGCCTAATGAGTGTAGGAGGTGAGGGGCTGGGGTATGTAATGGATGTTATAGAGATGGAGATAGGGAGATGCATTTTTAACACTGCCTACAGAGAGAGGGAAGAGGAGATGAGGCCGGCGAACGGTGTGTTAGTACACATACATACTTGCTTAGTAGCAAGTATGTAGAACACTTATCTTTATTGTTTTATTAAAGTGAAAGATAAAGATAAACTGTTTGCACATCCCCATACACACACTCTTTTTGTATTGCATTACCTCTAGCCCCCCCTCCCCCATCCACTGATGGTACAGAGCTGACTGAAGCAAGTGCATTAGCCTTTCTTTTTTGTGTTGATTAATGATAAAAATCAGATCCATAGATTATTTATTCTATTTATTCACATGCAAATTAGGGCTAGAAACAAATACCTCAGAGAGATGGCTTTTTTAAAAATCTGCAGCCAACTGACATTCACACACAGTCACATATTAATGTCATTCACACTTTGAAGCACCAATGCCATCTTGTGATGGGGACACGTCCACCCTTCATTTCTCCCTAATGAGGTCATGACAGAGGCCAGTGATTTCAGCATGGTGCACAGACACCCCCAATGTCACCCATACACATGCACACACAGCCGCTCCATGCACTCACTACGAGCGCTGGATTGACGGGGTCATCTTTGATTGATGTGGCACGCCTCTTCCACATGTTCTGCAGCTCCGTCATTTAATTATGTTTCCCAAGCATCATTAAGTACCATTATATTCTATCATATTCTAATGAGAGAGGTGGCCAGTCATAGGACAAGCTAATTGGTGATTAATGTTGTGTATCAGTGAGAAGACAATGCAAGATTGGTCATTTAATGACACAACACTGTATTTAAGTGCTGAATATGTAAAAGCACAAACAAGTGTGTGTGGGTTGGGGGGAGATAAGAGAGGCTGCTAAAATCAGAACCAATATTACTTCCTAAAGGTTTAATCACTCTCTTTTTACACACACTCACACACATGCATCTGGTATTATTTCCTGAATAGTTTACCCTTTTAGCTACATTACACACACTTACTCAGATAATGCTTGAACCTGTCTCTGCAGACATAACACACCTGGTCCTCCAGATTAACCGGTAACTCAGTATTGATGCAGGACTTTGCAGGTACACATGAGAGAGAATCAGCTCACACACATAGCACACAGACACTAACATCCTCATCTGGTATTGACATGCTGCATGTCTGTAGGTGTTTCCATTTAAGGTCAGTCAATTGCCTTAAGTATGTAATGTTAGGAGGGGGGTCCGTAAACATGTCAAATTAGCAGTAATGAATGAGCAGGCAGCGGCAGGGGGAACTGTCAGGGTGTGCGCTCAGGACAATACATTACTCTGAGTTATCCTGGCCTGCCCCCATTTTAACACACACACCTACACACACACACACACACACACACACACACACACACACACACACACACACGCATGTACACACCTAGACTAAGCAGACACAGGGTGTAAACTGGTGGGACCCATTCAGCAGTCACACCTTCTGCTTTAATGGGCTGTGGGGCTGATTGGTGTCCAAGAGCTGGAAATAAGGGGATAAACTTGATCCAGTAAAAAACATTTGGCTTAAAACAACCCTGAAAGAAGTTTTTAAGATTAACAACATACACTGATGGACGATAAAGAAAATTATGAAAATAGCTAGAGAGATAAATAGAGGACCAAGCTAGAGGGAGAAAAAAACAAAATGTGATATTTATTTTTCCTTCTCAGTGTTGAAACAGGAAAAGGACATCTGGTTTAATAAACCATGAATCCTTTCACAGAGGGTTTGTATGTTATTCTTCAGAGAAATAGATATGTGGGGAGGATCTAGAGAAAGAAAAGCAAGGAACAGTGGGAGGAAAAAAATAGAAGAAACCTTCCGCAGCCATATGAATTTTTCTCTCTCCCTCTCACTTGCAAACACACTCCAACCCACTTTCAGTCTGTATGTTAGTTTTGGGTTAGAATTGTGGGGTGGGGGGTGGGGGGGTTGCACATCCTCTTCAGTCCAGCCTGAACTAAGAACTAAGTGATATAGTTTCCATCTGTAAACAATTATTCTTGTCCTCTTCTTCTGGGTATTTGACAGTTTGGGAAAACAGTTCTTGAGCAGATTACTTTCTTCAGAGAAAAATCATCTACTTACCACAACAATGCAAGTCCTTCAGTCAGTGCATGAGCAGGAAAAGATCATGTCCACTTGAATTTCTATGCTTTGCCTCATAGTATGCACTTTAGATGCAGTGATAAACAAACACAAACATGAGCCCACTGTCTCTGTATGTTGTCTCTTCACCCCCACCACCCACTTGCCCCCCCACTCACACACACACACCCACACACACACACACACACACACACACACACTCCCCCTGTTGCTGCCTCCTTCTTCCTGTAACAAAGGTTACATTGATCATGTTTCTAAAAAGAGTCTCTTTATTTCCACATGGCTCCTGCCTATAATATGTTTTTCTTGGCAGGTCCAACTTCTACTTTTGTCATTCACTCAGCATATTTTAACAAATTAGAAACATTAGAAACTGAGATGGCTGCAATGTTTTGGTTTGCTTTCAAAACTCTTACAGTCCCTGCAATTATATTTCAAAACACGGGTGAATTGTTTGACAGCCAAGCGGAATAAAACCCTAAAACAACTTCTTCATTAGAAACACATGCTCTCACAATTAGAGCCTAGCATTATGTTAATGTGTGTTTGCGTCGCTTCGTTTGTTGTTGTGTGAAAGGTTGTGCAGTGAAAGCACGCTTGTGCGCAGTTGTGTGTGTGTGTGCTCGTATGTGTAAGGGACAAAAGGGACACAGTGCTCCACATAACAGCATTACAGATGGCTGTTTTGAGTGGTTGTGACAGTGAAAGCGAGTGAGTTCCCACTCCATAAAGATGTACTCTACATGACCTTACAAACACAGTGGAACTAAAACAGGCCCCCTACCTCTGCGTTCTCAACCTGGCACACACTGTCAATTCTCACTCAGCCCTCACGGGGCTCTAAAAAGTGCTTCCTGCGCCAGGAATACATCAAGGGCCAAGAATATATAAGCAGCGATCAGCAGTAATGCATAGCTACGGTCCAGGAAAGCATAACTTGGACTAAGCAAATATTGGACTGAAGGATTAGTAGCTTTTGCCACCTATAAAAGCAAGACTGGTATGAGAGCCTAACTTAATGACCCCAAGCTCTGACTTTACAGTGGATTGTTTTACCAACAAACTGCTGTGAACAAAGATGACATTTCAACAAGATTTCTTTATGGAGGAAAAGGGGAAAAGTAGAAAGTAGTTCAACAATTTCCCCTTTCCTTTCTCTGATTTATGGACTATTCAAAAAAATAATTTGATCGGCATGTTTCACCATTTTAAAAAAAGCAAAGGCCACCCTTGTTGCTGGATTCAGATTTTTTTCCCTTTAAATCACAGAAGCAGATGTTTTNAAAGTCTTAACATTTCTCACTTTATGTTATAAACCTGCAGTAATATCTCAATACATTAAATGGGAACAATACTCACATTTTTTCTCATCGTGATAATTGTAAGGTCAAACACAGACTGACTGAAAACATGAGGTAGTATCAATGAGAATAAAAGAATAAAGGCTTGAAAATTAAGGAAAATGGAATGTGAAATAACGATAGAAGTTTACAAGCGTCCAGTTGTTTTGTCTTTTATTTTTGTGCCTATTTTTTTTATTTACCAATACCAATACCAATTTATTTGTAGAGCACATCTTATAGGGAATACACCGTCCAAAGTGCTGTACATTGAGTACAAAAATAGATAATCATTAAAAACAATTAAGAAATAAAACAATAAAAACAGTAGAAGCAATAAAAACAATAAAATCAGAATAGGATATAAAAGGTTAAGATGTATTAAAAGCTAGTGAATAGAAATGTGTCTTTAACCGAAATTTGAACACTGTAACAGAAGGGGCGAGTCTGACATCCACGGCGAGTTGGTTCCACAACTTAGGTGCACAAACAGAAAAAGCTTGTTCCCCCCGTGCTCCTACACGACCTCGAGGGACATACAAAAGACGTTGGTCAGACGAGCGGAGGGAGCGAGCCAGGGCATACCAACTAAGCAACTGGGAAAGGTAGGGTGGGGCAAGATAATTAAGTGCCTTAAATGTAAACAGTAAAATTTTAAATTTAATTCAATATCGGACTGGAAGCCAGTGTAAGCAGGCTAAGACTGGGGAGATATGTTTGCGTCCGGTTCCAGTAAGGAACTGGGCAGCAGCATTCTGAGTCACCTGAAGGCGGGCTAAGGACGTTGAGGCAGCACCATAAAGTATGGAATTTGCATAGTCCAATCGAGAGGTGACAAAAGCATGAACCACCGTTTCAAGGTCTCGTTTATTCAGAACAGGCTTTAGCTGATGCAGACGACGAAGTTGATGAAAATGGGATTTCACAACCCGATTTACATGTTTATCCATGCACAGATTAGGATCCATTGTCACACCAAGATTGACAATTGATGGCTTCAACAAGGCAGACAAGTGAGGAGGTAAAATCAGCTTTTTAGCAGCAGAACCATTAGAGGTAAATAGAGCCAGCTCAGTCTTTGATTCATTCAGATGGAGGAAATTCACAGCCAACCATGACTTGATGTCACTGAGACAATCTAGAATAAGTTGCAATGATTCCCCATATTTCAAAGAAAAGTAGAGTTGACAGTCATCAGCATACAGATGATAACCCACTCCGTGTTTTCTAAAAATGGCTACCAAAGGTAAAATACATAAGTTAAAAAGAAGTGGGCCCAGGATTGAACCCTGTGGGACACCACAGAACAATCTGGTTGGCTGCGAGACAAAATCTTCTAAATAAACACTAAATAAACACTATGTGTATTTTTTTTTTTTTTTGCCTTTAATATTTTTCAATGGCCAAGGTGAGAAACAGCAGATTTCTTGCTCTTTGGAAGAATACTGACTGAGCTGATGAGCTAACGGCTCATTCACGCAGGGTCAAGACCAAAGCTGACTGCTGCAATTTTAAAACAACTCCTGTCTCAAAAACTTTATTGTTCTGGAAAATGTTAGGTTTTTAAAACCTTTACACTGTCATCAGTTCAATGTTCTGTGGTCATTTACTAATTGAATTTTGTGGTTATTGGTGAGCACAAATCACAACAGATGTAACAGTTCCTGTGCAGTCTGGGGCACTTCCTGAAAAAAAAAAACTAGGAGAAAAAAGGAAAACTGTTTTTATTTATAATTCCCTGATTTTTACTTTTCAATTAATATTTTAGTATTTATTGGTGGTATTTATTCAAGTTTGACACAGTTAAAAATGACAAATACAGTCTCACATTTGCCAAAGTATGTCAATGTGGATCCATCTAAAAGTAACTAAGACACTAAGACAGATGTTTAGTTGTGTTGGTGAGTGTTTATTAAGCAGAAATACCTCTTGGTTTGTTGACATTCGGTTTGCTGACAGCACAGCCCAGGATAATATTTACCGCATGTAATCTAACACTGGCTTTTTACTAACTTGGTGCTGCTTATTTCAAACATAATATTAATTTTGCTTTATCACTTCACATTTTTTTCACAACTGGCCATCAGCCATCAATACCGGATTTTGCTTTAAACAAGTATTGGTAGGGTGTATACGGTTGCCCTTTATCACCACAAAAAAACATCCCAGTTTAGGTTTTTTCAAGTTCTGATTCGGGTCAGCCCACCTAATTTAGTTCTTCGCAATTTGCACTTGACTTGACTTGACATTTTTTGGATAATTTATCAGGAGAAATTGTAAACATGATCCATCTGTGGATGATTCCCTACATCCAAACAACAAGAAAAAATTATAGATTTTGTAAAAAATGTATACTTTGTTTATTTTGTTGTAAAATTGAATGACCAAGACAAACCATGCGCCTCATTCAGTTTGCCTGGCCTGTGTTGGAAACCTCTGACTATGGACTAAGGAAAAGAGAAAGAGTCTAGGTTTTGGTATTCCAATGACATTCATATTAATATGAATGGAGGAAATTCTCTCCTTGAGCCTGTACAATGATTCGATGCAAATCAAGTTTACAGGGAAGGATGTCATGTCATGAAATTGTCACTTTTCACATGAAAACATTTATATTCTGGTTTCCTAATGATTTTACACTGGCTGGAAAGCAGATTTTTAAAAGTGTAATTTGTAATTTCTCCCCTGTCTTGACGTCAAACCGGCAGGATATGTCATATGGACAACACAGACCAATGCTGCTGCAAGTCAGCCCCACCCCTCTCACCCTCTTATTCAGTCAAGAGCCGCTGTTCTGATGATTTATGCTGCCCTGTCGAAAAATGCTACCATAGTGCAAAATGACAACTTCTTTCATAATGAGATGTCATTTGAACTTTATACAGCATTTTTGTTTATGGTGAGTGTGCCCTGTTAATTATTTAAGCATATTTTTATGATCATTCCCTGATATTTTCTATATAAAAGCACTCTGGGTCCTCATCAGCCATTGTAACTCTATCCCTGGGTGTGTCCAAAGATTTGCCTGTTGATCTGACATTGCAAAGAAAGTTAAAATAACATCATATTTAGTGTCTCTGTCCTGGGAGAATTTATTTGATAGGTAAAAATGTATTTATGGAAAAATATAGAAACAGTTTATTTATTGAAGTCAAGGCTGTGGATTGATACATGTACAGAAGGAAGCACATCTCGACAGGTAGCGTAGTATGACAGAACACCGTCATCACTGAATGGTGTTAATACTCTGTTTGGAAAAAAGTGCCATTCCATCAATCAGAGACTTACCTGCAAATTCAAAGGGTGAGGCTGTGGTCTTATTAATCTATTGTGTATAAGTACAGCGGGACGGTGGGCGCCATTTTTGAAATATTTTGAGCCTACAGTGTCAACCCCTCTCTTTCTTGCAACAAGTCCTCCAACTCATACGCCCATAGTTGACGTTTGTCCATCAACTGCAGTCCATGCAGTCGAATACGACCCCATGGAGCGTTTTCTGTGGTTTTACCACCCTCAGCGCCCCCTTTCGGTAAAATGGGAACAGATACTTTTACAGAACAACAGAAAACTTGCTTTCCGCCCTTAATGAGTTAACAAAGGGTTAGGGTTAGGTCGAGCTGGGTTGCGTCTTGATTCTTTTCTTCCCGCCCGTTGTTCCACCGGCGTCCCTAGCAACAACCTAGTAACCACTCAAACCTGAGAAAATGTACGTTGAAATGAAAAAACTATGTACCGTTTCCATAAACCAAACAAATATTATGAAAATAATGTTTATATTTCTCGCTAGAAATGTTATCAAAACAAGTCTAAAGCCACTGTCTATTTTGAAATAGAACAATTTCTGCCGAAAATTGAGGGGAAGGCCACCATGTTTCTCTCATTTTGCCAGCGAGAAACTGCAGTCAGCATAACCACCGCCAGAGGTCGCTTTAAATACGTCACCCTTGGTCGTAATTTGATGACTGGACATACGACCACTGTGTACGTTTTGCTTTAGAGGACAGTCTGCTTTCTTGCCACCAATCAACACGCTCCAAGTATTCTCGCAGGACAATATTGTGTTTATAAAATAAGGCCAGAAAAGGGGCTTTTTCTATTGTTTTTTTGCTCATTTTCTTTTTATAGCCTGTACATCTATAGAGCCTGGGTATCCACAGTAGTAACAGGTTATGACTCCTTTAAAGATGTGGTTTCAATCTATGGCAGATTTTCGGTTAGTTCTCACACTTTGTAAGCTTTGCTGTCAAATTCAGCTGTTTGTTTTTTGGTGATTTGGAAAAGTTTAAAACATTCAAACTATAAAAAAAAAATGCTATATATTTGATTTGCATTTTCATGACAAAACTGTGCATGATGGGGTGTTTTTATTGTTGTTTTTGGACTCAGCATCATTGAATTATGTAATACCAGACACACACTGACAGAGTCGAGGCTGCCAGGCACCATCGCCACTGGACGCTCTGACCACCACCAAACAGGCAAGATGGGTGAAGTGTCTTGCCCAAGAACAAAACGGTTAAGTGATCTTTTTAGGGTGGAGTGGGGTTTCAAACCAGTGACTCAGTTACTAGATGACTGCTCTACCACCTGAGCTACAGCCATCCAGAAATTTACCCTAGAAAATATAGAAGCTTTATTTAAATCCAGAGTGGTGTAATTTGCCCTGGCTGGATTGTTTTTTAACACTTTGTAACATCCCATATGAAATTAAAACTTGCCGTGTTTTCATTCCTTTTGAACAATCTGTTCTTATTCAAAGAAGCTGCGAGCAGCTGGCTTCACCCCTTCACCCCAATTATTTAGCTGCTTCATCACTGCAGTATCCTAGAAGAGACAAACTCAAATGTTTTTTCTAGAGCTGACTTTAAATGACAATCAAGGATATTGTGTGGGTAGTAAAAAATTCAGGCCTTTCAGACCTATATTAAATGTAATCTCCTGCAGGAAGCAACTCACATGGTTAAAAAAACATCTGTATGGATCAGAAGTTTGTGCCAAAAGGAAAAATTCAATATCTTTCTTCTGTTCATGAGTTGTCTTATAAATTATTTAATAAAGTAAATCATCTGTAGCTTTGACAAGATGTTTATTTTGTATCTTTATCACATTAACACTGTGTTGAGAAAGCTGTAAATTAGATTTTCACAACTTTAGAGTTCCCAAAAGAACACAAAAATCAACAAATGACATGATTGTTCAATATTTCAGAAAACCAATGGAATTTTAAGTTATTCATATGATCTATTCATAAAAGCAATATCAAGTACTCTCAATATACTGAGTGTATATCTAGTCGATAAAACATTAGCTGTTGGTTTAATACAGGCTTCAAAACCGCACAATTCAAAGTCTTGTGTTTCATATTTTTCACTAGGTTCTATAGGCATTTTGTCCCTCCCTTTGTTCTTCTCTAACCCACAACAGAGAGGAAATGTTATTTAGCCTCTTAGGTCAGACACAATATCTCACTTAAACAAGCCTTGATATTTAAAACTTCTTCTTTTCCTATCTGCTGCTCCCTTCAGGAGTCGCCACACCAAGTCATCCTTCGCCATCCATGTCCTCTGTATCAACTTCTCTCACACACCTGCTTAAAACTGACTTAAAATATTCTGTTCCCAAAAATAGTTAAAAATCTGACTTCCAAATTTAATGAGACATGTAACTCAGGGTTTCTTTGTAAAAATGTGACAGATGTGAAATAATAAACACTTTGGTTGAGTTATTATTTTCACATTGTCTTTCCAAAATGGCCTAATATGAGTCAAATAAAGTTGCTCTAAAGTATTTTTGAAGACTCATAATAATTATATGTGTGGAAATGATCCTTCTGTGCTTTTCCAGAAAACTATGATAACTTTCTTGTTTGCCAGTTTTCTTATTTTAATGCACCACCTAGTTATGACTCTTTTGATCTCTCTCTCTCCTTTTGAATACAAATATGTCTTTGAGGGTCTGTCTGGGAGCATTTCTCGACACACTGTGATGTTGAAACTGATTTAGATTTCTCTCGATGCTTGCTCATTCTTTTACTCATCATCTCAGCCAGCTTGTTCTTGGTGGTGGATTGTGAAACAAATGGTTAATGTTCTGGTGCGGTCTTTTACCCACAACATTTGTTTCCAATTTGACAAATTTAGGAAAAGAAATTTTTAGGAGCAAGAAATTATGGTTGTATGTTAAAAAATAAGATCTGTACTGAAATCTTCCACATGTAAATATAACCCCTCTCCCCTATTGCACCAAGTTTCTCTCTCCCTTTCGCTTCCTTCTGCACCCCTCCTCTTTTACTCTGTTGGTTTCAGGCCAAACAAAGTCACCCGATCTTGTATTGTGGGAGAGATTGTAAAGTTTTCATTGAGCACATGTGGAAGTGATTTGGCTGTAACCTCCAGTAATTGTGAGTGCAGGACAGAAACAGGCTGCAACAGATTGGCCTCATGTTTTTTCTTTCTTCAGGGTCACAATGGGCTTATCTCGACATTTAGCATCTTGACTGATTGAAATATCATATCACATATGCTGGTAAGAGCTGGGCAATGTTAAAAAAAGTAACTAAAGAGCAGGAAAATGTTGCTTGAAATCATAAAGAAGAAGAGCACTGCTTAAGGAAAGTCCACATATCCATGTCAGCATGACTCGCTAGCGGCACGACTTTTTAAAATGCATGACATTTAAGATCTCTGGTAGAGATGTGAAATAAAAATGATGCTAAAAAAGCCACCATTAAAGTGTGCCCCATCCGAGATCTGTTTTTTTTTCCCTAAACACAAAAAAATTATCTCACATACAGATTTTCTGTTGCTGCTGAGGTGCAAATGGTTTGTCTGTGTGCTTCACTGACCCAAAGTTGCTCCCTCACCTCTTCTCTCCTCTGTCAACCTCTTCTTGACTCTGTCCATCAATGCTCCACCTCACCCAACCTTCTCTTTTTACACTTTTGCCTCTGTGCCCTCTTTCCTCCTCCTCTTCTTCCTATAATTTGTCTCTGTGCCCTCTGCTCATCGTATGCACTGTTTCCCTGACTCTTGATTTGTTTTCTCTCTGCTGCCTCAGCCCAGCGGCTCTCACTCTTGACGAATGAGTAATCTTCTCACATTGTACGCCGCCATCCTTGTCCATGTTCCATAAATGGCTCATTTGATTCTTACCCACCAGTGTTCAGTGGATGGCAGAGCCAGAGAGCTGGAAGCCATGCTCCCATCATAAAGAGTGTGTCAACTGTGAAGTCACAAAGCCTACAAGTGATTAAAACCCTTCAGTTCGGGGTTAGTTCATCACAATCATTAGTCTTTTCTTGTCCTTCCTTCTGGCTGTTAAACCTACCAATCTTCACCCTCCCCACCCGTTAATAATATTCACTTTGCCTCTGATACATTAGCCAATGAATGATAGGGCAAAGCCCTGGCCTAATTGCTTTTCTTCTTGTAAAGTCTCAATTCATTTTTGCTGAAGAGACATAGGGATGTGTGCCTGTACAGCTCGCACATACATGGGCCGACACACAAAGATGCACGCACGAACACATTCAACACAACCCCACCTTCGCACTGCTGTTTTATGATGGATGGGGCTGAGGATGCATGGGGGAGGAGGGAAGAGCTGTCTGTGTGTGCACGAGCAAGTGTGTGTGTTGGCTCGAAAGAAAGAAAAAAAATGGGGGGAGAGAAAGAGAAGCGGAGCTGAGGAGCTCTGATTAACGACACAGAGAAGGGGTCCCAGAGGAACTGGGGGAAGAGCAAAACTATCTGAGGCCAGCTAAGAGAGAATGAGTGTATGTGTGAGAGAGAGCAAGAGAGAGAGAGGCCACAAAAAAACAGGTAGAAAATGGGGGCGGTGGGGTAAAACATGTTTTCTTTTCATGCCTTTCATTACACCAGATTCTCAAACACATGAAACTCTGCGTAACCATCATTATCCTCTGCAAACAGGAGCATGAGCTTCAGCCATGTTAGCCCTGCTTGTGCATTCTTCCTTTTCTACACTGCCGATATGACACACAGCCTTCAGATTAAATCTTATTGCCTCAGCTATCTAATGATCCTGGAGCCCACTGCCTCAGGCGTCTGTCCACAGCTCTGTCAGAGGGGAAAACAGGGTGTGTGTTGCCAGAATACAGGCCACCACCTCTCCCTGATTGCACATGAGAGTAGAGGTAATGGGAATGTAATAGCACTTTAAGTACCCTGCTCTTACTGACACTGGCTGTATAGCATTACCCCTTGTGTGGCAAAGTGTGTGTGTGAGTGAAAGGGGGAGGGTGTATGAACTGGCATATGTGCAAGTTTTTCTTCTGTCAGTCCATTTTCTCTGCCCTGGATAAGTGTGGATATGTGTCTGATCAAGGTTTGAGTGTGCTGTGTTTTCCCTGAGGGTCGTCAGAGCCACAGCGATCAAAGAGAGGGATAGAGGTTAACTGACCAGACCTGAGAACCTTCACAGAGAGACCTGAGGGACTTCACTCTGTTAGCCCAGGTACCAATCATCAGACACGTGCACGTTAAAGCACACACACAATCTCTAGAGCAATGAAGGGGGGGTCATCCAGGAGGGATTTCGAGATCCGTAAGGCCCAAACTAACTTTGTCACTTCACTCATACTAATATACCCTTTCGCACAGTATCCATTACCTCAAATGCATTCTCAAGAACACATCAAATAGCTTTATCCCAACTCCTATCTCAGAAAAGTCACAAAGAGATGCGTTCCACTGACACGGAAGTCCTGTAAAGTGAATATAAGTTATATAGCGGTGGTCCCAGGAGGAAAAACTCAATGAGTAGTCATGTACCAGAAAGTTAGACTGTATTCCTGAGTAGCTCAAAGAGTATCTACTCGTGCTGAAGGACTGAGAGGGGTACGCTTCTGCAGGAAGAAGTTAAGCTGGAAGATATATTCGCCAAGAAAAAAAATGAGATGGAGAAAAGAAACAAGCGAGTGTGTGAACGTGTTCAGCTGTGCAAGAGTCAGAGGATGGGGTGTGTAAATATTCACTATTGTGTGTGCGTGTGCTTGTGTGCATGTGTGCGTGTGCATGTGTTCGAACATGAACAGGCAGCTGCTATGGTGAGGAGAGACAGCTAACACCAGATAGATTTTGCTTGAAAATAACATACTTGTTGATTCCACGGCTGCTAACAGTGATCACTTATTTTATTATAAATACACACTTACATTCCATACAATTTACGCAACACAGCAATTTGAAAAGTCTTTCATGACTTACATTTTTTTAAACATGTAGCTCATAGTGTGAATGAGCATAAAGTTTTAGAACTAAATTTATTAATTACAATACTCAAAATGTTCATTTTAATCAGCAGTAATAGAATACATATTTTTGCTTTTAAGGATTTATTTTTCTATGCAGTACTCTTTCATCTTTCAATATAAAACAGAACACACAGGGACACACCAATGAGTAAAACATTAAACATTAATATGTGGCACGTTATTAAACATAGGAACATGGACCAAGTGGTTTATTTTATTCAATGTGCAAAAAGTGTTTTATAAGAAAGAATTTTACTACCACTTAAGACTAGTTTTAAAACTTTCTTTTTTTTAAATAAAGGGAGTTAAAATGTATTTATTCAATGATATGAAGACAAATATCTGTTTTGAATACCCAGTAGAACAACAAGACAGTAAGTGTGTGTCCTTATTATTTTACACGACTACATAAAAATAAAAGCTGTAGTCTGAAAGTGGCTATAAGTTTCAGATAGTATAAAGTAGGTAACTAAAGAATAAAAAATCGACTGAGAGAGAAAATAAAATCTTTCATTAAGATCTGGTTGGAGCATCAACTGTTGAGTTTACATTCTCAGATAAATTATAAGTGCATTTTAATTTGTATGCCGATGGCAAGAAAGTCAAGCATAGAAACTACATTAAGGAAAAGGGAAAACAGTCATGAAAAAAGACAAACATTAAGGTAAAATGTGCAAAAAACTCATGCTTTTAAATGCTGTGTTACTTTTTTGAACTGCAGTTTACCAGTTGTTTTATTCAGTGTTTTTTTTTTTTTGTGTGTGTTTTCCTGAAATAAATGCCTTTGTTAAATAAAACCCAAACTATGACACTGGGAGATGTTAAAGAAGGTAAGTGTGTGAGTCAGAGAGTGTTTCTGTCTGTGCATTTGGGGGCGGGTCAGGAGGGAGGGGGTTAAGCACAAGATCCTGCTGCTGGGTAACATCTCTGTCAGGACGGCTTTGCTCCATCAGCACCCCACTTCCACGCACGCACTCACAAACACACTCCATCAGCACCCGCTCAGGGCTCATCAGTCGCAGTGGCGCACATGTGGCCAGAGTATTCCAAACAAGGCTTTATAAAGAGCTCAACTCAGACAGTGAGATGTGACAGTCAGGGTACTAATGATGCCTGGAGACCACTAAATACGCAACTGACCGACCCACAGCCTGCATGATATGCATACATACATACATACATACATACATTTTGCACTACACCAACAAACTTCCACAACCCCCTAGCTGGATGGAACGCAAGTTCAGTTGATGCACACAAACTGATGAGAAAACACACACACCTTGCGCCCAAGGGCATCTGTCCATAGCCTAAGAGCTCCCAACTGTTGAGGAGAAACAGCTCAATTATCTCAGTGGAGGAACTAGCAAACCACATCTACACACATACACACACTCACACGTGCGCACACACACACACACCCTCAGAATTGCATTGATCCTTCCCCAGTCTGTAGCTCTAATTGGTGTGCTGATGATGCTGCAAGCAAGTGGGATCCTTCAGGCAACTGTAGCATGACTTCCAGCTCTTTATTTCTCATTTAAAGTTGAAAAACACCCACATATTCTCCTTCTACTTTCATGCCTCAGAATTCGTTCATTGTGATATTCCTTTTTAGTTACATTTAATCTAATTTTTCTGGTATGTGGTAATGCCATACCTGAGATCACTCCAGGATTCACAAAAAAGGAAACAATACAGTAAGAGAAAAAAAAAAACCACGCACTGCAGCCTTAACCCTGATCTCAGAGACATAAATATCTAATCGCTTGATGACTATTGTGCTCCCAATAGATTGAGCAGCAGTTGTGAAATTGATCTATGCATTATGTGCATGTCCATTAAAATTATGCACATAAATGCTCAATGAGCACCTTCAATCCAGAGGTATGCAACTCCCCCACCTCCCTACCCCCTCTCCTTTTAGGACATATGAACAGTGTTGCAGCGAGTTATTGAGAGTGAGTGGGATAGAGTTATTTCCATAAAGGGTCTCAGCGGGTCTCAAGGATCTCTACTCCTGTCGTCTGGGAGCGATTTAGCGTAGCATACTCTGGTATCTTAGTAATAGAATATGTCTGGGGACAAATCTGCTCCCTCTAAAACCCTATCCTACAGTCTGACCTCTGGAGCATTCACAACAGCTACTTGGAGGCTCTCTCCATCTTCTCTCTTTTACTGACTTGTTAGTTTCTCTCTTCTTTTTTGTGTCTGTTGGATCTGGAATTCATATTTCTTTCTTGGTATTTTCATTCAAAGTTATGAACAATTTTCCCCCCAATCCTCTTTCTCTCTTCCACTCATATTTTACATGTCGACTCTATTTTACCATATGTCTTCTTCTCACATCCATCCGTTGTCTCCTTCTCGCTGACCAACCACCCCATCCCAGCCTCCCTCCTTCCCTCCTTGGCCCAAGGGACG
The DNA here is from genome assembly GCA_006937955.1 of Pachypanchax playfairii. Classification (NCBI taxonomy): domain Eukaryota; kingdom Metazoa; phylum Chordata; class Actinopteri; order Cyprinodontiformes; family Aplocheilidae; genus Pachypanchax; species Pachypanchax playfairii. The sequence continues at coordinate 509,150 of SSNP01000157.1, read as the reverse complement.
GACTGCTGATAGACTGTGTACACCAGCTGCCCAGGGGCTATTTTTAAGGAGCATTTGTCCTTCTCTTTCCCTCTGGAGACTGATTCAACCCAACAGCATCTCGTCCATGCACACACACAAACACACATGTGCACACAGAAAACAACACACAGGCATTAACACATGCACTCATTAGCCCATGAGCATGCAAGCCCCACACTTTCTCCCTTTCACACACACAAACACACACACACACATCCTCCATCCAAGGGCATTCTGTAAACACAGGGGCAGCTTGTAGCTTCCATAGCTGACTGCTTAAAAACACAGGAGCCCATGTGCTCTCCAGCCAGCCTCAGAGGGCTCATAAAGCTACCCTCCTCACAAGGCCTGGCTAATACTCTCCCTTGTTCAAATCATGCCTTACAATAGTTTGTAAAACAATACAGTAAAAAGCTGTTGCAGAGGATTGCATCAGGCTGCTTTCATGGCTAAAGTCAAAGCAACCTATGGCAGCCCTTGAATAATGCATACAGGAAGTGGAAGGACTCAAGTTTTGTGCCACCCCAGGTGCTGTAGCTTTAACACCCTAGTTGCCTGTCATACTTTTCCCAGAGCCATCCACATGTTGTACAAATGAAATGAACACAGACAACTTTAACACTGTAAAAATCATAATGAATGTGTGGACCATTGGTGCTCTTACTGCAAATATTATCTTGGGAGAATTTCCACATTATTTCAATTACCACTTGTAACCTTGGTAATAACTGTAAAGGAAATTGTTAACATGCTCCTAAATTATGTTCAAAGTGTGAAATCTCAACAGTGAATGGTGCTTTTGTGTTCCACTCAACCACTGCAGCTCAAAAATGAGAGATAAAACGAATCCTCAAACAACTGCTCTGGCAACCTCGTTAAGACATTATTTACCTTCATCGTTAGCCAAGGAAGAGGACACTAAAAATCTGTCGGCAGCTTGAATCGCCTGCTCAAGTGTCTGTTTAATTGCGTCATTTATCAGCCAAAAGAAGGGAAAAAAGCCTACACACTCATAAATAAACACAAAAGCCTGCACAGGAATTATAAAACTGTCACAGTGAAACCCACAGGTGAAGCCAGTGCTGATGCATATTAAGTGATTTTGTCAGTGAAGGAGTAGAGCAAAAAATATGATGGTTAATTTAAAAGTCATTAAAATTGTATGAATGTACATTGTACTTGCTTAGAGTGGGATTTTCTCTGATTGGCAACAAAGAGAGAGAAAGAGCAACGCAGGCTGCTATGCATTGTGGTCTATAAACTCACCGAATGATCAGGGGAGAGGTGAGCAAAACCTGCAGTAGAGGCCCAATCAATGTCTCTGAGACTCGGGGGGGTGGGGGGGGTTACTGGTAGCACAAGTGGCCATGTGCACTGTTTTCTGTGTTTATGTTTCCAACCCGATGTGTTTCATGCAAATTGAAGGGCAATGTTTAGGTGCGTGTGCGTGTTTGTGAGAGATTGTGTGCTTCCCTCATTTGAGGAAAGACAATGTTCTACATTCCACAGGGGAACAGAGTCATTACTGCAGCAGGAACTCAAGCCTGGGGGCCACAGCTCTGAGTATAGAGCGAACAGATCGAGCTAGTATTTTGCTGAGACGTGATGTAGAACACTCACTCTACCATTATGGGTGCCCTGCAGTTCAAACATCACTTCCATCTTGTTTCAACTATGGAAAGTTGACAAACAACTATCTCACCAAGACAGTTAGAAGGATGTTATTTACTTTGTGTGTAAATTCTGCAACCACCTAAAATAGAATTTATGTCAAACATAAAGTGGGTGTAGCATAGACATTTTAATGGTGACATGCAGATTTAAGCTGGGGGTGATTCCCCGTGAGTCCAAAGCTTTTTGACCTAAACTCAGAAAGATCGTGTCAGCTTTGAAGCCCTCTGCTGCCCTCTGTTGGTGGCTGAAGCTGTGCAGGCATTGCATGTGAAAATATGGCAGCAGCACTTCATCAGAAAGCAGGTGTTTGAATGTCTTCTTTATCTTTCTTTTTGTTTTTCACTCTTTCTCTTAGAACAAAGGCTGACTGTGCACAGCCTGGGCTACTTTCCCTGCTGCTGACACATGCAGGTCATTAGCAAGGCCCACAGGAAACTAGTGTTCCACCATAATAGACAGCAATCAGAGGTGAGGTCTGATAAGGCTTGCTGTCACCTGATGCTCCATCTGTTTGCTTGTCTTATTCTCTATCACTGCCCTTTCTTTTCACTCCAGTTCTTCTCCATTAGCACTCGAGATATATTTATTCTGGAGATATATTTTAAATTTCACAGTTTGTATTATTTTTTTCCTCTGTTTTCTCTTAGCCACTAAATTAGGCATGACATATCTGGGTTGCGATCACCCTCACACAGTTGTTATCTTTAAAGCACTTAATCTCCATAAGAATTAATCCATTAATACCCCCCTGATATGTATACACACACACACACACACACACATATGTATATATACATATATATATATATATATATATATATATATATATATATATATATATATATATATATATATATATATATATATATATATATATATATACATATATATATATATATATATATATATATATGTATATATACATGCTGTATTTATGCATATTGATACACATATACACAAAGACCTTTTCACACTTTGTCCGAACATTTGTTTGAAGTTTTTTAAATCTTTTTAGTACCATCAGTGGGTTTCCAGAACCTCCAGTCATCAATAGTGTTACATTTTTCCTACATTGCAGTAATGTCATTTGATTGACACCTTATGTACAAAAATATGAATATTTACAGTATTAGCATTAGTCATGGTATAAATTCCAGTAACATCACATACATGCACTAAATCCACCCTTGATCTATAAACAGACTGAGTACGGGGTGCCTTGATTGGCTGAGAAAATGACTGACAGTTGAACGAGTGGAACCTTTGAATGTGAAACTCAAAGAAAAGATGGGAAGCGTGTTTGTGCAGGTCCCAAGGGGGGAAAAGCCTGGATTTTACACACACACACACACGCACACACACACAAATACCCACAGCTACTCATACACAGTCATACTCATGCACACATATTGTGATTTTGCTCCACTTTGGGCTCCACATGAAAGCATCAGTGCTTCCTGCTGTTCAAGATGAGCCACGTTTCAAAGTCTGCACATACGTGTAGATGGACAGGTGTGTGTGGAAACCAGAACAGGTGAGACTGTTTCCATCCTGACCATTATCTCAACTGTTTACAATCCTCTATGCAGATCTTTCGCCTTGTCTGCCTTTCTGTTCCTCTTGCTTCTTCTGCAATCTTCATGTTTTCTGTCCTCAGAGAGTAAAAAGGAACAGATTTCATTCACATTTTCAGAAAAACTCAGGTGCATCATTCCAGTTTTTATTCATGTACACCAAAAACATTTATATGCAAATTAAAAAGCATGCACAAATGTACAAAATCCGATGTTTAATTTCAATCCCATTCCTTTGTGTCAGCATATTACTGACTCATCTTTCTGTCAAAATAATATTTACATTGGAAAACGAATGTATCATTGTGTTTTACAAATGACACCCAACAAATGTGGAAACAGTGTGCCCTTGACGATCCCCCTGCTGAAAGGAAGTCTTAGCCAATTAACAACGTCTTCCGCTAGATCTACATGCTCACACGCAAACACACGCGTACGTGTACTCATACACACCCAAACCTCAACAACTCATGGGACCAAACCTCATTAACTGCTCTGAGACAGACACTCTCTCTTTAATCAATCCTTTTCTAAGACTGTGTGCACATGGAGGAACATTGACAATACAATGAAATAAAACACACACATTCTTACACACACTCATAAACATACACATACAGCAGGAAAAAGAGGCTTAGGCATATATCCACAGTGGACTCCCAGAGAGAAGAACATGGTCATTTGCCAGGCTGATTCAACTCTAAAATACCCTAATTACATCGACAATGCTACTTTGTTTTGGTGTAGGGGAAAAAATGTGAATGATTTAGCATATTATTAATATGCCTCTGAAATATTAGCCAACCCCGAGGGAGTTTATCTGCTCTTTTAAGTATATGCAAATTACTTTATTTTGGTTTGGTTTGTTTCCAGTGACTTTTGTGAATTGTGTTTGTATAATTAAATGAGTGCGTGCAGATGTGGAATCGCAGGCAGCACCTACATGATACAATGATCTTGCCAGATTAGCATACAAATTAGGGAACGTTGCACCTCGACTGCTAATCGAGTAAGTTTTGTTTTTTACTTCAACCTTGACCTATTTGAAACACCCAGTGTTTCACAGGCGCAGAGTGGGATTGTAAACACTGTTTTCTGGCTTTTAATTGATCAGGCTCATTTGATATTGTCCTTCATTCCACATACTTCCCTGTTTTTGCATGTGTCAGGTGCTTTCAATTAGGAGTGTTTGCCTAACTGTTTTCATTCAAACAGCTCCAACTGGGCTGATGTTGAGCTGAAGATTTGGAGCCTCTGTAGTTCTGCACTGATTTATCGCTCTTTGTGTCTGACAGTTCAGAGTATTCCTGTGTGAAATGCTTACATCTTCAATCCAGAGTTGAGAAGTTTCTCTCAGATGACGTAGGAGACCTGGAAGAGTTGACGTGCAGAGTTCCACCTCACTTCACTGATTGCCTTGTGAATCCCTGATGGGTTCCTCTTCATACGTAATCATTTCCCTAACATGTGATAATTTTAGTCTATTACTCTAACAACAGTGCAAACAAATTGCCTACGTAATGTATTGTGTCAACAGCAAAGGCATATGTGGTAATAATACTGTGGCTTTGCAACTTCTTGTTCAATCAGAATTTGTACAACACCCAGTCAGTACTTTTGGTGTCCAAACATAGCAAATTGTGGGATGTTTTTTTTTTTTTTTCCAAAACACCATTGGTCTTTTTTCTAGGTTTTTCCACAACTTTCTCTCTGCTTTTGGGGGCAACTTCCAGTGACAGTAACATAAACAACAAATTTCCACCTCTGTTGTATTACGTATAAAAAAATAGCATTTCCCTCCTGTAGAGTATGTGCAGTGTGCATGCATCCTATATGATTGCACCACCCCTTCACTAACTGTTGTTCTGTATGCCCTCTAAAGCCCACTGTCCCATTTCTTCCATTGCCTCAGGTCTTTTTTGACACCCCTGGCATGTTAATGGGCCAAGCAAAGACACTGTCCTTGAGAATCTCCCTTTGGCTCACTTTCACCCCCCCAGATTTATAGCCTCTGCTGCTTACAGCTCCAGATGTTTTGTTCTGTTTTTTACTCACTGTAATTGCTAATTCAATCTGGCTGTAAAAGAGCAGATGCTCTTGTGCAACTTGAGCATACCTGTGTGGTTTTGTGTTTGTGTGAATGTTAACAGGTTCAGTCAGTGTATGAAGCAACAGGATTTACTATAACACCCTGACTCATAAATATAACTCATCACAATTACTCCAAACTCATTCTGTCACGTTACAGAACGAAACACTTGCAGTTTTTGACCTGTAAAGACTCATGTGCTGATATTACGTTCCATTACGCACTGCATTACTGCCACCTTTAAATCAAACCTGCTGAGATTTACAGGTGTAGCAGCACCGACAATTGTCTATTGAGGTTTAAATTGCAGCGCAAACCCTCTCATCAGTCTCTTTGAATATTTTTCATCATCCTCCATTTGTTTTTTTCTCACCAGGGAAAGTGGCAATCCATTCCATTTTAAAAAGAAAAATAAACAGGCTGCTTATCCGCAGGAATGTGAGTGCTACTTTGGTCACATTAGGAACATCTGTTTGTGTCGCTTGAGATCACAGTGGGTTGTCTGTGCAACTTTGATCATTTGACAAGCATACTTATTGTTCCAGCATATTCAGTACCTACAAACTGTGCCCTTGCATTTGTACTATGCACACATATTTACACAAAAGCAAACACACACTTTAAAAAAGTACAGACATCAGGCCTGTATGGATCCTCATTCACATGCCCACACACACTCGCCCACAGTGGACCTGTCATGTGTCATGAAGACAGGGGTCAGATACTGTGTGTTGTGTGTGGGGGTTATATCGCTTGGGAAAAGGACTAAAGATCTTGCTGGGGTTGAGAGAGGGCCAACAATAACAGCCTGAAATATAACAGAAGTGAAAGAACGCTTGCTCTGACAGAAGGAAAACTGGGCCCCAGCAAGTGACAGCACACATCAGAAAACTCTTCTGAAGGTCAGAACAAAGATGGGCAGGATAGCTAATTCATAGCTAATGTGCAAGACAAAGCACATTGTTTTGTAATGGTATTGTAAAATGACCAAAGAGAGAGCACTGAGTGTTTCAAGAGATTGAAAACACATGTTTGTAGAGAAAGAATAAAAGCAAAGCTGCAGAAGTATTTTGCTTTTTTTCCAGGGGGAGGGTTGCATTTCCAAATCAAAAAGATCTTGCGACCACATTTGTCATGGGAACTTCAGCCATGTAAGCAGCACACATACCCTTAACTCTGACAATCCCAAACACACACACTGATTTACAGAAGCTGAACAAGCTCAGCAGCCATCAGCACCAGAAAAGTCAGAGTGCCACCTAGTGCTCCATGAGCCACATGATTCCTATCCTCGATTTCATTTTCCTTAACTCAAAATATGCTTGTGACAACTTGGCTTCAGTCAGAACAACTTACAATCAACTTAAGAGTGTGACAGTAAGTAAAAATAAGTTCCATCAGGGAAAAAAAGATTGGAAAGCTTGGCATCTATTCACATAACAAATGCATTTAAAGGATGTCTTACAACAATTTTTGAAAATAATATTTCTCTAAACTTTGCTTTTAACAACAGTTTATCATCAATGGGCACATTAAGAATTTCAAGTTTCCTTTAAAAGTATTTAAAAGTATGCTGTATTTCCAACAGAACATGCACTCAACTTTGTGCACATCCAAACATACACGCTTGGGCACTCACACACACACACACACACACACACACATACACACACAGCCTACATATCAGTCTACAGAATTCTGATCTTTAAGGACACTAGGGGTTTTTCAATCAAAGCTTTGATTGAATGCTTTGCCATCCTCAGCACTCACAGCCTCACAGCGACACACGTTGTTGACAGACAGTGTCTTGAGCAACATCATTTACCACTTAGGCCCCTCCCAGAGGACCGTGCCATCCCTAATGTGCGGCAGATACGTTGATAGCTCTGGTTTCTGTCGAGAAGTGCATGTCAATCAACAGCTCGCGTCAACGTCACCGAGGCAAAGTGTTCCTGAAAGATCTTTTAACTGAGTGCCTTTTCTATCCATCCTCTTCCAGTCAACACCCACAAAAATAATAAAATAAAATAACACTCACACATGCACACAGACACACACACACACACAAATTTCCATCTAAGCTATCACTTCTCCTAGAGTTCTTCTTTTCGGACTTGTAACAGTAATTGAGGTTGCTCCCCTGGGTGCAGTGCATTCTGGGCCGTTAAGTGCTGTTTCTTGTTGTTTTTCTTTTCTTTTTTGTTTTCTTTTGTTTTTTTTTCTCCCTCAAATGGGTTGTAGTTTGGCTATTGTGTTGTTTCTTCCTGAGCTCCCATAGAAGCGTAAGCAATGGGCCATATTTACATGTATCGTTAGAGAATAGAAACCTTGTTGTATGTGAGGCATCTCAGGGCTTATGTTACCCCCTGGATTAACCAATCAATATGACAAAGAGTCTTAATACCTTTTTGCACACACCCAGCCACAGGAGAACTAATAAATAAATAAATGAAATGACCTCTCCTGGAGATTTACTTCTTCCATGGAACACCAATTGATCTTATGTACAAGCCAACTGTGTATATATCTAAGAGGACACTTAGCCATCTGATGGCTGCTGCGCTGACCCTTCCCACTCTGTAACACCAGGCCTTGGCTTGAGCAGACTTGGTGACCTTTCTGCGCCTTGATGACGTTGTCCGTCCAGAAGAGGGAGTGATTGATCAGGATTGACACAAACAGCAAGTGCCCTGCCCAGCCTGTCACACAGCATCACTGGGTCACTGTAGCATGCCTGAATGCCAGATGAGGAGGGATGGTATGAACACACACGCGCACACACACACACACATACACAGGGGGTGACCTGTTTGCTTTGAGGTAGGTTATGTTTCTGAGGGACGTATTTGAACAAAAAAGGCTAATCTGATAATGAAAGAAAATAGATTTTCTATTCCCACCTTGTTGTTGTACTTACCTTTTTTAAGTGTTACTGGCATCAGATTTAAATGTTTTGGGTCAATAAAGATCATACACTTCTGTTATATTTAATATTTTGCACCTGTTTTAAAGCTTTGGGGAACTGAGTTGTTAACAAACTCTTGCTTAATTGGCAACATTTACTCTGATGCATTTATATTCATAGATAATATTAGACAGGATTGAACACTCCAGTGAACAGACAAAATTTTTACTCAATGTATCACAACAGCATTAAGTGGTCAAGAACATAAAAAGTCAAAAACGACAATAAAGCATACATATGCTTAATATGAGCTTAAATGGATCATATACAACTGTATTTTATTGGTTCTGTTTGTATCTCTTTATATTTCCCTGAAAACACTTTTGTTGTAAATTTGAACTTTAAAAATAAAACTTGGACTGGCGACCAGGACTGACCACTGGAGAGAGACACCAGTTCCCCGCGATCCCGAACCAGAGGGTATAAATAATGACTGACTGAATAAAATTAAATTAACTGATTTTATTTTCATAGTTAGTCATGTTTAGTATTTTCAGCATCAATAAACAATGTAGCTATATTTCGCCATGTTTGTTTGTTTATTTATTGTTTGTGTGCGTGTGTAATTTGAGTCTGGTAAATCAAAGGTTAGTGATAACCAGTAAGCAGTTTACAGAGATTATTGAGTAATGCGTTTAGGCGACAAGAAAGAAAAACTACAACTCCCATGCTGCTTTGTATCGTTCAATGATGACGTTACAAGGGCATTTTTTTCTCAGTAACCTTTCCTGTCTGTCTGGGTTGTGCGTTTGCGCCTCCTGTCTTGAAAAGGAGGTGAGGGGTAGTTTACTTTTCAGAGTTCGGTTTCGGTGCGGTGTACGTCTGGAGTAAGGGTTTTGCCGAGGCAGAAAGCCCCTTTTCACAGAGTTAAAATGCTGAACATGTGGAAAGTTAGGGAGCTGGTTGACAAAGCGTGAGTATTTCCTGATTATATTCAAAATCTTTGTGTCTATAGTGTACCTGTTTGAAAGAGACACGTACCCAAAACTTTGACGTCACTCTTAACAAGTTAGCTAGCCTAAACGCTAATAGCGAGTTAGCTAACTTTTACTATTTATCTATTTTTATTATTATTGTTTACTAATTATCTCATCAAATGTGTCGCGTATTTGCTTTATTTGCTATTTCTGGACTCCGTGTTTGCCTGCCATGATATTTGGAGGGTTATGACATGAATGAGTATGTTCTTGTATTTAAGTTTTCCGACCGTGCATAGCTAACTCGGTTAGCTAACAAGCTAATTATGTAGTTTTGGGCTAGCCAGCAAAGCTAGTTTGACAGCTCCTCGGCTGAATAATCAACAAGCTATGTTTAGAAGTAAGCATTTATCCTGTCTGGTCACTTATTAGCTTCAACTCTTTGGATATTTTTAAACGTTTAGCATGGACTATAAAGGGCTTTAAATTGTGGAACTTTGTTTATGGCACTTGTAGCTTCGTTACGTTCAGCGTCGCTAAAGCCGTTACGGTAGTTGTTCATTACAAAGTTATTACATTTGATTACACTGGTCTTCGAAGCCAAGTTATTGAGTTATGAAACTTGTTTGTTAAGGTAACTAGCAAGGTTAAAAACACCCCAAACTTTGTGGCTGCTTAACAAGATAATCTAATTATTTACTTAATGACTGATGAAATTGTAATTGGTGCGTTATTCTCTGATTTTTATTAACTCTGTTCTTTTCAACCTCCCACGTAGTAAAGTTGTCCATGTGTTGTTATGTTCAGTATTTGAGCAATAACATGGCGATGGGCTCAATTTCAGTGCTGTTGGTTCCTAAATTTAGGTCAGGACCGCGTTGTCTTGTAGCATTTTTGTGTTATTGCATAAAAAATGTAAGAGAAGAAAAATGTAATAAAATGAGTACGAATAATATATTGTTTTTTTAGTTTGTTTGTGTTGACATGATTCTTGCTTTTTGACTCAGTTTTTTGTTTAGTTCAACCAGCAATAGTTAAGGTCAAACTATTCTTCTGTTATTCGGGTCAGACACTGCAAAGTTTAGGAATCAGTTTGGTAAATGCAGGAATCTGCTAATAGAATTTAGGTTATAGTTTAGAATAGATAATCCAGTCCACCACATTGTACAAGTGATTAAAAGCATAAAGAATACACATTGCCAGGCCTTAGTGTTTGTGAGTCTATCATTTGATGGAGGTCAGTAATTTAGTACCTGAACCTTTTTGCAAGCCAATACCCCAACACTGTTTTGGATTGTGGCTCACTTTCACTTACTGGCTGAACAAGAGCATGTTTTACTGTGCTCAAGGGTATTGCACAACTTTTCTTCGCTTCAAAGGTTTAGCAGAGAATTTTTTCAACCCAGACAATAAAGTGCTATTAAGGTCATTTATGACTTCAGTCATTTGAACTCACCTGATTCCACAGAGTGGGACTTCCTATAGTGTGTGTGTTTGAGTTAGTAAAAATAAAAAAGAATAAGTGAATTGTATTTCATTTATAACATTCTATTTTATTCTGTAATTATTTTATCTTCTTTTTTCTAGTTTGTTTTTTAGGGTTCAGCAGATTGTGTTAGTTGTTTTTGTTATAGTGCTATCAATATATGAAAGATAAACATTAGTAAAGTTTAGAAGTAACTGCAACAGAAATGGGTTTGAGTCAACAATAAAACAGCGGAAACTTGTGTGATGGTGTGTCACTGAAGCTGTATCACAACTTCTGTTTGATCATACTGATAGCTAAAACGGCAGCAGCATCTGCAAGGAGATAAAGTGTTGCTTCATAGCATTGCGTTCCTTGTGTTTTTCTGTTAGTCATTTGACAACTTTTCTTTGAGTTTTGTGAGCAAATTAATAACAAGTTTAGATAATGGTTTACAAAGTAGCAGTTCAAATATTGTGGCTTCTTTTTCCAAATCTTGTCTGGGTCTAGACCACATGTTGTGTGAGGAAAATGGACGGCAAAATTTAGTTTGCATTTTCTTGGCTTCTGGGACTGTTCAGTAGTTACTCCTCCTCTCATCAAAAACACTAATTTCGAAACGTTTATTACAATAATATGATTTAAAACAGCGCTTGCAAAAGAGTCATTTACATGTACAATGTACATTAAATGTACAATGATTATTAGTAATGCAAAGGAGTTTTTTAGAATTATATAGAGTTTCAATATCTGTCAACTGCGAAACAAACCACTGCTTCTGTAATGAGCCGTCTACATTTCACTGCTGATGTGGCAGTTTTGAGGCACACATAAGGAGGTACAAATTTCAGATTCTTTGTTTGCCTAGCCTTGAACAAAGTTGTGACAGGGCTTGATTAATAATCTGTAAATAGAATATCTGTCTGTTTTTTGATTATACAACATCAGCTGTGCTAAATGTCATTTAAAGTTAAGTTGTGGCTTACAAATACTCTGATCATAAACACTGAAATTGGATATACTGCTCCTTGTGAAGCAAACGATGCAGAAATGAGCTTAATAATGAGTTCATCCAGTGGCTTCAGTCCATTTAACAATCAACTCTCTCAGTCAGGAACACTCAAACTAGGGATTCAAAATCTCTTTTACAAAGTTGTCCTTGTGGTGTCCTTAAATACAGGAAACAAATGTGTCCTAGATCTATTTATTTTCCTGCGGGATTTCCTACCCTGAGAAATTGATGTTTTAACTTTACTGCAGATGGTCTAAATCAATACCAGATACTTGAAGTTAGATACAATTCAAGAAGTGTTCAAAAGGTTGATTGAGCGCATGCCTTTTGTATTAACCACTTGCAACATACAGAGTCAGTTTCTTTTTAACCTGCAATTGTTTCACTGCTACTTTTTATCAACTTTTAAATGTGTTTACATTTGTCCTACTTGCATTCCTTTTTTTTTTCTTTCTTTTTATAGTTGACTTTTTTGATTGCGAACAATACAGGACTCACCCACAGTCCGCACAAACTTGTTTTACTCATTATCATTTAAATTCTCATTAATATGTTTACATGTGGTTCACATTTGCATTTGCTTCTTTAGCCTCTTGTTTCTGGGTATGTCAGCATTCTTCCCTATTGTAGTTTTGGCTTACAGCATGGGTGTGGCTGTAATGCACAAACCTTTCATCCATTATTCTACATGTTATCTGTTTAACTGTTTCTCCACATTTTGAACAGAAATGCCAAATGGTGGGTAGGATACTTAATTTGATAAGCAATTCCAGTCTTGTTTTTCATTTACAGCACCAACGTGGTGATGAACTATTCAGAGGTGGAGTCTAAAGTTCGAGAAGCCACCAATGACGATCCCTGGGGACCATCAGGGCAGCTGATGACTGAAATATCAAGGTAAGGAGATCAAACTACATTCAACAAATGTTCATTTTAAATAAGTGCAACCAAAAGCCCAATGCACACCTAAATGCAACGCATGGCGCCGCGTTTTATGACGCACGATAATGGCGCGTGTCAAATTACACCAGATCGCCGCTAAGCCGGGCGTCATTTTCAATTTTAGTGCTAATTATTTTGGTGGCATTAGGTTTGAATTATCATTATTATTAGGTTTGAATTATTAGATATAACCAAGATGATCGAATGAATATGAACGAAAATTGTCTGTTAGCTTACCAGAACATTCAATTTCAGTTGAAATTGCCCTCCAGGCTATTTCTTTACGGACATTGTCCTTATAATGAGGAGATTGGGGGTCGTAGAGCTCTGGGTACTTCTGTACCTGAGTGATTAGACGCTCCTCGTCCATCATTGAGTTTTTTTTACAGTCAAATAGCGCCGCTAAGTGGTTAAACTAGGAGATGTAGGAGACGCCTGCTTTAAGAAGTGTAGAAGAAGAAACTACGGGTGCTGGATAGGGACTTCTCCAGTCGCTGCGCCGCGTCTGAATTCAACAGTTACTAATCGATGCGCGGGGTGAAGCATTGCCGTGCATCAAGGCGTTTTTTGGTGAGGGCGCACTCATAGAAAATAATGATGTTGCATCTTTTGCCGCGCGTCAAGGCGTCTAGGTGTGTGTTGGGCTTAAGTGAAATGTCCAAAGACTTTCTTTCTAATTGCTGTTTTAACAAGGAATATGAATATTTTAGATCCACAGGCGTTTTTGGTTTCGTAGTGGGTGTGAAAATTGTACAATAACTCTTTCAGTTTTTTTTAGCTTAAACAACACAGGTGGTGACAACACCCGAGCACACCCGAGTTCGAAAATCCTATCAGTGTGACGTCAGCCTGATTTTGCTCATTTAATATTCATAAGCTTGTGCAGTTGAGACCACCATTGCATTACAAAACTGAAGGCATTTGATTCAGTCTCCCATCACCTATACCAGTGTTTCCCAACCCTGGTCCTCAAGGCACACTGTCCTGCATGTTTTAGATGTTTCCTTGCTCCAACACAGCTGAGTTAAATGAGCAAAATACCAGACAACAAAAGCCAAGTTATCAAGAAATTTGCTCATTTAACTCAGCCGTGTTGGAGCAGGGACACATCTAAAACATGCAGGACAGTGTGCCTTGAGGACCAGGGTTGGGAAACACTGACCTATACCACAGTCAACCACTAGGAGTTGCTTTAATAGTGTGGACCACTATTTTCTTTTTGATCCTCACAATTTTGGAATCCAGTCGCGGGCCGGATTGAACGGCTCAGCGGGCCGCCAGTTGATGATCAGTGCTCTATATGATCTGCCATAGCTCGGAACATCCGATAACAAAGGAAATCCCGACTACGTGCTTTTTTTTAATTGTCAGGCGTTACAAGCTTCAACGCCTATGCATTCTAACTGGCAGCCATTACAAGCTTCAACTTTCAAACTTGAAGCGTTGTGAACGTTGCTTGACGTTGACAAATCGGTTGGTGTGAACGCACCATTAGTGCAGTTGTTCAGTAGCAAACATGGTGGACCAGCAGCGTCGTTGTGCTATGCTCAAGCTGGACTTCCACAATGCACATGTTGCAGAAAAATCTAGATTTGTGGGACAAATGCTTCAGTTTATTTTTGGAGAGACTTGTTGAACTTATTGTTAACTCGGCAGTGGGGTCTGAGGGGGGCTCTGCCGTTCTTCTTGTGTTTGTCTGTTAAACTGGGGTTGCTCCATCCGCTTCTGACCACCTGGAAATAACTTCACACATTTTATGCTTTTTTACCCTCAAATAGAGACTGGAATCAGACAAAGTCTGAAATGTGAGTCTTGCGGCCACAATGAAACTGAGTGCTCACAGAGCAGTGTTTAATGTCTACATTTTGAAGCCACGCGTCACCAGGTCTTAGTGAGTTTTCCAGTGCATTAATTCATCCCATAATAAAACCAATGTCTGTAAAACCTCTGCCAACGGTCACTCTGCATGTCCTAAAAAATTTAAAAGTCTGATTCATTGATTTCAGATTCATGTTTGTGATCCTCTGGTAATGCGTGATGCTGCGAGATGTTCGTCTCATGGCAGCTGCGTGGCTAACAGCTGTTAGCATAAACATCATGTATCAAACAGGAAGAAAGTTGGTGCGCTGTTGGAGAAAACAGGAAGCCTGCTCTGTTGTTGGCCAATCTGAGTCCAGTGAATTAGCATAATGAATATTAATGAGTAAAAGCCTTACTTAAGGAGTAAGCACAAAGTCATGAAATTTGTGTGATAGGGCCTCGTTAATATAACACACCTGTTCACAATGATCTAAGCCTTGTTAACCTTGTATCATAAATAGATTTTTTTTCAGCTGTTAGTTTATGGTGTCAAAGAGTTGGTGGTTATGTTATTCAGAATGGCCACAAACTAAAGTTAAAGGTACATACCTTAATTTACTTCCTTTTTTTTTTCTTTTTTTTTTTTTGCTAACTGAGGCCTACTTTTATTCTATATAGGCTGTGATGAAAATCACAACTGTTTGTGAGATGTAGGTTAGTTTTTTCATTAGTGTAGATATTGGAGTGATAAAGAAAAAACATAAATATCAAGAAAATAACTGGAAACTCTCAGATTGTGTAAGATATGCAGTGCATCATTGTCTCTTTGCAATTTATCTCTCCCTTTCTCTTTCTTTGTTTTGGGCTTCAGTGAGAATTCCTTTCCTGTTCTTAGTTAACATCCATTTCAAATGAGACAATTTTTCAGTTAAGGGTCAATGATTCCTTGTCTTATATTGTGTGGTGAATGATTGTATAAACAGAGCCACCTTCATGTACGAGCAATTCCCAGAGGTGATGAACATGCTGTGGGCCCGCATGCTGAGGGACAACAAGAAGAACTGGAGGAGAGTCTACAAGGTCAGTTTCTGGATTGTCGCAATTTTCCACTAACACATATGATCACTGGTGAGACAACTCTAACACACATTAACTGAAGTTAATGTTCAGGTCAGAGGAAGAATCAAACTGTTGGCGTTCCGCGTTAACTGTGTCGGTACTTTTCTCTTGCAGTCCTTGCTGTTGTTGGCCCATCTAATCAGAAATGGATCAGAGCGAGTTGTGACCAGTGCCAGAGAACATCTGTACGACCTAAGATCATTGGAAAGTTATCACTTTGTAGGTGTGTATGTTTTGATATTTATTATTTTGTGCTTGAACTGATTGTGAGGTTTCTCTGCACATCAGTACTGTCATCCTGAATGTTTATCAAAAATAGTTTTTATCGTGCACCGTAACGCCGGGCTCACACTGCATCCGGATCCGGTCCGGTGCGGACCCCACAGGTATTCCGTTAGATTAAAATCCCTTTTGAAGGCTCACAGTAGCTCCGTGCGGTGCGGGTCCGGTTACGGGGGCTGTACGGCACTACGGAAAGAATCCGCAAGGATCAATTTTTTCCGGACGCCGGAGTCACTCCGCGTCAAGTTTGATTAAATCTGACGAACTATACAGGAAGTGTGGCTTGAATATCCGGTGTTTTTTCAAAATAAACGAGTGTACAAACAATTGTAACTTGACTTATCTTTTTAGACAGCACACTCGCTAATAGGAAATGTAAACACTACATCACACCCGGTGACACAGGGTCCCGAAAGCCTGCAGCACAACACATTTTCACACATTTGCTAAATAATGGACGTGTTCTCGTGTGAAGTCCCGACAAAACGATAACCCACGTGAACTTCTGTTCTCGCGGGTGACGTTTTACGCACCCAGCACCGGAGCTGGCCGCACTCCCTATCCGGAGCAGATGTGAGTGGTAGCTTGCGGAAAAACCGCACCGAAGCCGTTCCGTAGGCAGTGTGAGCCCGGCGTAACAAATGAATTGAAGTCCTAATCACTGTCAAACACATTCTCAGGCCTAAATCGGCTTACTAAGATGTTTACCACTGGGTGTGAATTTATTACATGAGTTTTTCTGCTTTCAATTTCTAACTCTAGATGAGAATGGAAAAGACCAAGGTGTAAACGTCCGTCAGAAGGTGAAGGAGCTTGTGGACTTTGTGCAGGATGACGACAGACTTAGGGAAGAACGAAAAAAAGCAAAAAAAAACAAAGACAAATACATTGGTGTGTCCTCCAACAGTATGGGATATCGGGGTTACTGTAAGTAATATCAAAACTGTGATAATATTTTTATTTTAACAAAATATTTTCTTACTAAACTTTTCAGCACTTATTTTACTACTCATCAATTCATTGTGGTATTGTAGAAATATACAGTTGCCTGTGTGACCTGTTTGATTGACTTCCATTCTTTTAAATTAGCCGGGGACAGGTACGACTCCAGTGACAGCCGAGGAAAGTGGGACGATGACTGGGACAAGAGTAAAGGGCCTTTCCCCTTCACTGAAAAGTTGGGAGAGATCAGTGACAAAATTGGCAGCACAATCGATGATACCATAAACAGATTCAGGAAGAAGGAGAGAGATGACTCACCAGATAGATTTAGGTATGTGAACCCTTTTCTGATTTGGTTAGAAAATAAATAAAACAATGTTTTGAATAAAACAAAGTTCAAAATCTGTTAAAGGTTTTAACAAAATAGATTTTTGTAATAATATTAGCAAAAACAAGACAATAGCGATTTATTTACATTGCTTTATAATATTTAATGACATGAGATGAACAGAACCCTTAATCCTTTAACCACCAGGGACTTGCCAGCAAATTGACCATTGTTGACTTAGCCTTTTATTTCTTTTCTTATTTTAATGTTTTATGTGTGACTGCACACAAATATTAAGTTAAAAGTCAAACATACATTACTGTCAGATTGTGGTGGCAAGTAAAAATACCAGTGGTACATTTAAAGGTCTGTTTATTCAGTAGATAGAGCTGGTGCAATTCTGCTACTTCAGCTGCTAAAGAGTTAAATGTCTTCTTACAACTGGTACTCATTTTCTGTATATCTGGATCTAGTGATTCAAGATGATTACACACACCTGTGGTCATTTTAGAGGCATGTAAATATCAGCAGTGAAAATCCTACTCAGCAGCTCTATTACCAAAAAATCAATACTGGATGGAAGAAAGAACATTTTCTTCCAATTGAACCAAAATTTTCTGACACGAATTTCCATCAATGTCCAATATGCAAAAACAAGTGAATAGCATGTAAGTTATCAGTTAAAATGAACAGAAACACTTTTTTATGACAACTATAAACTCACAAAGTGAAAAGGCAGCATAAAAATTGGCCCAGAAAACATGAACTACAGAATTGAATACATAAAAAAACGAAAAGACCAGAAACTGAATAAAATCATCAAGTAAACGTAAAATGCAAAAGTCAGACAGTAGTTAGAAAATTAGAAAACAAAAATTATATTGTTTAGTTTTGTCAATGTTTTTATCTGTTGCATTAATGGTCCTTCACTTTCTAACTTTTCTTAGTGTTTCTTAAATATAACTACACAGATCTGGTCATTGTAATTTAGAAGCTTAAGAGTCCAACTTGAGCCACAAGTCTGTTTATCGTTTATTTGTAGTTTGTGGGTCACTCAGCTCCATCAGCATTAATCACAATCTGTTTAACAATCAAATTTCAAATCAAAAAGCATTTGGCAGTGGTACATCTTGTATGAACAGGAATGCCTTTACCAGACAAAAGTTTGTGTCCAAACTTCCAAACACAGTGGTCGTGTTTGTTGAACAAGTCTTCTGAAATGAGACGTTTAGATTTATCAGAAATTTAATCCGGTTGAATTAACAATCCATGTGTTTGGAAACTGTTTCCTTTTTTCACTTGTGAAAATTATGTCATCTACAGTGACAATGAGGAGGACCAGGATCGTCCGTCTTACAACGGTAAGTCAAAAAAAGAGTTCAAAGATGACGAGGAGACTGTTACAACCAAGAGTGTACAAATTGTCCAAGCGACAGAGACGACAGCAACGCGAAAGAGAGGAGTACCCTCAAAAAAAGTGGACCTGGGGGCTGCAGCTCACTACACAGGAAACAAGAGCTCAGATACTACTGCCAAACAGGTAGGAAATACAGATTTGATCTAAAATTTTAAAAAAAAAGCTGATTATAGCTCTGTGTTTACTCTGATTAAATAATTCTTTTTATCTAGACCCAGCCAGCAGCAGCTCCACAGCCTGTCAGTACAGGCCTAGCTGACCTATTTATAGACGCAACACCCGGCCAGCCTGCTGCCACAGGTATAATCTTCCTCACATTTAACACAGATGATGCATGAAATTATCAGTTGCTTTTGATTTAAATAAACAAATTGATCAGTTACTTGAACCAAAGAAATCAATATCAGCATTTGGTTTTGTAGAAATCAGTAAATTAAATACTTGATTTCCCTTCGGGGATTAATAAAGTATTTTTGATTTTTATTTGATTTTGATTTGAAATTCAGGAACAATCGGAATTTGAAAAACCATCATAGTGACAGGGACACACTTGCTTCTGGTGGAAGAGATGATGCCTAGCTGCAGATGCTAGCTTCATATTTTTGGGGGGGGGGCACATGGACTTTTCTGTTAAGATGCTGCTTCCGGCCCCATCCCCCACTGCAGGACTGATGACTATTCATGAGTGACACCTGGAATTTTACAGCTTAAAACTGACTGTTCTGTTTCTTGATGCAGACTTTATCAGTGGATTTGCTGACTTCACCTCACCTGCTGCCTCAACTGGATTATCCTCAGGATCTGGTATGTTTCAGGAGTTTTTTACTTTGTGTGTGTTAGTGTGTGCCTGGATATGCTGTCCTGTTGTAGCTGTACTGCTAGAATATTCAGAAGGATGTTGGGTGTGTGTGTGAAAGGGCCGGGGGTCTGGCCATATGGAGCCTGCTTACCTGCTCTGCATAATAAGAACAGACACACATCAACTCTTGTTATGGATGACAAGGAGACAGGGACAGAAGAAGAAGTTGGTGGGGGTGGAGGGAGCTCTGACAGAGACAACAAGCTCGGCCGATTCAATGAAATTTTAAAATGTGGCACTGAGGTTCTCTAAGAATTTCTTAGATGGAACTAAACTTGGCTCACCAAGTTCAACTTTTGTTTTTTCTCTCAATCACACTGCACTGAATTTTGAAATTAGTTGTTGAGCCCTTGCAGTAAATGTAATGTGTGGCAGGAAAAAATATTAATACTTTTCTTTCTCATCATGTGATACTAGCTATGACCCCGAGCACCAATGGAGACTTTGGTGAATGGAATGCCTTTCCTGGGGGTCAAATTCCACCTTCTGCTCAGAGTGCAGACAGCAGTGGAAATGACCCTTTTGGAGCCGTGACGCTAGCATCTCCTACTGGTCCTGGCCTGGCCCCAGCCCTGGTTTCAGCTCCAGCATCTGGTCCCGCTTCAGCAGACCTGTTTGACTTGATGGGACCGACTCAGTCCATCTCCTCCTCCCAGAGCCTCAATTTTAGTATGAGCAGCACACAGAGCATGAGCAGCACAGGCTTTCCCCAATCCATGTCACAGGTAAGCTTGACTGCACTCAAACACACATCCATCCTTTTTTTTCCAATAATTTAAATAATATCAATGCAAAACTCATGCATTAAGAAGAAGTGGGAAAACAGTTGGAAGGGAATATATCTGCAGATTATACAGCAATACAGTCTCAGGGTGTGTTGAAAACCCTTTTAAATGTTTACAGTTTAGACAAATGTAAAACAAAACTGGGATATAGACTTGAAATTGCCTTTCAAGTTCTTCTCACTTCTATATGTGGCCCTGTGATGGAATGGTGCCCTGTCTAGTTGTAACTCTGCCCCCTGACCAATGAAAGCTGGAGATAGGCACCAGCTCCCCGCAACCCTGAACAGGAATAAGTGGGTACAGTGAAACCTCACCCTGCGGACACCCCTCGAGAGCAGACACCCCTGTCCTGTGGACAGGTTTTGGGCCGACCAAGTGTTTTTCCTTCTTATATAACCTGTCTGGAGTGGACACCCGACTGTTCAGGACAAAGGACACTTTTTGTCTGTCCAAAAAATAAAATCAGTGAAAATTCACCCCGCTAACTGACAGTGATCATAGATAGACACCAACGCTCCTGCAGTGGAGAAGCTGGTTGCTGGCTGGGAGCAGCACCTGCTTGACCAGGTCTGTGGTACTGAAGACATTGAATGCGGAAGACACAGCACAGGAGGACCCTGAGCTGCCGCCATCAGCACCTGCTCCCAAGTCATTGCATGTGCTAATGACCTGCTGTGCTACCCGTCAGACTCAGGGAACACAAGCCTCCTCAACCAGATGACTGGAATTCACGAGTTGAACAGGCAACTGGTAGCCAAGAGGTGCAACGCCCCGCAGACTGGACTCTTTTTTTTTTTTTTTTTTTTTAGTGACAATTTCAGCATGATGCCAGTTTTTCCCTTGTTTACACAATGTAAACGTTGGTGATGAGTATTTTCATAATGCAGTAAACCAAGAAAAACTCTAAAGCTGACAAGTCTCTATTAAATTTTATTCAAAGTTGAGACATATTCAGAAGGGGATTTGACCATGCACTAGTTCATAAAACAAACTGAACCGATGTACTGAGGAAATGTCTGTGACAATGGTTTACTGACATTTCTACTGGACACCCCACCATAATGGACAAAACATCTGTTCCCGTCAGTGTCCGCTATAGCAAGGTTTCATTAGCTACGTTTACATGGGCACATTTAATCGGAATAAACGCCCAATCGGATAAAAAAGACGTCATGTAAACATGTCAATCAGAATGTTTTGATCCGATGCAGCCTGATCCGAAAGAAATTTACTTCCGATCGAGAGGGGTGGTTTTGTCCGATCTTCATTCGGATAGACGTGCATGTATACACCCATTCAGAAAGAAAGGGTGAAAAGAGCCCTTTGCGCATGCGTACAACTTCAGCGTGACGTCTTTCTGCTTTCGCAGACCCAAGTAGAAAACATGGCGGGAGGTAAACAGAAGTGGTCTGCTGGTGCAGTCATCCTGTCATCCTGCTCTCCTCTCCTGTGGCAGAGGAGCAGTAGCAATATGTATTCAGCCGCTAGCTTGGTTAATGCGACCAGTAAAAACCCAAACATAAAGGTAATCACCCGCAGAAGGTTCATATTGGGGAAAACGTGAGTCAGCTCGAGCACACGATGGGGCGGGAAAGACGTGCAGAAAGGACGGAGTTTGTTTACTTTTTTTTCTTCTCTCGGAAAGACAACTCGCTGTGCGCATGCTCAACTCATTTAATCTGATTGAGTGCTTGGTGCATGTGTACTCATGGCATGATCAGATCATTTCAGTTAGTGTCCATGTAAACAGGGATTTGGGAATTCCGATCGACCAAGATTTTAATCAGATTGGGGAAATTTGGCGCATGTAAACGTAGCCAGTGTGTAGTTAAAGGTGCCCTGCCATTTAAAAAAAAAAAAAAGTTTTTTTCTGAGTTTTATGTTGAATATTTTAGGTCCACAGTTGTTCTTATTTTCAACTAGGCTCTGCCGTTCTGCATAGATTCTTCATGTGTTTGTCTGTTCATACATTTTATGCTCTTTTACACTCAAAATAGAGACAGTGGTTCCAGACAGTCTGAGTTGTGCAGCTGCCATGTTGCTGAGTTACTACACGGAGCAGTGTTTAATGTTTACATGTAAAGCCATGCGTCACGGGGGTTCCAGTGCAATAATGCTATAATAATCCCATCATAAAATCAGTGTCTGTAAAACTCCCGCCGACTGACACTCTGTGTGTCCTAAAATATTTAAGTCTTTCGGATTCATGTTTGTAACCTCCGGTGCTGCGTGATACTGCGAGACGTCAGTCTTATAGCAGCTGCGTTGCTAAAAGCTGTTAGCATAAACATGTATCAAACAGGAAGGAACTTGGTGCGCTGTTGCTATGCACAGCATGGGAAGATACAGAAAGCCTTGCACCCATATGCTAGTTTGTTAGCCAATCTGAGTCCAGCAAATTAGCATAATAAATATTAATGAGT
This sequence comes from Pachypanchax playfairii, assembly GCA_006937955.1. Classification (NCBI taxonomy): domain Eukaryota; kingdom Metazoa; phylum Chordata; class Actinopteri; order Cyprinodontiformes; family Aplocheilidae; genus Pachypanchax; species Pachypanchax playfairii. The sequence goes on along the minus strand of SSNP01000157.1, from coordinate 486,536 downwards.
ACGGGCCTGAATTGAGGTCAATTTTTAAGCACTCAGATTTCTCAGACCTTGAAAGGGTGGAAATTAGTGTTTCCTAATTTTTTTTAATATAAAAAAATTTCAGATTACAGGTTAATACTTCAGAAATAAGCACAAAGTCATGAAACTTGTGTGACAGGGCACCTTTTATGACTTGACTAGTTGGTGACATGCCAGTGAGCTATACTAAGTTGGCAACCTGTTTTTAAAGAAGCTATCAAGCTCTAAAGGCAATTTCACATCTGTAGTTAGTTTACTCTGGTCTAAATCAGTTGATAAGTTAACTTTTTTCTTTGGTTTATTTTACACACAGTAAACTGAAACCAAACCATAATGAGTTACCGCATGTGAGAACATTCAGCATGCTTATTGGTCAGATGTGTCAAATTGTGTTCACATCTGCACAAACAAGTCTGTGGATCCAGATTTAAAAGGAAAAGTGTCCACAGGGCACAAATGCAATATTTTTTTTTATATGAAGTAGTCAAATATCACATCAAAATTGCATGTTAGAGACACTTTTTGAAGCTTGTTTGTGAATGTCTTTCTTGACTGGATCAAAGGAAATTTGAGAACTACAAGAAAAGAGTTGTTGATAATTGTCAGACTGTAAAGAATCTACTTCCAGACAAAAAGCTACAGTCAAGAAACATGAGCAGATTCAGATCTAATGACAAATGAATGGTGGATTTACAAAGATTATTTAATGAGCAACACATGTACAGTGGGGCAAAAAAGTATTTAGTCAGCCACCAATTGTGTAAGTTCTCCCACTTAAAGATCAGAGAGGCCTGTAATTTTCATCATAGGTATACCTCAACTATGAGAGACAAAATGAGGAAAGAAAATCCAGAAAATCACATTGTCTGATTTTTAAAGAATTTATTTGCAAATTATGGTGGAAAATAAGTATTTGGTCAATAACAAAAGTTAATCTCAATACTTTGTTATATAGCCTTTGTTGGCAATGACAGAGGTCAAACGTTTTCTGTAAGTCTTCACAAGGTTTTCACACACTGTTGCTGGTATTTTGGCCCATTCCTCCATGCAGATCTCCTCTAGAGCAGTGATGTTTTGGGGCTGACGCTGGGCAACATGGACTTTCAACTCCCTCCAGAGATTTTCTATGGGGTTGAGATCTGGAGACTGGCTAGGCCACTCCAGGACCTTGAAATGCTTCTTACGAAGCCACTCCTTCGTTGCCCGGGCGGTGTGTTTGGGATCATTGTCATGCTGAAAGACCCAGCCACGTCTCATTTTCAATGCCCTTGCTGATGGAAGGAGGTTTTCACTCAAAATCTTACGATACATGGCCCCATTCATTCTTTCCTTTACACGGATCAGTCGTCCTGGTCCCCTTGCAGAAAAACAGCCCCAAAGCATGATGTTTCCACCCCCATGCTTTACAGTAGGTATGGTGTTCTTTGGATCCAACTCAGCATTCTTTCCCCTCCAAACACGACAAGTTGAGTTTCTACCAAAAAGTTCTATTTTGGTTTCATCTGACCATATGATGTTCTCCCAATCCTCTTCTGGATCATCCAAATGCTCTCTAGCAAACCGCAGACGGGCCTGGACGTGTCCTGGCTTCAGCAGGGGGACACGTCTGGCACTGCAGGATTTGAGTCCCTGGCGGCGTAGTGTGTTACTGATGGTAGCCTTTGTTACTTTGGTCCCAGCTCTCTGCAGGTCATTCACTAGGTCCCTCCGTGTGGTTCTGGGATTTTTGCTCACCGTTCTTGTGATCATTTTGACCCCACGGGGTGAGATCTTGCGTGGAGCCCCAGATCGAGGGAGATTATCAGTGGTCTTGTATGTCTTCCATTTTCTAATAATTGCTCCCACAGTTGATTTCTTCACACCAAGCTGCTTACCTATTGCAGATTCAGTCTTCCCAGCCTGGTGAAGGTCTACAATTTTGTTTCTGGTGTCCTTTGACAGCTCTTTGGTCTTGGCCATAGTGGAGTTTGGAGCGTGACTGTTTGAGGTTGTGGACAGGTGTCTTTTATACTGATAACGAGTTCACACAGGTGCCATTAATACAGGTAACGAGTGGAGGACCGAGGAGCCTCTTAAAGAAGTTACAGGTCTGTGAAAGCCAGAAATCTTACTTGTTTGTAGGTGACCAAATACTTATTTTCCACCATAATTTGCAAATAAATTCTTTAAAAATCAGACAATGTGATTTTCTGGATTTTTTTCCCTCATTTTGTCTCTCATAGTTGAGGTATACCTATGATGAAAATTACAGGCCTCTCTGATCTTTTTAAGTGGGAGAACTTACACAATTGGTGGCTGACTAAATACTTTTTTGCCCCACTGTAATTAACCATAACGTCACAAAGAGAATTTAAAAATACCTTATTAAAAACACATGGGCTTATATTGCTCTTTAAAAACATTGTAAGCATTTCTCTGAAGGTCAGAAGAATACAAGAAAACAGCAACATTTCTAAAATGATCATGAAAGTTGTTGTGGAGACCATGTCCTACTCACTACTCCCCAGTGCATGTGTCTGTCTGACCTTTTATACTGAGCAAATGTTCTTACCAAGTTTACAAACTTAGTTTTGAAAATGTAACCAATCAGGACAGTTTTGATCCAAAGACTCAGGACAAACCAAGCAGATTGTTACTAGCATAATAACAGAACAAAAGTTATTTTAAAGAGGCCCTTTCATTAAAAATGTTTTTCTGTTGAATATTTTAGCTCCACAGGTGTTCTTACCTTCATAATGGGTGTGAAAACAGGTCAACAACTTCTCTTTCAGTTTTAATCTCTCAAACTATGAAGGTGGCGATAACTCCCGAGTTCTCCCGAGTCCAGACGGCCTGTATCTGTTTCGTCACAACTCCTTAATTCATTAGTATTCATCAGCTCCCGCAGTTGAAACCACGGCCAGCAGTCTGCTTGCTAAAAGCTGTAGCATAAGACGTAGCAAACAGGAAGACATGACGTCTGACGTTGCCATGCACAGCGGGGCAGGAAACAGTATACCTTGCTCTCATAGGCTAGTTTGTTAGCCAATCAGAGTCCAGTAAATTCAAACAATGAATAGGAACGAGCTGCAGTCGAAGCAGCCTGACGGAAGGAGCCGGAACCAAACAAATTTTGATGCAGACAGATTGAAAGGTCTGTTAATCAGTGTTTCCTGACGTTTTTTAGATATAAAATGTTTCATATTACTGGTTAATACTTAAGAAATAACCACAAAGTCCTGAAATTTGTATGACATGGCCTCTTTATTTATAATTTACAGCCAAATTCTCCTGCTTACAGTGGTCAAATTCTAAAATAAAATCCTCAGAAAATATATTTTTTCATTCAAAAACAAAGTTCCTACTGAATACATGTTTTAAATCTGAAACAGTAAAATTGGTCATTGATTTTCTAGTCTGCAATTTAGGTGCTGATGTCATCAGCTTGTCACAGAGAGATTTGTGATGGAAAGATGGTGGAACGTTTAGCTTTCCCAGAGGAGAATACGCTCCTATCATTAGCTACGTTTACATGAACAAATTTCCCCAATCTGATTAAAATCTTGGTCGATCGGAATTCCCAAATCCCTGTTTACATGGACACTAACTGAAATGATCTGATCATGCCATGAGTACACATGCACCAAGCACTCAATCAGATTAAATGAGTTGAGCATGCGCACAGCGAGTTGTCTTTCCGGGGGAAGAAAAAAAAGTAAACATACGCCATCCTTTCTGCACGTCTTTCCCGCCCCATCGTGTGCTCGAGCTGACTCATGTTTTCCCCATTATGGACCTTCTGCGGGTGATTACCTTTATGTTTGGGTTTTTACTGGTCGCATTAACCAAGCGGCAGAGGCAAGAGGCAGAATACATATTGCTACTGCTCCTCCGCCACAGGAGAGGCAAGCAGGATGACAGGATGGCTGCGCCAGCAGACCACTTCTGTTTACCTCCCGCTATGTTTTCTACTTGGGTCTGTGAAAGCGGAAAGACGTCACGCTGAAGTTGTACGCATGCGCAGTGGGCTTTTTTCACCCTTTCTTTCCGAATGGGTGTATACATGCACGTCTATCCGAATGAAGATCGGACAAAACCACCCCTCTCGATCGGGAGGAAACTTGATTCTGATTAGGCTGCATCGGATCAAAACATTCTGATTGACATGTTAACATGACGTATTTTTGTTCTGATTGGGCGTTTATTTCGATTAAATGTGCCCATGTAAACATAGCTACTGATACAGAATAAAAAGAATGAGACGCGTGTTTCAAAAATACTACAAATTCCAACAAAAGCATGCATATGAATCTATTTTCATGTTAAAAAGGATCTTGGCCTTTAAAGAAAACCTCAAAAAACATTTTTAGCTGGAATGATGACCTCACCTGTTTTTTTTTGTTTGTTTGTTTGTTTGTTTTTTCTCAGCTGATTCTTCTGACAGATTAGGAGGGTTCAGTGGGGTCACAGTTAAATACTGAAACAAATCTACAGTTTTTCATCTTGGCTTTTTTTTCCCCGTTTGAGCTTTGTATCTTCTTGCACATCTCTGGGTTTTGGTAGGAATTAGATCTTCTTGGCTCTTTTTAGTGTGTCTAAATGACCTGTGCTCAGATATTTCTTTTGTTAACAAGGAAGACCAGAATATCCAGTCTAAATCTGGCATCTTGAATTTCTGGGGCCACTAGAGACATGGGGCTGAAAGTCGTGCATACTCACCTTCATACAATCATGTTTTTAAAAGCATCAAATAACTAATTACAACTAAATGGCTTAGATAAAGGAAGATTTGAACATGCAGCAGCAGAGTAAGAACTATGAAAGTCAGTCAGCAGGATTCAAAACTGATCTGAGATGTATTTTTATTTTTTATTTGGGAAAAGTTACACTGCAGCCAGCCACTGCTCATTTTGTCTTGGTTTTGTTTATTCTTGTTTCTATTTGTATATGAAAGTGTTCAGAGCTGACATCTTTGTGTCTTTTGTCAGCAGGGTCCTCTACAGCCACAGCCAGTGCAGCAGGGAATGATCTCTCAAAATGCAGGAGCCAAAGCATCTCTCCCGTCCACCTGGTCGGATCACACTGTTAACATCAGCCTGGACTTCCTGGGCCCAGGCATGCACCCTCCCAAGCCCAGCCAACCCAGTCTCAATACTCTTCAGCAAGGTGAGATTAGGCAGTGATAAATGTAGTTGGGCTAAAACAGCTCATCATTTAAGTATCTTGGAATGTAAACTTTATTAACATCCCCTCATATTATTTCCAGGCAATCAGGCACCTGCTAACATGCTGTCCCAGGGATTTTCCAGTATGAGTCTTGGACCTACAGCAATCAGACCACCTGTTAATACTATGATGCACCCTGGAGCTGGCATGGGGATGGGGATTGGAATGGGAATGGCTCCTAACCAAGGCATGAACATGGGGATGCACATGGGGATGCCACAAGGAGGTATGACCATGGGGATGCCTGGTCCCATGGGGATGGGAATGAACCCTGGAATGGTCCAACAGCCCAAACATGATGCCTTTGCTGACTTTGGCAACTTTGGAAAGTGATGTAACATGAAGATTATAAGAAGTGGTGGCAGTTTCTTGCCATTCATTGGTGAAAGATCACCATGAGCTCCAAACAAAGAGTACTTGAATACTGTCAACTATCCTCTTACCAACACCCTGCAGTCTCCTTGTTTTTAAGTTATATAGTCATGTGGATCTAAATGAATGTGTGATTGTTTGAACCAATGATCTGTTTGTCCTAGGATGGTGGTGAGACAGTGTGTCTTTTTGTTTGGATTTTGAGAATTTGCCACAGGAAAAAAAAATGGGGATTTGCTTTATAAACTCAATCAATTGAAATCAGCAGAATAGCAAATAGTATATAAAAGTAGCCACATAATTTTTGTTGAGAGTTCATTCTCATTAACCTAATCATACATTTGAATAACATGATCAGCCATTTTAACTTTCAAATGTACGCTAAATAATGTCAAGTTACATCTTTGTTTTTGTTCTTTTCTTCCGGGGTCTCCATCTTCTTACAATGTGTAAATAGAAATATATTTCTGTCAATCAGCGATGAAGTTCACATGGTGTTGAATTGTATCTTACAGACCAAATTTGATTTGAAGATGAAAATCTAAACGAATTACATCACACCCTCTTTGTATATAACTGTCAGGTGTTGGGGAAGAGGCGGGGCTACACCCTGGACAGTTTATCACAGAGCCTCATCAAGATGAACAATCATTCACTTCTGAGGCCAGCATGCATGTTTTTGGTCTGTTGGAGGAAACCCACACATGCACAGCAAGAACATGTGAGCAATCCCTGCCAAGTTTCAAACCCAGGACCTTCTAGCTGCAAGGCAGCTGCTATCAACTGCACCACCGTACAGGTGCAGAAATAACTTAGGTGAAACATGTGGTGGCCTTTTCTTTTTAGAATATATCTATATATTTTTACTTACGAAGAATATTATAGTTAGTTTGCGTCTGAGTGAGATAATAATTACAATTTCTTTTTTAAAAACGCCTCATGCCAGGATTATGGGGTCTTCATTAAAGCACCCAGTGCCTAAAAAATCTTTGCCTTTTCTTCTAAGATAACCTGAAGTCTGTCCAGATATCATACAAATGAAGAATTATTTTACTGTTTCACTCATCAAGCACCTTTTATATTGTTTTTTTTTTTTTTTATCTATTCAGGCCAGTGATTTCTTCAAAGTTATAAAACACCCCAGGGCCCGTTTGTTCAGCACCTCAGGTTTTATCTCAGACTGTTAAGATTGTAAAATACACCTGTGTATTTAATGTTAGTGCTTCTCAGTAAAGGGTGCCTTCCATTTTTATTCATGTTGCACATCTATACGACCACCTCAGTGATGTTTCTGCTGCAACAATCATCAGTGCAAGTCTATTTTATAAAGTACTGTGTGAGGGGAAGCAGTTTAACCATCGAGCAAGGTTGGCTATTATACACACTCATAATGTGATGTTGGTTGGATGAAGAATGCACATAATGAACATTTAGAGTCCCATTCAGCTGGGTACTAGATGTTTTGTTACACATACACCATCTCTGTTGTTCAAGTGCTTCCAGAACCTTGAAAAAAGTCATTGATAATCAAAATTGAATCAAAGCAGCCTGACATTTTCTATATATCTTTTAAATGAATAATTAACTGACAAGAGACTAAGAGGACTAAACTTGTACTTTCCTTCTCTACCAAGGGCTCAAAGAGGCTGAGCACAGTGACACAGTAGCCTTGCATTGATGTCTGAAGCATTAAAAAAAAGACCAAAATCTGTTTGCTGTTTTTTTCTTTAATGTATATCAGTAGCAATTGTTTATACATTTTGTTTTCTACTTTTAAAATAATTCTGCTCCTTTTTAAAACAGGATTGTTACTGAAACACTATCATGCAAATCCTTTAAGAAAGTGAAAAACTTTTTTGCATTATGTCCCATTCTGATTTGATTTAGACATCAAGATTCCTTATGGAGAACATTAAACAGTTGATTTACATTTGTTAATGATGTGTGTTATTTGGTGTGTTGTGCCATTAGCCACATTCAAAAGTGCTTCATGCAGCAAAAAGTGAAGCTGATGCACTTGGCTTTGAAATTGCATTTACTTAATGTGAGTTTAACTTCATTGTTTTAGGAGGGAGACTATAAAATTGCCTTCGGTAACCTAAAGCACAGCATGTAACTGTGCAGGTAACCTACAAGACCAATAACAGTGTCAGCCATATTAAAATAGCACTTTTAACATGACAAAATGAGATAATTATCACTGGGAATTCACAGATGTGTTAGAAAATAAAGGATGGACATCTCGTTTATTCATGTTTCGATCATTTGTCAACAATTAAAATTCACCGTTCCTACCTGGTTAGAAGGATGTCCTCAATTTGCAACAACGACAGTATAATCTAATTCTGGGTCATCAGCGCCGTGCCCCTTCTATTAGATCAAGATTTGTTTGAGCGCACTTGTGTGACAAACACGACTAAAACGCAGCTTACATTAAACAATTGACCCCGTTTTTTCCCTCTCTGGAGAGAGGACGGTTAAATTGGCTGCACTAATAATATTCTAATGTATGAACTGTATGTACAGTAAATGAGCAAAAGTCCAATTTATGATAAAATGCGCCCCACTTGTGACTTAAAATATATGGAAACAGGGTCAATATGTCTAAAGTCAAATTCAGAGAAACTAAAATAGGCAAACTTTTCCAACATGAAGACAGTGACAATCGTTCTGTGCTACTTATCATCCAAAACTAACGTTTTTTAAGAGAGGAAAAAAAGAAATAGCTTTACAACTTCCATGAGATGCAGTAAATTGTGCTTTTATGGGTAATGTGCCCATTAAAGAGTAAAAAGCAATCTGAGACGTCAAGACAAATGACAGCTTTTTTAGTGCCATCTGCAATCTGCAGCTCCACAAATTCAATTATTCATAATGCATTTATGAAGTCCACTGAGACCGCGCTGTCATTCCCGTTCAAACTAACGGGAAAAGCAACATAAAGGGACAAGAAGCTCTTTGAGATGACAATAGCGTCAAAGATGGCTGGCGTGTGTTTATGCTGCCACCTGCTGGATAATAACCAGAACACCAGACTTTAGGTGACGAACAAAAGAAATGCACAAAAACATACATCTCTATTTAGGAATGAGAAGCTTTTATTTCTCAGTAAATAAAAAAACGTGATTTGGTGAATCATATCAATATGATATAACAGTTTATATTTGATTCATCTGAATCTAAATGAATAACAATGGTGGCTTAATTTTACAGACAATCATAGCGTCTGTAAGTTAACCAGGATAACATTCTCACCCCGGATGAAAAGCTGGTTGATGTGACGCGTGTGCACCTTCCCATACTTCTGAAATTCCTTTTTCTGACAGGCCTTTGAGGTAATGTCCTTCTCCTGTTTGCTTTTCGTAGCGTCTGACTGCTTGGACTCAGCGGTTCTGCCAGCCCGTCTTGTACTGGTGGCCTGAACAGAACAGCTTTTTGCAACAGCTTTGGGATTTGCAGGTTGAGGCTGTTTGGCTTCCTGATTCTTTATCGACTCGTCGCCTCCTGAGCCTTCCTGGAGATTCAGCTTGTCAAAGAGCTGGAAAAAAATTTCGGTTGCATTAATGTTTGTGGGTAAATTTGTGAAACATATAAAAAATAATCTGTTTTTCACAAAAGAACCTCAGACCGGATACAATTTCTAATCAGTGTTTTGCTGAAAAGTTACATTTTATTTAGATTTACTGACCGGATTTGCCTATTTAGAATTAAAATAATTTATGCAGGAATACAAGAGGTGATTATTTTCCATGATATCAGCTTTTGTAGGTTTTAGCTTCTTTTTTTTAAAATTATGGTATTTGGCAGCTGCACAAATAACATCTCAAATTTTAATTCTCACAGTTCCTGTTGGTCCTGATGTGAAGATGATGTTGCTTTGAAAGAGGTGGATAAGTGGAACTTTTCAAGGTCTCAGACAGTCAAAGTTTCCTGATATCTCAAACTTAATAAAAAACAAATTTTCTTTCTCCACTTTCAGTGATCAGTTCACGATAGAGACTACTGACAATAAGGGACATTCTCACAGAGGCACCAAAACATCTCCAAGTATTTGTATTATGTAAAGTAAAAAAAACTTTAAAAACATACCCGTGAAACTGTGAGGACTTTCTCATGGTAAATTGCCTCTCCAAACAGAGGCTCTCTGTACGTCTCATCAACATCAACCATCGCCTGCCGAACAGAACAAACAACAATCGATGAAATAAACATATTTTTAGTGTTTCAATAAGGTGAATACTGCTCTGACACACACAAAGTACAATAATCAGAGTGGCTTGGGACTTCTCACCATGTTCCAGAACTTGTCAAAGGCCACGACAAAGCCTGAGCACACTCCCCTCAGTCCTTTAAAGGTCCTGATGTGAACTTTGACTCTTATCCTCTCCTGAATACAGTGGTACAGCTCTCCCAAAGGACTGCCCTTACACACTGAATATACATGACAATTACAACTCAGAAACTGTGCAGGGAATTCAAGTAAAGCACAAAGACAGATTTTCTTTAGGAAACTGAAAAACAATGTTTTAAAACATAGTTTAAATAAATATAAACCTAGCAAAAATGCTAAAGGCTAACAGAAATACAGAAGAAATAGTCTATTTATGCTTCCATGTTGAACAGTTAGTTAATCTTTAGTAGGTAGAGAATGAAATGCCAAAAGTACCCACACAGATACACGAATACTTTATTTGCATTTAATTTGCAATTTTTATCTGTGAACGATGATGTTTTTTCTATGTACAATCCCAAACTGTTAGATTTAGGAGAAGTTGAATCATATGTGGATTTATTCCAGCCCCCCAGGCTTTTCTTATCCATTTTATAGTAACACTAAACGTACGGGGCATCCTTGTCAAGACATTTTTCTCTGGTTTCTGCTTCCTCGTCCGCGTCTTGCTGCCGCTTCCTCCCTCCCCTGAGTCCGACACCGGTTTGTTCACCATCAGCTTCTTTAGTCTTTCGATTCGTTCTGGGTCAGCCACCCCTTTCATCGCTTTACTCCGCTTTTTCACGACATTTTCCGGCTTGGCTCTGCCCCGGCCGCCTTTCAGAAAACTCTCGTACTCCGCCACATTGTTGAAACACTTGATGTTTGGGAAAGGAAGCGGTGGCGCAGACGGAGAGTACAGCGCCGTCAGCGGATCAAACGTTTCTGAACAGACGTTTATTTTGTCTGCGTCATCGCTCTCAATGTTACAATCTGGTTGATACTCGTGCTCCGCTTTTGATACCGTCTCTTTACTGTCTGGATTGACACTTTGTCGTTCACGCTCCTCCATGTTTGAAACGACCGCAGAAAAGCGACCTGTGACGAAGCGAGGAATTCTGGGAAAGTTCTTGCTGGTGTTGCATCTGAAAACGCACCCCCGTCGGGACGCGCATTTCAACGACAGTTTATTTAGGCCTACTGTTGAATTGAAACAAAAATGACGTATTAAAATTTGCCTTTCATAAATCTTAACTACATACAATTTATAGTACTTTCAACTTCCGTTAGAAAGACGCCAGGATGAACCGACCACTGACACAAATATTGCCTACTCCGTCTGTCACATCAGTCTTCATAGTTGATATTGAGCCGTATTTTTTGTTGCAGTTTTAATTCTGGCTATAGCCAGTATACTTATTAAGTGATAATAAAGGTGTTGTAAACATTTATATTTATGGCAAAAGAAAAACAAATTGCAATATCTAGAAAAAATTTCATTTTCCTTGCTTTTGACTTCCGGCCATCCTGCGATTACGACGGTGAACATTTTTTGGAAAAACACCGTGTCTTACTAAGTTGACTGTTTCTTAAACTTTTAATTTGATAAGTCTTAAAACGTTATGTTCGTGTAACTGTTCAGCAATATTTTTGACATAACCAGAAAAATGTTATTTTCCATAAAATGAACGAAAGGAAAAGGATTTAGTGCGAAGAAAGAACCTCCCCAACTCTCGCGATAATCACTTGCACGCTACTCTACTTCAACACATGATGGCGCTAAACTACAACGCTCGTCTGATCTTGTCTGCTAGAACCCCCCCCCCCCCACACACACACACACCGCCATTCTGTGGTTATTAATTCACCAACAGAATAATATTCGACATACAAAATTAGTTTTAATTATGTTAAAACCATAAGAGCTATTTTGTCCTGGGATAATATATATTTGTTTGCTTTAACTTAGATAAATCTTTCATTTCGGAACTAATGTTAGCGAAAGTGTTGACGGTGACGACACAATTTAAGGACGGACTACAAACAACGTGAATAAGTATGAAACTGTTATCTACTTAATTTGGCTATGTTTGTATAATAACGTAACTTTAGAACCTTATTTTGTTATAACAAGTGTTTTTATCACAAAAGTTAAAAGGTTATAATTAATGTGCTAATTGCTTATTTTTTCAGGGACCCTCTTAATGTTTATCGGACGGGCAAGTGGATTTAGTTCAGGAGGCATATTCCGTATATCCACAATATTTGTCCGTTTCTTTGCTGGTTCCAGCAACATGGCCAAGAGCAAGTTTGAGTATGTCCGCAGCTTTGAAACAGACGATACTTGTCTGAGAAACTGCTACATTGTTGTCAGACTGGATGGTCGCAACTTCCACAAGTAAGTTTTCTGTTCATTCCTTCGCAATATGAAGGTTGAGCTGTTCTTTCCAAACCAATGTCCTGTTTGGATTTTCTTTTTGCCTTTGAAATTATTTTAGGTTTTCAGAGCTGCATAAGTTCATGAAACCCAATGATGATAGGGCTCTGGGACTGATGAACAGGAGTGCTCGTTCTGTCATGGAGGAACTGGAGGATATTATTATTGCTTATGGTCAAAGTGATGAGTTCAGCTTTGTTTTCAAGAGGAGCTCCACTTGGTTTAAAAGAAGAGCGAGGTACTCTGCATATTATTCTCTATCTCACTTTTTCGGAACTTGTAATGCTTCTGTTGACATTTATTTACCTTTGCTGCCACCCCTTCAGTAAGCTCATGACCCACGTGGCTTCCCAGTTCTCCTCATCATACGTGTTTTACTGGAAGGAGTTTTTTGGAGAACAGCCGCTCATGTACCCTCCAGGCTTTGATGGGCGTGTGGTCCTCTATCCCACTAACCGTAACCTAAGAGATTACCTCAGCTGGAGGCAAGCAGACTGTAAGCTAAAGTATTAAGGCAAATAAGATACACTGCTCAACAAAATAAAGGGAACACTTTAACAACACAATGTAACTCCAAGTCAATCACACGTCTGTGAAATCTAACTGTCCACTTAGGAAGCAACACTGATTGACAATCAACTTTGCATGCTGTTGTGCAACTGAAGTAGACAACAGGTGGAAATTATAGGCAATTAGCAATAAAGGAATGGTTTTGCAAGACCACTTCTCAGTTCCTGCTTTCTGGCTGATGTTTAGGTCACTTTTGAAGGCTCGCAGTGCTTCACACTAGTGCCAGCATGAGTCTACAACTCACACAAGTGGCTCAGGTCGTGCAGCTCATCCAGGATGGCACATCAGTGTGAACTGTAGCAAGGTTTGCTGTGTCTAACAGCGTTGTGTCCAGAGCATGAAGGCACTACCAGGAGACAGGCCAGTACATCAGGAAACGTGTAGTAGGACAACAACCCAGCAGCAGGGCTGTTACCTCCACCTTTGTGCTAGGAGGAACAGGAGGAGCTGCCAGAGTCCTGCAAAATGGCCTCCAGTGAGCCACAAATGTGCATGTGTCTGCTCAAATGGTCAGAAACAGACTCAATGAGGGTGGTATGAGGGCCCAACATCCACAGGGTTTGTGCTTACAGTCCAACACTGTGCAGGTTTTTTGGCATTTGCCAGAGAACACCAACATTGGCAAATTCACCACTGGCGCCCTGTGCTCTTCACAGATGAAAGCAGGTTCACACTGAGCACATGTGGCAGACATGACCGAGTCTGGAGACGCTGTGGAGAATGTTCTGTTACCTGCAACATCCTCCAGCATGATCGGTTTGGCAAATGGTGTGGGGTGGCATTTCTTTGGGGGGCTGCACAACCCTCCATGTGCTCGCCAGAGGTAGCCTGACTGCCATTAGGTACTGAGATAAGATCCTAAGACCTTAAGGACATAACATCAAAGTTGGATCAACAAATAGTTTTTCTTTAATTTTGAGTGTGACTCTAAATCTAGACATTCATGGGTCGATACATCTGATTTCCATTTATTTTTTCTTTTGTAATTTTGTTGTCACACATTAAACTATGTAAAGAACAAAGTATTTCATAATAATATTGAATTCATTCAGATTTAGGATGTCTTATATTTGTTCCCTTTATTTTTTTGAGCTGTTTGTGTGTATACATATACAGGAAAGAATGGCAAACCAATGTTTATGCATATTTTCCATCTTTCAGGTCACATTAATAACTTGTATAATACAGTATTTTGGATGTTGGTTCAAAAAGGAGGACTCAGTACAACACAGGCAGAAGTTCGTTTAAAGGTGAGTACCCGAGACAGTCAAGGATTATAAAGGTGTTGTAGCATTAGCTCAAATACATAATATAAGATTGAAACCACATTCACTCAGTAATCACTGTAGTGTTCCAGTTTTATCCCATTCCACAGCTTTTTGAAGGACACAGTAAGCCCACTGAAAACAAAAATACAGTTTATGAAGTAACTCTGAATGTTTACATTGTTATATTATCAATGGTTCTGATTGAATTTCACTTAGTAAAGTGCAACATATTCATGCAAAAATCCTTTTCCACTTAACAAATTTCTGGTTAAATATATTAGGCAGCCATTTTTATTAGGGATTAAAGCATTACCACACAAATCATCTACAAGCACAAACCAGAAAAAAGTGAAGACCAAAAGGAAGGACATTATGAAAAACAATGTATTTACTATCATTTTATTGCAGATAGCATTTGACACACACACACAAGCTTTTTTCATATGCAATTGATCATAAGTTAAAGAGAAGATAAGAGAAATCCAATTCAGCTGAGACATTTAGCTCTGTCTTGTTAACTTAAAGCAATAATTCAGAGTTTTCCCCTTTTTCAGGAGTTATGTATGATTTTTCAAAATTCCATAAAAGTTATAATCTCACTCAGGTCTTTAATAAAATGTAGGAAAAATGTCATATTTTTTTCTTTGTAAGCCCCCGGCCCATAGAGGCACACCTGGCATTAACCAGTGGCGTTCTACATCTGTCAAAAAAACCAAGCATGCACATCCACCTATCCTGAAGAACTATGCCTGGCTGGCCTTTATGAGTTGTTTACAACAACACAAAGACACATGAAACCAAAACAATTAAAGCAGAACTAAGTAAGTTTTGCTCTCGCTCTCCCCCTACTGGTCCCCTGTGAAAGCTCACTGTCGTAACGTTCCCCCCCCCCGCCGCCGCAAGGTGCAACACCTTGACACCCTCTGAGAAAAACCTCTGGATTGCTGCTTTCATTTTGTTTGTTGCTTAATGTCAGTTTTATATTTCTGGCCTAGACTACAAAAGAAAGTGTGACCTCAAAGATTTTTTTATTTTGTAATTTTGTGTCATAATTCTCACTGTCTTAAAGTTGAGATCAGTACAGGGTTTTATTTAAATACAGATAATTTTTGCAGGTTTTTGGCTTGAGCAAGGTAAATATTGTAGGGAGACAGTTCAGTACCTCATTATTCCTCGGCCATTCTTATGTAATGGGATTGAAATGGGGTTTTACACATGGACAAATGATCAGATCTTTCTTGTATTAGAATAAATGTCTTGCATCCTAATGTTTGTTAAGAAATGCACAGACATTTGGAATATTGCACAAGAGCTTTGGACATGTAAATGTTGCAGGTTCTTATGTTTATATTTGTTATTCTTACTTTGATTTATTCTCTGCGCTCCGTCACCCAAGACAAATTCCTTGTATCCTTGGCAATAAACTGATTCTGTTGAGGATACTGATAAACCCTCAAGCCCTCACACCTCAAGCCATTCACACTGTTATTTGCTAATTTGCTGATAAAAGTTTATTTGCTAATCAAAGTGTGATTGCTGCTTTTTGACTTTTGTTTGAGGCATTGTCCCTCCCCTTTAGCTGCTGCTTGATTTGTTTAATACCATCTTGCATCTCAGAATGTTTATTCCAGTCTTTTTCTGTGGAATTTCAATTCTTAAAGATCTTCTCAGGCTAATGCCGATATACTGGAGAAATTTGAAAATTTTTAAACAAAAAAAAGAGTTTGTTCCATCTTCAATTTGTTTATTTGTTTGGTTATTCACATACATTTTGTATTTATTTACTTATGTCCCAGTTATTCCTAATTCTCTTCACTCAGATGTTTTTGTTGCTCGAAAACCAGAAATTCATGTAAACTGACAAACTTAGTTGTTTGACAAACATGAAAATATCTTGGGTTCATTGTGTTTTCAAAAGCATCATCAAGAAAAGAACATGTTTATGTTTCATTCAAATCTAATTTAAAAATAAATATTTTTATCCCCCAGTTTTTTGTATTTTGGGCTGTAATATGTGTGGAGGTATTTAATGTTGATAGTAATAATAGATGCAGCTGCTACAAACAGAACTCAGTTCTGTCAGCGGTCAGAGTCTGAAGCAGCTGTCACAAGTTGTTTCATTTTCCAGTGGACTGTCAGGACAGCAGCAGATAAATGGAGGAAATGTTTCTTCTGCCTGGATGTTGAACAAGTCGAGTCATTAGCAGCTCATTAAATTCATGTGTTAGCATCAGAGACCCTTCACTCTGTTCATTAAACCCCTTTATTGCCAGTTGGTGGGGCTGTTTTTTCAGTATTCTGTTGGATGAAATGAAAGATGTTATGAGAAATATTATAAGAGTACACATACACTACCTGTAGGTGGCCGTCTATGAAGTGACTGAAAGGATTAGACATCTTCTCAGGCAAGAAGCATGTGGTTTATTTATACATACTTTGGTGATATTGTTGAACATTATTTTGAGTTTTGTTTTTCAGGGAACATTAGCTTCAGATAAAAATGAGATCCTGTTCTCTGAGTTTGACACCAACTATAACGACGAATCTGCCATTCACCGGAAAGGAACCACCCTCATTTGGGAAAAGGTAAACTGAATAAGTGTAAGGTCATCCCTGTTATGACTATAACAGTTTGTCAGAGCATTTAAAATTTACAGCAAATTTACATAAAGCCAGACCTGTTGATTTGAATTATGTAAAACACAAAGTTCAAACAATAAAAACTGAATTAAATAGAACAAAATCAAGATGCCAGATGTACAAACTGAGATATTTTAGTCATTTATTGAAAGTATTAACACGTTTAGAATTTGATATTAGCGGCACAAAGTTGGAAAAGGCCTTTGTGGCTGTATTTTTATTGTTTTATGTTGCTGGAACATCTGGACAGCAGGCAGGTCAGTTCTTCTCCTGAAACATGGTGCAGGTTTGTGTTGTTTGACACTTAAAAGGCAAATATGAAAGTCTTTATCAGCTTTGGGCGAGTCTCAGTTTCGAAGGCAAATGAAACCGGAAGGGATGAAATGCAGAAACACAACTCTTTGTTTACATCCTACATGAACACTGGAAAGCATCAGCAGTTTCACCAGTAGTTGAAGCAACTCAGTTTCATTAATGTATTTCCTTAAATCGGCCCCAAGTGTGATTAAATCACTTGCACAGAAATAAAAGACCAAACATAATGTTCTGACTCAGTGAGTTGGATTTTGATCCATAAAAAGAATTAATCAACGCAGCCACACTCGAGCCAATGTTCACATAGCAGAGTCACAAGTTAAATATCAGATATAATTTATATAAAAAAACACGATCTGTAATCAAATACTGGGCAGAAAAAAGGCAGCGATATTCGCAAAGAACGTGCGGAAATTAGTTTTTCTGAATGTCAAACGCTCAACACACAGAGTTCTGAGTTATTTGAATGTTATAAATTAGAAGCAACTGGAGTTTGAAATAAGCTACAACGGTCAGATAAACAGGATTTTTTTGTGCACTCTGAAATGATCTGCTATCGTGAGGATATATTTTCACAGCTGCCACCACACACACTTACACCAGCCTACAACTCATTTAACTTAGTCATAATTATTACAGCCTGTAATAACAGATAATAAGAGAGAAAAAGTGCCACCAGAGACTTGTGCCTGTATCATGTCATCATGTAACTCTTGATGCATCCACAATGAAACTGAGCCTTACTGTATTGGATCAGCAGAACTTGAAGCCTGTGGAACCAATTTCATCTCAAACCAAGAGCGTAGAATTAGCATGGACGGAAGGGACATGTCCCCACCAATATCCAGCTAATAAAGAAAAGAAACAGGGCAGGGTTGGGTGGTTGATTCATAGGTCCCCACCAATGCCAAGAACAAGTCTATTTTATATTTGACTGTGCGCATCGAAACCTGTTCTGTTCACTTTGTCTCATGTCCTGAGTCATCGATGCCTTGTTCAGAAAGAGACAAACCCTCAGAAACAACCGATTCTTGATCTGATTCTCCATTTTCTGCCGTGGTTTTTGCTGTAGTAATCGCCTTTTTTTTTTTTTTTTTTACATCTCCTGCATTTTGTCACATCTGGTAAATGCACCTTCCTCAAAACTGTACAGCAACATTCCATAAATATGTATATTTGAGACTGGAAGGATGCACATTTATGTTGAAAAATGTCCACAATGCACAAATGTAATATTGATTGATATCAAGTTTAAAATAACACATACAAATTGCATGTCAGAGACACTTTGAGTTTTAATTATCAAGCTTGAACCAGTAAGATCTAATAAAGTGATGTACAGCCACGGATGCTACCATCACTCTTACACTAAAGTTAGCATGAATGTACTGGTAATTATAATCATTGAATCAAATGTTTTCTGCAGATTTATTTTCAGTTTATCAAGTAAGCAAATACATTTTTCTAATTTTTGTAGTTAAACACTAGGACAGGTATCCATAGTTCAGTATAAGATCAATAAATTTCTGTGAAAATACATTCAACTGTGTTTGTTTGTTCTATGTAGTCGGATGAGACTGTCATCAAGCGCATGAAGATACCAAATGAAGAGGAGAAGGAGGTTCCTGTTAGGCGTAGCAGGAGGAGAGTGGAGGTTCATCACTGTGACATCATCGGTGACCAGTTCTGGGACGAACACCCTGACCTCCTTGAGGAGGATAACAGCTAACAGGTTCTCTCCTCTTCAAGGAGAACAACTCTGAACTTCTCAGAGCAGCATGTTTGATGCTGGCTCATATAATTATCTTAAAATGACTTTGTGTAACAGTATTACAACTGTGATGCCTGTATTTAATACTTTTTATATTAAAGATTAGTTCGAGTAGAAACTTAATTCCATGGGATTTTCATCATGCAATGCACGGTATTCATCTAGCCCTTCTGAGGTTACTTTTCCAAAAATAAATTCTCATTTAATATGAATGGCATTTGATATACAACCAACGCTCGATCGCATATTTAAGAGAGAAATTGGTCATTTTAAATGTAAACCTCTGTGTTTGAGGGATGTTTCAGGAACTGTTTCATATCAGTCACAGAAGAAAAAAGTTTATACAAGTTTGAAGCAATCAAAGTGATGCAGAAGCTAATTTAGCAGGTTAAAGTGGTCCTTTCCTGCAGCCACAGCTCCACTTTGAAACGTAAATAGATTCATTGAGCTACACTGTAATCAGCACCAAGAATGCTTCTCACACCCTGCGCACCCTGTGCACTGTGGCATATTTATCATCACACTTATAACTGAGTGGCTGCTGGAAGCCTGCAGGATACGGGACTCGTGTTACCGTAGTGGGCTCAGTTACTGTCAAGTGTTCCAACTTTTTAAAATTATTTTTGGTTCTGTAGGGAGCTTGTTGAGTATGTAGCTACTGTTGTTCATGTAATTCTGTAGTGAGGCAGCTGGAAACTAAATCTGTCCAAATCAAAGTTCAGTTAATTTAACAGTTAACGTGAACCAGTTATGTTCTAATATTCAGTTGTTTGGGTCACTGTGAGCAGACAGTGGCACAAAATTTCACCTCTTGGACCAGAAGAACACCTGAAAACTCCAGGCAATCGATGCAGTTAATTAAAGATGGCATGTACAGTATTTAAACACACTGCACTAAAGCCTGTTGGGCTACTGATTAGTAAAACAACATGAAATGTCATGTAAACAGTGCTGTTTGAACACATGAACAGTTGAATGTTCTCCTTCAGTTTTTTTCTGGGAGAGAAAAACGCTAGATCCTGCTCAGGTTTTATCAATTACTGCAAAAATTTAGACCCTGAAGCAGCAAAGCAGCCCAAGATGTCACACTAGCACCATGTTTGTCAATATCAAATCAAATCAAAAATACTTTATTAATCCCTGAAGGGAAATTAAGTGTAGTTGTAGCTCAGTTCTTTTTCAGGAAGCCAAGGTTATAGGTGTGGACAGGATCTCCTGTAACGGTCTCTGCTGTAGCGGATTATGAAGAAGCTTCTGACTGAAGACACTCTGTTGTTGAGTTACTGTGCTATGAAGAGGATGATGAGGGTTCTCTATCATGTTCTTCATCCTCCTTTGGACAATAAACTCTCAGTCCTCCTTATCCATCTGTTCAGCCTCTTCATGTCAGTTGCTCTGATGCTCCACCCCAACAGTTGACCACAGGTGTGATCAGCTGACAAACTTCTCTTCTTTTGCTGCTTCTCTTCAAATCCCTGTCTGCCCGTATTGTTGGAAAGCCAGGCAGAGACACACTGGAGTCCGGGATATGTTCCTTGCATGTCTCAGTAAAACACATGATGCTGCATTCCTGATACCCTGGCTGGGTCTTCAACAGAGTTTAAAGTTCATCCATTTTGTTAGCAAAGAGATCTCATATTTGTCAATATGACTGATGGAAGTGAAGGTTAAACTTCCCCTTTCTCTTCTCTTTGCTCCTGTCCTGCACCCACATCTTCTTCTTTTGAGCTCATCAGGGATCCAGAGTTTCAATTTGAGGTTTATTTCAGCCTTAGAAATGTCAGTTAGCTGCTCTTTCTTGTAAACAAGTCTCTTGTTGCCATGGTTACGTATCATAACAAGTGGCAAAAAATAAAAGTATTTAGAAAATATTTCCAGAAGAAAAAACTACCAAGAAATTCTCAAAAAGAACAAAAAAATGCTAGCTAAGTCACAGAGCTACTCTAACAAGCTGCCACCAGTTGTAGCGCTATTCTGGAATGCTAATAAATAAATAAAGTTAGGTCTTACACCTGATGTAACAGAACACACCTCCATAAAGTTCCACTTTCTATCAACAGTCCACAGAGTATTTTAACAAAAGTCTTGAGGATCGTGAGGTTGGTTGGTTGTTTTTTGATAATTGTTTGTAGATTACAAGAGCAGTTAGATTTGTTTAAATTAAATAATTTAAGTGAAAGAGGGGGATTGACTGCATTAGGGGAGTTGTAGGATCTAAAACAATGAAGCCTTTCAGTTTAAATAGTTGACATCCTTAGAAACTGGTTTTCCACTCTTGTCTTTATACAGTAGATCTAGATTGTTGGACTACTTCCACCAGCAAATATGACATGTTATTTATAATTTGGACTTAGTTCGGTGCCTACCGTTGTGCTTTATGCATGTGTAGCTACTAGTGATGTAGTGTGTGTTGTTGCCCCCCCCATCGCGCAGCTTTGTGTCTGTGTCTAGGCGGAAATGGGGCGGGTTGTAAAAGTGCGGCTCCGCAGTCTGCAGCATCTCCTTCAGCAGCGTCTTATCGCGGTGTCACACCGGGCTCTCCACCTGATATGAAACACTCATGCAGGCTGCGTTTCTGACCACAGATTGCTTAGATTTGTCGGATCCTTTGGAGCTTTTTGTTTAATAGAATGCGTCCTCCCCCTCTCGGTGCTGTGCGCTTTTTCCCGACCTTCTGTCTCTTGGTTTTCCTGCATCGTGCTGCTGTGTTTGAAGCTTCTGTTTGTAGAGGTGAGTCTCAGAGCTTTGACATATGCATTTCATGTCATGGTATTTTAAAGGGTTCAATCCAAATCGCATATTGTAATGATTGTTTTTGCGACATTTATTGCTACATCATTTATTTGGTTTCTAAATAGGGGGAAACAAGCGCAGTTCACCAAAGAGCATCCTAGAACACACACATAACTATGAGATTACAACTCCCATTTGGCTACATCCTATCAGACACAAGCGATCTGCCAACAAAGAGGTGAGTTTGATATCCATTTATCCCTAAAGATAAAGGCATCATCTTTTTGTGTGATAGCTTTCTATAAAAACAAGCCTTTTAAAAATCTAATTTGGTTGTTTCCTGACAGCATCCTGCAGAGGTTCAGGTTCTGATCTCAGCTGAGGGTCAAGAGTTCCAACTACAACTGGAAAAAAACGAGTGAGTAACTCAATCAGTTTAAAACAGCTTTCCAAATCATTTAATTCAAGTAGCACTGACTTTTCTTCAAGAAGATCCACATGTCAGTTTGTTTGACTAGATGTTGGCTGTGGCTAGACTCATTTATAAGGTCAGTGACCCTGTGGGTGACGAGAGGGTCAAAGCTCTATCTGTGTGCCTTTGGCGAACAGGAAGTGTGATTGTGCCTCTGCACCTTCAACGTCCTGCAGTTTGCTGGAGTTGTTCCCGTCCGGTAATGATGTGATAGTGCTTGGGAGGGGGGCTGAGTGTCTCACACATTAAACAGATATCCTGATAGCTTGGAGGCCCCCTGTCATGACAAGATTTGGTTTATCACTTGGATTTGAGCCAGTGGGCAGAAGGCCTTTTGGTCCATTTTTTGCCCTCAAGTGTTTACTGTTCCTGCCCTTCGTTTATACTCGCAATATGACTCCAGTGTGTCTGACCCTAAATGTCCATTGAGGGACCCCCACCCTAATTTATCTGCTCAGCAGGTGGTCATACTGTTAGTTTTCCTTTTCAACATGTCTTCACATGTGTGGTGAGGAAACGGAGAAGAAAAGATTAATGACAAGGTTAATGTTTGAGGTTGGCATGAATTTGATAAAACTTGTACAATCTGTTCTTTGGAACAGGATTTGGAAGGCGTTAACTGATGAGGGGAAAAAGAATTACTACAAAATGTTCTGAGAAAGAGGAAACTGGTATTTTACTATTAGAAAAAGACATTTTGAAATCACTTTTTGTACATTTTTTCTGTAACAGGAAAATATCGGAACATTTCCTCACAAGCTTGAAACAATTCTGCTTCAAATGTTTGGTTAAAGCGTTAAAATTACCAAAGAAAGTTAACAAATACTTTGGGCCATTTTACTAGTTTATATCTTAAAGGGACATAAGGCAAGATTTGTGAAAAACTACACATGCATTTCCAGTTTATTCAATGCTAATGGGTCATGAAGCATTAAAAACCCAAAATAACGAGGCCATCCGCATATATGTCTGTTGCCTTGGAAACGCTGTGTGCTACATAATGCGCTGCAGTTCGACGTCCGAATTTCCCGCGCAGTTGTAGGGATGTGACGTAAATTGACGCTGCATGCGCGTTGCCGACAGCTCTTGAACAGGAAGAACATGGCCGCCGTGGACTTGGATTCAAACACTGAAGGTATACTTATGGATGTTTCTGCAGCCAGCAAACGACCTGCATCCACTCTCACCCCCCAAAAAAGTGGCACCACGAAGAAAAAAAAGACTTTATCAGCGGCATCTCGTGAGTCAAAAAAAAAATATGACCGAAGCCGGGCAGGCACCCGCATAAATATTGGATATGCGTTCGGTTCATGGAGGGAA
>SSNP01000157.1:444099-462436 GCA_006937955.1 Pachypanchax playfairii | reverse complement strand
ATATATACAGTGGGGCAAAAAAGTATTTAGTCAGCCACCAATTGTGTAAGTTCTCCCACTTAAAAAGATCAGAGAGGCCTGTAATTTTCATCATAGGTATACCTCAACTATGAGAGACAAAATGAGGAAAAAAAATCCAGAAAATCACATTGTCTGATTTTTAAAGAATTTATTTGCAAATTATGGTGGAAAATAAGTATTTGGTCACCTACAAACAAGTAAGATTTCTGGCTTTCACAGACCTGTAACTTCTTTAAGAGGCTCCTCGGTCCTCCACTCGTTACCTGTATTAATGGCACCTGTGTGAACTCGTTATCAGTATAAAAGACACCTGTCCACAACCTCAAACAGTCACGCTCCAAACTCCACTATGGCCAAGACCAAAGAGCTGTCAAAGGACACCAGAAACAAAATTGTAGACCTTCACCAGGCTGGGAAGACTGAATCTGCAATAGGTAAGCAGCTTGGTGTGAAGAAATCAACTGTGGGAGCAATTATTAGAAAATGGAAGACATACAAGACCACTGATAATCTCCCTCGATCTGGGGCTCCACGCAAGATCTCACCCCGTGGGGTCAAAATGATCACAAGAACGGTGAGCAAAAATCCCAGAACCACACGGAGGGACCTAGTGAATGACCTGCAGAGAGCTGGGACCAAAGTAACAAAGGCTACCATCAGTAACACACTACGCCGCCAGGGACTCAAATCCTGCAGTGCCAGACGTGTCCCCCTGCTGAAGCCAGGACACGTCCAGGCCCGTCTGCGGTTTGCTAGAGAGCATTTGGATGATCCAGAAGAGGATTGGGAGAGAACATCATATGGTCAGATGAAACCAAAATAGAACTTTTTGGTAGAAACTCAACTTGTCGTGTTTGGAGGGGAAAGAATGCTGAGTTGGATCCAAAGAACACCATACCTACTGTAAAGCATGGGGGTGGAAACATCATGCTTTGGGGCTGTTTTTCTGCAAGGGGACCAGGACGACTGATCCGTGTAAAGGAAAGAATGAATGGGGCCATGTATCGTAAGATTTTGAGTGAAAACCTCCTTCCATCAGCAAGGGCATTGAAAATGAGACGTGGCTGGGTCTTTCAGCATGACAATGATCCCAAACACACCGCCCGGGCAACGAAGGAGTGGCTTCGTAAGAAGCATTTCAAGGTCCTGGAGTGGCCTAGCCAGTCTCCAGATCTCAACCCCATAGAAAATCTCTGGAGGGAGTTGAAAGTCCGTGTTGCCCAGCGTCAGCCCCAAAACATCACTGCTCTAGAGGAGATCTGCATGGAGGAATGGGCCAAAATACCAGCAACAGTGTGTGACAACCTTGTGAAGACTTACAGAAAACGTTTGACCTCTGTCATTGCCAACAAAGGCTATATAACAAAGTATTGAGATTAACTTTTGTTATTGACCAAATACTTATTTTCCACCATAATTTGCAAATAAATTCTTTAAAAATCAGACAATGTGATTTTCTGGATTTTTTTTCCTCATTTTGTCTCTCATAGTTGAGGTATACCTATGATGAAAATTACAGGCCTCTCTGATCTTTTTAAGTGGGAGAACTTACACAATTGGTGGCTGACTAAATACTTCTTTGCCCCACTGTATATATATATATATATATATATATATATATATATATGTTGATGTTCTGACTCTAATCACATGTGTTTTCACTGGTTCAGATTTAGGTATTTAACTTTTAGTTTGTTGTGATTCATGAAGTCCTGCAGGTATGTTAATTTCCAAAATGTATGCCTCTGATCTTTTTTCCTAGGTGTTGACTTTTGTTGATTTCTGTAGTTCTTTTATTGCTGCTGTATGCTCAGATTTTATTTTCTCATATATTTAATTTCTATCTTAATGCGTTTAAAAACCATGACTGTGTGCGGGTGAGAAGGTGGGATTTTTGTCTCTCCTCTCTTCAGTGCTCTTCTGTCAAAGGCTTGTGTTTAACTCTGAATCTTATCATTTTAATGGAAATTGTATCACATTTTAATTGAAGTTGTGTCACTTCCTGTTGATGAACAAGCTTTTCTCTGCTGTTTCTTTGTATGCCTCTTACCCTGAACATCACATAACCAATACAGTCTGGAGCATCTTTTAAGTTTCACTTATAGTGTCATTTCTCACTTGTTTCCACCATTGATCATCTTCATATTTTCACATAAAACCAAACAAACACAATTAACAGTAGAATTAAGGGTGTATAACACAACAGCATGGTGCATCCTGCAGTTCTGCTTGGTCACAGGCCTGTTTGTGCTGTCCAATATCAAATAGTTTTGCTGCGTTCAAGAAAACGTTTTTGTTAGCTGTCTTTGTTGACCATTATTTAGAGGCAGTGAGGTTTACCACCTCACCATCAACTGCTGTCCCTCAGACTCTGTTCCTAAATCAAGAACCCCATTGTGGTTCACTCTATTTTGATTCATCGCCTGCCGTGGAAATGCAAATAGCTGTGCAAGACTAGAAGCCAAGCTAAGGAGTACTGCAGCTTGTGTCGAGGAGGATTAATATCTGGTTTCAAAGAGAAGCCAGATGAAATGCTGCCAGTAAACCCTTCCACTCTGGTGTCCAGGCTACTTTTTTGTGTCCTTGGCTTGTCACACCTAAAGCTGTGTTACTTAGTCAGCCATGTAAGGGGGGGTTAATGTAGCAGTAGTAACATGGTCTCCATGTCATCTCTGTCTCTTACTCCAACTATTTTTCTCCAGCTGTCCTCCCTTTTCATCCTGTTTCACCTCATCTGCTCTTTACATAGTGAATCACCTCAACAACAGCATGGAAGAAAACATAACTGTGAATGATGGTTGGCACCTTTCTCTCAGTGGCTGGGGTCCAAACTCAATCCATTTCTGTCCTCCCCGGTCCTTCCCGTCAGTGTGCAAGTGTAATTTCTACTCTTTGTGTGTCTACCTGAGCTTTTATCTGAATGAAAGGAAACCTGATTCAGTTAAAATCGAGGTACAGACTGTGTGTTGACTCAGAGGGCAGAAAGAGTGAGAGAAGAAGCAAATAGTGGAAGAAGGTGAACAATGGGCTTGATGCGTTGAGGTGGAATGAGTCATTAGGAAAGTAGACAGTTGGGGTTAGTTTGGTTGTGAGTTAGATCCCTAATTTTCAAATGTGACTGGTGTGTTTGTTTCTACTTCCTCCTCCGTGTGACTTTCTCTATTCCAGTGTTAATTTTGACAAGATATTTAAATTAAAACAATTTACTAAAATTATTTTTTTGTTTTATTCTATATTTAGTCATTTAGTTTGTTTTAGTTGACTAAAATAACAAGCAATTTTTGTCGACTTATATACAAAAAAATTTTTTGAAATGCAATAATTTTCTACTTCTGTAAAGAAAATTGCAAATACATCTGAAATGTAATTTAATACACAGGACTTAAACCATGCTAACCACCAGATCAAGTTTCAAGTTTATTTATTTATAAAGCACCAGTTCATGACAAAGTCATTTCAAGGCACTTCATAGAAAAATCAACCAATTAATAATAAAACATTTTCTATCTAAGGAACCAGCCGATTGGGCTGAATTGTGAGTTCAGCACAATCCCCCATTATTTCAACACAACTCTTTATAAGTGTTTTAATAAAAAACAATTATATTGTCCAATGGATAGTAAAAAACAGACATTGTCAAATTTGAAATCATGTCACTCAATATTACGTAATAGAAAATAATCAGTATAATTATTTAAAAAAATATTTTTTCTGCAATATATGAATAATATACACCTAACATGAATGTGTGTGAATGGGTGAATGACAAACCTTAGTGTAATGCACTTTTAGGAAATGTGCTATATATTTACACGCCATTTACCATTTTTACCATATTTGCTTTGCTATACACCTGTTTATTGTTGCTGTTGTTTCCAAACAATAAAAGAAGTGGCATCCAAAATTTAGTTGTGGTACAAATTCATCACTAACTTTCTTCATTTAGGGATGTTGTATTGGAAGGGTTTTATACGATACCAGTGCTCATTTGATACTTTTAAAATGACATCGGTTCCTAAACAGTACTTTAATCGATAGTTTAAAAAAGTAAAAATCACTCACACACAGAGGGAAAGTGTTAATATAGGTAGCGTTATACATAAAATTAATATCACACTCGTCTAACAAAAAAGGCTCTCAAAACAATCACAATTTGCAAATCTTTGTAGGTATTTACAGTGGGGCAAAAAGGTATTTAGTCAGCCACCAATTGTGTAAGTTCTCCCACTTAAAAAGATCAGAGAGGCCTGTAATTTTCATCATAGGTATACCTCAACTATGAGAGACAAAATGAGGAAAAAAAATCCAGAAAATCACATTGTCTGATTTTTAAAGAATTTATTTGCAAATTATGGTGGAAAATAAGTATTTGGTCAATAACAAAAGTTAATCTCAATACTTTGTTATATAGCCTTTGTTGGCAATGACAGAGGTCAAACGTTTTCTGTAAGTCTTCACAAGGTTTTCACACACTGTTGCTGGTATTTTGGCCCATTCCTCCATGCAGATCTCCTCTAGAGCAGTGATGTTTTGGGGCTGACGCTGGGCAACACGGACTTTCAACTCCCTCCAGAGATTTTCTATGGGGTTGAGATCTGGAGACTGGCTAGGCCACTCCAGGACCTTGAAATGCTTCTTACGAAGCCACTCCTTCGTTGCCTGGGCGGTGTGTTTGGGATCATTGTCATGCTGAAAGACCCAGCCACGTCTCATTTTCAATGCCCTTGCTGATGGAAGGAGGTTTTCACTCAAAATCTTACGATACATGGCCCCATTCATTCTTTCCTTTACACGGATCAGTCGTCCTGGTCCCCTTGCAGAAAAACAGCCCCAAAGCATGATGTTTCCACCCCCATGCTTTACAGTATGTATGGTGTTCTTTGGATCCAACTCAGCATTCTTTCCCCTCCAAACACGACAAGTTGAGTTTCTACCAAAAAGTTCTATTTTGGTTTCATCTGACCATATGATGTTCTCCCAATCCTCTTCTGGATCATCCAAATGCTCTCTAGCAAACCGCAGACGGGCCTGGACGTGACCTGGCTTCAGCAGGGGGACACGTCTGGCACTGCAGGATTTGAGTCCCTGGCGGCGTAGTGTGTTACTGATGGTAGCCTTTGTTACTTTGGTCCCAGCTCTCTGCAGGTCATTCACTAGGTCCCTCCGTGTGGTTCTGGGATTTTTGCTCACCGTTCTTGTGATCATTTTGACCCCACGGGGTGAGATCTTGCGTGGAGCCCCAGATCGAGGGAGATTATCAGTGGTCTTGTATGTCTTCCATTTTCTAATAATTGCTCCCACAGTTGATTTCTTCACACCAAGCTGCTTACCTATTGCAGATTCAGTCTTCCCAGCCTGGTGAAGGTCTACAATTTTGTTTCTGGTGTCCTTTGACAGCTCTTTGGTCTTGGCCATAGTGGAGTTTGGAGCGTGACTGTTTGAGGTTGTGGACAGGTGTCTTTTATACTGATAACGAGTTCACACAGGTGCCATTAATACAGGTAACGAGTGGAGGACCGAGGAGCCTCTTAAAGAAGTTACAGGTCTGTGAAAGCCAGAAATCTTACTTGTTTGTAGGTGACCAAATACTTATTTTCCACCATAATTTGCAAATAAATTCTTTAAAAATCAGACAATGTGATTTTCTGGATTTTTTTTTCCTCATTCTGTCTCTCATAGTTGAGGTATACCTATGATGAAAATTACAGGCCTCTCTGATCTTTTTAAGTGGGAGAACTTACACAATTGGTGGCTGACTAAATACTTTTTTGCCCCACTGTATATAATTAATCAATCAATCAATCAATCAATCAATCAATCAATCAATCAATCAATCAATCAATCAATCAATCAATCAATCAATCAATCAATCAATCAAAAATACTTTATTAATCCCCGAAGGGAAATTCAAGTGTTGCTGTAGCTCAGTTCTTTTTCAGGGAGCCATAGAGAGTTCTAGCTGTGGACAGGAAGGATCTCCTGTAGAGGGTTCTAGGTGTGGACAGGAAGGATCTCCTGTAGAGGGTTCTAGGTGTGGACAGGAAGGATCTCCTGTAGAGGGTTCTAGCTGTGGACAGGAAGGATCTCCTGTAGCGGTCTGTGCTGCAGCGGATTATGAAGAATCTTCTGACTGAGACACTCTGGTGTTGAGTTACTGTGTTCTGAAGAGGATGATGAGGGTTTTCCATCATGTTCTTCATCCTCCTTTGGACAATCAACTCAAGAGACTCCAGTTCAGTCTCCAGGACAGAATCACTCCTCCTTGTCAATCTGTTCAGCCTCTTCATGTCACTTGCTCTGATGCTGCTTCTCCAACAGGTGACTGCAGATGTGATCAGCTGACAAACTCCTCTTCTTTTGCAGCTCCTCTTCAAATCTCTGTCTGCTCATATTGTTTGAAAGCCAGGCAGAGACACGCTGGAGTCCAGGATATGTTCCTTTAGCCGTGTCTCAGTAAAACACATGATGCTGCATTTCAGCAGAGCTTCAAGTTCATCCATTTTGTTAGCAAAGAGATCTCACATTTGTCAATATGACTGATGGAAGTGAAGGTTTAAACTTCCTCTTTCTCTCTCTTCACTTTGCTCCTGCTCTGCATCCACGTCTTCTTCTTTTGAGCTCATCAGGGATCCAGAGTTTCAATTTGAGGATTATTTCAGCCTTAGAAATGTCAGTTAGCTGCTCTTTCTTGTAAACAAGTCTCTTGTTGCCATGGTTACGCATCATAACAAGTGGCAAAAAAGTGACAAAAAAACTTCTTTGTGAGTGGGTGAGAAACTGAGAAAGGTTTGTGATTGATCAGTTGATGTGCTCATCATTCCCTTTCCAAGAAACTGGGAGGAAGTGGGCCTGAGCAGCTCTAATCTGCAAAATATAGGTGACAAAGCTCTACATAAAGTAGCTAAAGCAGGTCAGAAATGTCACCAGATTTGTTGCTAGGTACTTTTTGGAAGGAAAAAAGTCACTAAGGGGTCTGAAAAGTCATTAGAAATAGCGACAAAATCATTGACAATGGACAAAGGGCGCAGTGTGGTACCGAACTAGAGCAACGAAATTCACATTAGATTTTGGTCTGTTTACTATCGTAGACATTTGCTCCAGTACCATACCTATACCAAGTTTAGGTACCCAACCATAATTGCTAACATGCAATTTTTTTACAGGGATTAGGTAATGTTTTAGTGAATTTACCTTTAAGAAAATATTGGCATGGCCATTCTGTAAATGCCATTTGAAATTAGTTGTGTTCTTCTCATAACTAGCTGCTCTGCATTCATTACACTTTGTTTTCATTGCCAAATGTGAAATGGATCCTCACGTCTTATCATATTTTTCTCCCAGACATTTTCTTCTTTTTGTTATAAAGTTGATTTAGCTGTTGTCTTCCTGGGAGTTTGTTTAAACGGTTACTAAGCACTAGTTAACTTCCCTTTACCACTCAATAAGACAAGCTCTGATTCGTTCTTGTCTCTTGTAGTCCCGGCTATTCCATTTGTTGAGTGGTCCTTTGTCTGTCCTTTGTATCTCACCAGTCTTCTGATTGGATTTTTTTTGTTGGTGTTTTTTGTCTTGTCTTTTATTCATTGACAAAAATGATGATAATTATCATCACCATTTTTGTTTTTATCCAATTTCTATTTATTTTATTTTTTTGTTTGTCTGTAAAATATGTGATGAAAAAAATGTCAAATATTTTGTCAGCAAAATTAACACTGCTGTGTTCTTTAGTTTGAATGACCTTCATGTACACTGGCGAGGGCACGAACCTGAATGAAGCACTCTCGTGGGTATTGTAGCCGCATTTTTCATCTCTCTGCTTATTTCCTAATGTTGTCCTTATGTCATATCTCTTCCACTGACCAGCTCAGAAGCAAATCTCCACCCTCCACCCTCTTGTCTTCTCATCTCTCCTGACATTCCCCAGAGTATCTAGTATAAATATACATGCCCCACTCATGCTGCCCTGTCAGAGTTTGGGAGTCAGCAGCCACACGCAGACAGATGACCCACACAGACTAATTCAAACTAACTTTTTATACTCAAAAAATGTTAAGCTCAATGTCCTGTCTTCTCAGATGTCTTTATTTTGGCCCATGTCTTCACACTTCCTCTCTTTGCAAACAAGAGCCTCTTCATCTTGTATTGCCAAGCTGTATTTTGACTTTACATCAGCCCTCTCTCCCTCCTCCTACCCCATGTAATGATGTCATCTGATACTATAAGGGAATGCAACCCACTGACCCTTTTGCATTACCCATTATCCCCTCCTCCCCACCCGATATTGTCTCTAAAGTACATTAGCCCTAACTCCCCCACTGGCTCAGTCTCCTCTTGATGTTGAATCAGCTCTTTGTCTCTACTTGAAGCCCTTGATTCCAGCAGCAGCACAACATCTGTGTGGATGCTGGATGTCATCCAGACATTGTTGGGCAGCTTATGCTTCATTAATAAAAGTCATACATTAATGATTTGAAAGCTCTCACAGTATTGACCAGAATGCAAATAAGGCCCCGACATTCTGCTAAAGTGGGTCAACTCAAAGTTTGGCATTGAAATCAGCTTCATGACACCCAGTACTACTGAGATCAAACCCATTAACAACCAATTTGTGGATATTTCTATATTCAGTTTCTGTCTTTTCTCAAATTTCTCTGTACTTGATAACTCTCATACAAACTAGGCAGTAACACCCTGAACCAGAATCAAACATGAGTTTAATTTATGTTAAAGTAAATTTCAATTTAATTTGAATAATGCTCAAAAAACAAAGAGGTTATTTCTTTGCAGTTCTTTATAAGAGAGATTGTGTTACTGAACACAGCAAGAGATCCACCCACATGAATTAAAGCACAGAATTTGTCTGTCACTGTTACTTGTAAATTCCTTCTAAGTTACAGAAAATAAATGATGAAAACTGAAAGCTGTCGGTTTGATCACACCCACTATTTGTTTTCTTGTGGTTTCCGTTTTCATCAACCAATATGTGGTGCAATCATCAGGGTGGTTAATTTCCTACCTGATGACATGCTATGTCTACATATCCTTATGTGACAGGTTATATATCCATCAGTATTCTTCAGTAGTTTATATAAACTGCTTACCCTGAATTAGTTTATTGTCAGTGTGTTTTAGCTCAGACACAGACTGAACTGCTGACTGACATGTGAACAAAGCTGTCAATGGAGATGAAGTCATTATTTGTTTTCTTGTACAAGATCTGTGGAACAGCAGCAGGGCAAAATTCAGACAATCATCAGCAAACCTGTCAGTAATTCAGCCTCTGAAAAGAAAATTAGAAAATTAGATGAGACTGTGGGAATCTCTGAGGTTGTGCTCTAGAGAGGAAAGTCAGATGAGATCAGGAGATTAAAATAAACCACCGCAGGTCTCAGCTGGACTGATAATTGTTAAGCCTTTTATTTTTATATTCTGCTCTATGTTTATTTAAAACCCCATCTACCCCTGAATGATGATCTGTTAAAGAACAGAGTAGCTGTTTTCTGTCTTTAACGTGCATTGTTGCAGTTTACATCAACAGGCTGTCATTGTTTCAAGATGCTTGTTTCCCCTCAGGGTATCTGAATGAGAAGATATTAGACAGTCTTTCGTTCATCTGTCCTCACCATGCTTTCAGTGAACTTATCTGGGAAACATGTTCAATTGTCTTCTCATGAGGTTGTTGTTTAATGTATGTTTAACGTTGGAAACTAGTTCCCGCTAACTAGAAACTAGCATGAAGGCTAGACACTTGAGAAAATAACTCCTGTGATTTAGTCTAACCAGCAAAGCTAGTCTTATGTAAAGTCTTGGTCAACATGTAGATGGAGTAAAATTCCAATTTTAGTCAGAAAACTAAATTTGTCACCATTTAATTCCAGACAAATAACACTGTTTAAAAAGCAGTCATGTGAATGCATTTAGTTGGATTTTTTTAACCCCTTGAAAGGACTCAAAAGTTAAAGGAACTTAAGGCAGCTTTACAAAATCTGACTCAGTGCTGCCGCGACAGGCGCTGTGGCTAACTGCAGCCACCAGCCAAGCCGGCACGGGAGAGTGCACAGACACTTTACAGACTGTTCGTCTTCACAGCACTGCACCGGGGAGGCTAACATACTTCACGTCAGGTCTCTCCACTCTGTTATTTGATTTGATCTCATCATTTTCATACTGTATCAGGCTCTAAACACGACCTATAATGTTTTCTCACCTGGTCACAAGGAAATGAGCCATGTCAGCATCCGTTTTCACTCCCAAATGCAGCTGAAATTCCCTCCATGAACCGAACGCATATCCAATATTTATGCGGGTGCCTGCCCGGCTTCGGTCATATTTTTTTTAGACTCACGAGATGCCGCTGATAAAGTCTTTTTTTTCTTCGTGGTGCCACTTTTTTGGGGGATGAGAGTGGATGCAGGTCGTTTGCTGGCTGCAGAAACATCCATAAGTATACCTTCAGTGTTTGAATCCAAGTCCACGGCGGCCATGTACTTCCTGTTCAAGAGCTGTCGGCAACGCGCATGCAGCGTCAATTTACGTCACATCCCTACAACTGCGCGGGAAATTCGGACGTCGAACTGCAGCGCATTATGTAGCACACAGCGTTTCCAAGGCAACAGACATATATGCGGATGGCCTCGTTATTTTGGGTTTTTAATGCTTCATGACCCATTAGCATTGAATAAACTGGAAATGCATGTGTAGTTTTTCACAAATCTTGCCTTAAGTCCCTTTAAAGAAAATAAACTAAAAAGACTAACTAATGTTTTTGTTTCTTTTTTTCTTTGTGTTTTTTTTTTTTGGCTTTTAAAGTTGCTTTTACCCAATATTAACAATTAAAGGCTGAGCATTGCTTGAGGCATGAATAGCGCTACCAGCCTTTAATGCCAGAGTTTTAAGCTAAGATGTCTTTTTGGTCAAGTCTTGAAAATAATATTATGCATGAGCTCATGCCGTTTTGCACAGATTGTTAGCACTCAGGGTGTGTGCTGTGAATGACTCTCCCAAGACACCAGATCTAGCTCTAGATCTGTAAAATTGGCTGAGTTATGACATTTTTGTGTTTGGTAATTTTGATTAGCTATGGCAGCCATCTTGATTTGGACTGACTGTAAAAGTGAATCAATTGTAGATCTAATTGTAGATTGAGGACTTTCTGAGAATTTTAATTAAAGACTATCCAGTAGGACACAAGATATTTTGTGCTTCACACAAGTAAGAAAAGACACGGGCATAAACTTTGCTGTTATTTCCGTGAGTTATAATTATAACATCAAATTAAGGATTTGTTTGTTTGTTTTTGTTTTTGCTTTTTAATTTATGCAATTTAGAAATTTAAAGTTAGTGTATGTTCCAAAATTAATCTACAAGCAAAGCTTCAAGATAAAACAAATAAAAATACTATTAGATAATAAATTCAATCAAATCCAGTTGTTGAGCTGGTACATACAGGTATTTCTTTAGTCTGATTTTTTTTACATTTGCAGCCCTTTTTTAAGAATCTAGTTTGGGTCTTTTAAGGGAGATGAGAAAAGATCGAGAGCAACAGCGGTAAATAAAACCAGCTGTGAGGCAAAGTTTATGAATGAAAACAGGAAGACTGAATTGAGACACAGTTGGAAAGAGTGCAACACCAAAATAAGCATCAATATTAGTCTCTCTCTCTCATTCTCTCTATCTCTCTCCCTATCAGTCACTCACACACTAACAACCACACACACACACATGCGCGCACAAACAAATGAAGGATAAGAGGGATGTAATATTTCACCCAAATAAAATTAATGTTTATCCAGACATGTGCATGTTCCCCTCATTTATCAGTCTTTAGTCTGAGGGGAAAAGATGAAATATGAATAAAAAATCCACTGGGAACAATGTATCAGTTATAGCCTTTTTAGCAAACTATTCCAGGTACTTAAACTTTCAGCTGGAGAAAGTTATTGTCTCATGTTTTAGCTGAACAAACAAGGATGTACAACCCCAATGCCAAACAAGCTGAGACACTGTATAAAATGTAATTAAAAACAGAATGCAATAATTTCCAAATCTCATAAACCTATATTTTATGTCCAGTAGAACATGAACAACATATCAGCCATCGAAACAGAAATTTGACCATTTCATATTTGTTTATCATTGTGTTGGCAGCCCCTCTGCTTTTAACATCTGTGTGTAAACATCTGGGAAGTGAGGGGACCTGTTTCTGGACTTTTAGGAGGGAAATGTCTAATGCAGGATTCTGCTACTCCAAATGTTTCTATTGGTGAAAGGCCTAGACTGCAGGCAAGTCAGTTCAGCACACAGACTCTTCTCTTGTGAAGCAATCTGTTGTGATGATGCCCCTGTGTAGTTTAGCATTGGCTTGCTGAAATATGCAAGACCTATTTTAGATTGGTGAACCTCTGTTCTGGATCATGTTTACATATATATCTTTAACTGGATCACATGGTGAAATGCATTGACAGACAGTGATATTTGTCTAACACTGTCTACTTATCTTTTTATATGTCTGTCTGCAAGTACAAGTAGGAAAGGGAACCAAAGCCAAATTCTTTGTATGTGCAACATACAGTACTTGGCCAAATCAACCTGATTCTGATATCTGGAAATGTTCTTCAGCCCATGCAGTGATGTCCTTCATAACTGTTTCTAGTGCAGTTTGGGCTCTGAGCCTGAAAACTCTGATCATCTAGTTTTGACCTTGTCCCATGTGCAGAGATTCCTTCAGATTTTCCTTTGAATTGTGGGATGTTCACAATTTTATGTTGTGGAATATTTTTCTCATTTTTACTCCTTTTACATTCAGTTATGCTACTGAGCTGTTGTTAATAAACCTAATTAATTGTCAAATGTTCTTCCAGTTGTTTCCGAGTTGTGTACGTTACTTTTTAAAAGTCTTTCGGTTCCTCTGTTCCCAACTTTCTTGAACTGTGTTGCTGCCATCAAATTCAAAATGAGCTAATATCTCTGAAATGGTAAAATGTCTTAGTTTCAACACCTGAGATGTAGTTTTTTTCTATTGTGAGTTAAATATGGTTTTATGAGATTTGTAAATCATTGCATTCTGTTTTATTTACAGTATTTAGAATTTACATTCTACACAAGGTCCAGAGTGTTTTGGAATTGGGATTGTTAAAGGATTATTTGGGAAAAGTACACAGAGATTTTATTACATTTTTTGTATTTTGTATTACATTTTGGGTTTTTGCTCAGAGACTCTCAAATGATGTCAAGTTTGGCTTGCAGCATATCAACTGGAAATAATAGTTTGAGCTGTGGATTGTTGGGGAAACTTTGTTGTCCTTTATTATCTCATGG
The DNA here is from genome assembly GCA_006937955.1 of Pachypanchax playfairii. Lineage (NCBI taxonomy): Eukaryota > Metazoa > Chordata > Actinopteri > Cyprinodontiformes > Aplocheilidae > Pachypanchax > Pachypanchax playfairii. The sequence continues at coordinate 449,098 of SSNP01000157.1, read as the reverse complement.
TTTTTTGCAGCTGTTACTCATAAATACCAACTCAGATATTTATCTCTCACGGTCAGGCTTCAACATGTTTGTGGCTACTGATTTTTTGCATCCAACAATATAAATGTCCAGTGGTTCCTGAGTTGTTTTTAACTTTCCTCAGGCAGCTGTTGGCCCCTGGATATCAGGAAATATGGTACGATCCTGATGGAACTCGTCAGTCTTCTTCTCCTGACAACACTGTGAGTCTAAAGAAACAAAGTGATGTCCACAAACTACAGATGATCATTAAAAGCAAAGACATCAGTGAGCAAATCACGTCGGTATAAGTATGAATGAATGATATTGGAGCTGTGGAGCTTTCTTATAAAATAAGATTTTATGGTTCAACTTTAGACTCTGAATTAATGTTAAATTGGGATTTTTTTTCTTCCAGGCACATTGTTTCTACCATGGTGAAGTCCTGGGTATGGAAGGTTCCAGCGTTGTGGTCAGTACTTGTTCAGGACTCAGGTAAAGAAACAATTACCCGCAAAACCTGTTATTTGTCTTGTAACAAAAAAACATAAACAGAATATCTATCGGACTTGTACATAAAAAAAGCTTTTTAGAACAACAGCTCTTGAAGTTCAGAAGTTATTGCCTTAAAGTCAATAAGTGCCAAATAAAAAAAAGAAGACAATTTCCTACCAATATGCAAGAGAATGTTAGAACCATTCATTCTGCATTCTTGTGACTAGCCATCAAATCACAAAAAAGAGGCAATCTAAACTCTTCGCATCTAATAAGTCTGAGAAAACTATTTGACGACAGGACTTCGCAGTCAAACAAAACTGGAACCAAAGCTGGAACATGTTTTTTCAGGCTCCAAGGCTCAATAAATCACAGCACTGTGCTTAAGAGCTCATGGAGTCCATTAGGTCAGCGGGTTTTTGGCTCCAGAATTGGTTCATTGAGTGCAGCATCATGTGGAGATCCTGTATTTTCCCCTGCAGAGCTGCCGATTCTTCCTGCTGGAGACACTCGTGAGCGTGTGTTGCCAGAAATCAAGTGTTTATGCAGAGGTCATAGCTCTGCATCTGGAGGAGGAGTGAAGAAATGCATCTTTGTGTAGATTATAGAATGCAAACAAAGAAAAGTCAGACACTGACTTGTAGGTGTTTGACTTCTCCAGATGTTTGCTGCAGCTGTGTGACTTGTTGTTATGTATGTCTGTTTGTTTTAGTCATTTTGCTCCAGCTGATTTTCATCTATGAAAGTGTTGTAAACCAGCTGAGACATGCAATCTCTACTCTCCCATGAATACGACTGTTAAAAAACTGATCTTATATCAGCAGTCCCTTTTTCTCCATGTTTTACATTGGAAATTAAATATCACATTTATTGTGTCAGAAGTGTTATTATTGGTAATGTTTGCTTCCTTGATTATTGACAAATACCATGATCACTTGTGAATTTTGTTTTCTTGAAGTAAGTCATGTGAAACCATCTGTGGTGTCTTGTTTCCCCAGGGGACTGATTTATCTGAACACAAGCACCAGCTACCTGGTAGAGCCTCTTCCCAATTCTACAGATGCTCAGAGACATGCTGTGTTCAGAGCTGATAATGTCCATCTACCCAGGAGAAGCTGCGTGTATCACCAGGGCAACGAGGAGCATTATCAGGAGGGGGTCAATGACATAATCCGTGGAATGATGTCAACACGAACAGGAAGGGTGGGTTCAGCCACTTGATGGCATTAGTGTACAAAATATGACAATTTGAAAGCATTAAAATGTTTTCCTGTGCAGGAGAAAAGGGAAGTGAACCAGAACATGAAGTATGTCGAGCTACTGCTGGTGGCAGATAGAGCTAAGGTGAGAATGTGAATGTTGAGAACAGGACTTCACAGACAGACCAAACTATTTTTGTCACTTTTCAACCTGATAGGACTTTTGAAATCTTGCTTTTATGTGTGGAGGTGTTAAAAATGGGTTTTCACCCATGAGGTCATGTTTATGTGTTGATTATGTATTCACTGTGGTTTCATGTTGTATTGCAGTTTGAGCGGCATGAAAGGAGTTTTGAAAAGACCCGAGATAAAATACTTGAAGCAGCCAACTTGGTTGACAAGGTAGCGTCTCATATGAAACTGCTATAAACACTAATAGCTTTCAAACTTTTTTATTCAGAGTATGAGTATTAATATTCTGTTTGTTTGCGTGTATCTCAAAAGCACTACAAGGCTTTGAACATTCGTGTTGCTTTAATCGGATTGGAGGTTTGGACCGATCAGGACAAGATCAGCGTGTCTGATAATCCACGCAGCACTCTGGACGCCTTTCTGTCTTGGAGACGGAAAATGCTGAAAACTCTCCCCAATGACAACGCCCAGCTCATCACGTCAGTGTCGCTCATTCTCTCATTAGAGTTTCATCCACTTTACCCTTCCACAGGCTCCTCGTCTCTTTGAGACAGCATTTTGTATCCATGATGGGACATGAAAACACAGTTCAGTTCAGTTGATTCATATAGCACCAATTCATAACTAAAATCATTTCATAGCACCAAATAAATACATAATTCCCAATTAATGTTAAAAGAGGGTGAGTTTGAAAGCCAATTATATAAAAACAGTTCAGTCTAATTATAACACGATCAGTTTCAGTTAATTATAAAATGGTAATTAGTAAATGTTTCCAATCTACTGTAAAGACATCAGCATATTGCATCGAATCATCATTTCAACACAATTTTTCGTCCTGAGCAGTAAAAGCTGGTGATGGAAGAAACCTCTGAGGGTCTGAGAGGGCATGAAAGAGACATAAAAACAGAAGGGTTGGGTCACTTGTACTTCTATAGCAAGAAAAACTAAGTTAAAATTACTGGTAGCAATATTAATAAATACAAACATGAAGAGTAAAGAAATTAAAGACAGCAGAGTGATGAAATGTGATATAGTCTGTCCTTCAGCAGTCTTAAAAGTAGACAAGAGTGTCTGCCTCACAGATTAGAAGTGGAAGTTGGCTCTGCTTCCCTTTCTACTTTTAGAAACTCTAGGAACCACAAACAAACCTGCAGTCTGAGAGCGAAGTGCTCTGTTTGGAAATGAATATGGAACAATTTCATAAAAAGTTATATTAAAAAAATAATGCCTCCACAGGGTGTTTATAGGGTTGTAGAATGAAAGTATAGTGTTTCCTTTAAAAATTATATTTGAATTAAAATATACTAAAATATTTATTTTAATGGGTACAACGTTGGTATTATGTTTACAGCTACCAGCCAATAGCGTATAAGGCACCATTGCAAGTTGCCTAATACAGTAAATAGTCCAAGGCTGGTACTGTGGAAAATGGGGAGTCTGCGGGTCAAGCAGCTGCTTCAGAGTCCCAGAGATTTTGTTTTGCATCTCAGAAGAGGAGCAATCAGTGAAGATCAAAAACCAGAGTGAGCTTAGGTGAAGTGACAATAGATGGACCAAAATAAAACGTTTTCATGGCATCAAAACACAGAAATAGTAACTGCTGGAAACCTTGTTCTGTTGTTGCAACTACAACATCCACACACTAGATGTCGCTATGGTGTCCGTGTTCCATATACAGCCTTTAACATAACATGGAGGTTGGTTGTTATGCGTTGGAAGAAACATTTTTAATTGTAATTTTACAAGGAGCCAGAGAAAGGACCTTATCAGAACCTACAACAGGATTTCGGATCAGTTAGAGGTCTTTGACAAAGTTGTTTGTTCATCAGTGATGTTTTTGTTTGTAGGGGAAATTCATTCAAGGGCTCGACCATTGGGCTGGCCCCTGTTAGAACCATGTGCTCAGACTACCAGTCTGGAGGAGTAAATACGGTGACTATGAATCCTGTCTTTCAATTAACATTTAGATTCTTCTGGATGAGAATGATCTTCCTGAAATGTGAGATAAATCACACCCTAATCTAACCCTAACTCCTCTGTTGAACAGGACCACTTACCTGAGTCTCCTGTGAGTGTTGCGGCCACGATAGCCCATGAGATGGGTCACAACTTCGGCATGAGTCACGACACTGCAGGCTGCTGCCAAGCGAGACCAGAAAATGGAGGCTGCATCATGGCTGCTGCTACTGGGTATGATGCACAAAGTGAAAACTGAAGTGAAATTCTTTTTTTAACTGAGAAAATATGGCAAATGAATGGGGTTTCAAGGTACAATTGAACTTTATCGGACTTTTACAGGGCTCCATTTCCTCGGGTTTTTAGTTCTTGTAACTTAAAAGAGCTAAAAAGCTTCCTGAACTCTGGAGGAGGGAAGTGTCTTTTTAACCTCCCAAACACCAACTCGCTGTATGAAGGGCAGCGCTGTGGTAATGGTTACCTGGAGGAAGGAGAGGAGTGTGACTGTGGAGATGTAGAGGTCAGTGGATTTTTGTTTACAGGATGTAGTTTTTGTCTGGATGTTTTTTATGACTCTCTAAATCATTTTGTGTAGGAGTGCACCAGTACCTGCTGTAATGCCAACAACTGCACGCTGAAAGCTGGAGCTGAGTGTGCACATGGAATCTGCTGTCAGAATTGCAAGGTCTGATTTAGATGTGTTTATGGTCAGGGGGGGGGTAAACATTTCTATGTCCCATAAATCCAAAATCTCAATTTAAGTAAATTAATTCAGTTTTACCTTATTACTATATCTTCTTTCTGTGAAGCTGAAAAGCCCGGGTGAACTTTGCCGTGCTCCCTCTGGGCCGTGTGATCTTCCAGAATATTGTGATGGAAAGACAGAATCCTGCCCTGCTAATTTTTACATGGTGGACGGGACATCGTGTGCTGGTGGAAAAGCCTACTGTTACACTGGCATGTGTCTGACCCTGGATCTGCAGTGTCAGTCCATATGGGGGAGAGGTGGGAAAGCTGGATGAATATATCTGTAAAAGTTTAGCTGTTGAAATTAAATAACCACCTGTTATTATTTACACTGATGATTTACTAAATGTGTTTTATTACATGGATGGATGGATGGATGGATGGATGGATGGATGGATGGATGGATGGAT
>SSNP01000157.1:350079-444089 GCA_006937955.1 Pachypanchax playfairii | reverse complement strand
TAGTCATTTTGCTCCAGCTGATTTTCATCTATGAAAGTGTTGTAAACCAGCTGAGACATGCAATCTCTACTCTCCCATGAATACGACTGTTAAAAAACTGATCTTATATCAGCAGTCCCTTTTTCTCCATGTTTTACATTGGAAATTAAATATCACATTTATTGTGTCAGAAGTGTTATTATTGGTAATGTTTGCTTCCTTGATTATTGACAAATACCATGATCACTTGTGAATTTTGTTTTCTTGAAGTAAGTCATGTGAAACCATCTGTGGTGTCTTGTTTCCCCAGGGGACTGATTTATCTGAACACAAGCACCAGCTACCTGGTAGAGCCTCTTCCCAATTCTACAGATGCTCAGAGACATGCTGTGTTCAGAGCTGATAATGTCCATCTACCCAGGAGAAGCTGCGTGTATCACCAGGGCAACGAGGAGCATTATCAGGAGGGGGTCAATGACATAATCCGTGGAATGATGTCAACACGAACAGGAAGGGTGGGTTCAGCCACTTGATGGCATTAGTGTACAAAATATGACAATTTGAAAGCATTAAAATGTTTTCCTGTGCAGGAGAAAAGGGAAGTGAACCAGAACATGAAGTATGTCGAGCTACTGCTGGTGGCAGATAGAGCTAAGGTGAGAATGTGAATGTTGAGAACAGGACTTCACAGACAGACCAAACTATTTTTGTCACTTTTCAACCTGATAGGACTTTTGAAATCTTGCTTTTATGTGTGGAGGTGTTAAAAATGGGTTTTCACCCATGAGGTCATGTTTATGTGTTGATTATGTATTCACTGTGGTTTCATGTTGTATTGCAGTTTGAGCGGCATGAAAGGAGTTTTGAAAAGACCCGAGATAAAATACTTGAAGCAGCCAACTTGGTTGACAAGGTAGCGTCTCATATGAAACTGCTATAAACACTAATAGCTTTCAAACTTTTTTATTCAGAGTATGAGTATTAATATTCTGTTTGTTTGCGTGTATCTCAAAAGCACTACAAGGCTTTGAACATTCGTGTTGCTTTAATCGGATTGGAGGTTTGGACCGATCAGGACAAGATCAGCGTGTCTGATAATCCACGCAGCACTCTGGACGCCTTTCTGTCTTGGAGACGGAAAATGCTGAAAACTCTCCCCAATGACAACGCCCAGCTCATCACGTCAGTGTCGCTCATTCTCTCATTAGAGTTTCATCCACTTTACCCTTCCACAGGCTCCTCGTCTCTTTGAGACAGCATTTTGTATCCATGATGGGACATGAAAACACAGTTCAGTTCAGTTGATTCATATAGCACCAATTCATAACTAAAATCATTTCATAGCACCAAATAAATACATAATTCCCAATTAATGTTAAAAGAGGGTGAGTTTGAAAGCCAATTATATAAAAACAGTTCAGTCTAATTATAACACGATCAGTTTCAGTTAATTATAAAATGGTAATTAGTAAATGTTTCCAATCTACTGTAAAGACATCAGCATATTGCATCGAATCATCATTTCAACACAATTTTTCGTCCTGAGCAGTAAAAGCTGGTGATGGAAGAAACCTCTGAGGGTCTGAGAGGGCATGAAAGAGACATAAAAACAGAAGGGTTGGGTCACTTGTACTTCTATAGCAAGAAAAACTAAGTTAAAATTACTGGTAGCAATATTAATAAATACAAACATGAAGAGTAAAGAAATTAAAGACAGCAGAGTGATGAAATGTGATATAGTCTGTCCTTCAGCAGTCTTAAAAGTAGACAAGAGTGTCTGCCTCACAGATTAGAAGTGGAAGTTGGCTCTGCTTCCCTTTCTACTTTTAGAAACTCTAGGAACCACAAACAAACCTGCAGTCTGAGAGCGAAGTGCTCTGTTTGGAAATGAATATGGAACAATTTCATAAAAAGTTATATTAAAAAAATAATGCCTCCACAGGGTGTTTATAGGGTTGTAGAATGAAAGTATAGTGTTTCCTTTAAAAATTATATTTGAATTAAAATATACTAAAATATTTATTTTAATGGGTACAACGTTGGTATTATGTTTACAGCTACCAGCCAATAGCGTATAAGGCACCATTGCAAGTTGCCTAATACAGTAAATAGTCCAAGGCTGGTACTGTGGAAAATGGGGAGTCTGCGGGTCAAGCAGCTGCTTCAGAGTCCCAGAGATTTTGTTTTGCATCTCAGAAGAGGAGCAATCAGTGAAGATCAAAAACCAGAGTGAGCTTAGGTGAAGTGACAATAGATGGACCAAAATAAAACGTTTTCATGGCATCAAAACACAGAAATAGTAACTGCTGGAAACCTTGTTCTGTTGTTGCAACTACAACATCCACACACTAGATGTCGCTATGGTGTCCGTGTTCCATATACAGCCTTTAACATAACATGGAGGTTGGTTGTTATGCGTTGGAAGAAACATTTTTAATTGTAATTTTACAAGGAGCCAGAGAAAGGACCTTATCAGAACCTACAACAGGATTTCGGATCAGTTAGAGGTCTTTGACAAAGTTGTTTGTTCATCAGTGATGTTTTTGTTTGTAGGGGAAATTCATTCAAGGGCTCGACCATTGGGCTGGCCCCTGTTAGAACCATGTGCTCAGACTACCAGTCTGGAGGAGTAAATACGGTGACTATGAATCCTGTCTTTCAATTAACATTTAGATTCTTCTGGATGAGAATGATCTTCCTGAAATGTGAGATAAATCACACCCTAATCTAACCCTAACTCCTCTGTTGAACAGGACCACTTACCTGAGTCTCCTGTGAGTGTTGCGGCCACGATAGCCCATGAGATGGGTCACAACTTCGGCATGAGTCACGACACTGCAGGCTGCTGCCAAGCGAGACCAGAAAATGGAGGCTGCATCATGGCTGCTGCTACTGGGTATGATGCACAAAGTGAAAACTGAAGTGAAATTCTTTTTTTAACTGAGAAAATATGGCAAATGAATGGGGTTTCAAGGTACAATTGAACTTTATCGGACTTTTACAGGGCTCCATTTCCTCGGGTTTTTAGTTCTTGTAACTTAAAAGAGCTAAAAAGCTTCCTGAACTCTGGAGGAGGGAAGTGTCTTTTTAACCTCCCAAACACCAACTCGCTGTATGAAGGGCAGCGCTGTGGTAATGGTTACCTGGAGGAAGGAGAGGAGTGTGACTGTGGAGATGTAGAGGTCAGTGGATTTTTGTTTACAGGATGTAGTTTTTGTCTGGATGTTTTTTATGACTCTCTAAATCATTTTGTGTAGGAGTGCACCAGTACCTGCTGTAATGCCAACAACTGCACGCTGAAAGCTGGAGCTGAGTGTGCACATGGAATCTGCTGTCAGAATTGCAAGGTCTGATTTAGATGTGTTTATGGTCAGGGGGGGGGTAAACATTTCTATGTCCCATAAATCCAAAATCTCAATTTAAGTAAATTAATTCAGTTTTACCTTATTACTATATCTTCTTTCTGTGAAGCTGAAAAGCCCGGGTGAACTTTGCCGTGCTCCCTCTGGGCCGTGTGATCTTCCAGAATATTGTGATGGAAAGACAGAATCCTGCCCTGCTAATTTTTACATGGTGGACGGGACATCGTGTGCTGGTGGAAAAGCCTACTGTTACACTGGCATGTGTCTGACCCTGGATCTGCAGTGTCAGTCCATATGGGGGAGAGGTGGGAAAGCTGGATGAATATATCTGTAAAAGTTTAGCTGTTGAAATTAAATAACCACCTGTTATTATTTACACTGATGATTTACTAAATGTGTTTTATTACATGGATGGATGGATGGATGGATGGATGGATGGATGGATGGATGGATGGATGGATGGATGGATGGATGGATGGATGGATGGATGGATGGATGGATGCTGTGATGTTATATATATAATTTGTTGCCTACTGATCATTCTTGTTATAAATATGTCAGTTTCATTAGTTAGACTAATATGATGATCTTAGAGATGTTTATTTGTTTGTTTTTTCTTTTACTTTGTTTTTTGTAAATGTGTTGAAATTTGCTGAGATCTGTCCTTCCCTGCTGCATAACACATGTTTTTGTAAAGACATTCGCTGAGCTTTAAATCATAAGCAACTTGTGGAGAAAAATGGACATAAATTAGTATTTTATAAAAATGTTAATAGCTTGTATTAAACCCAGTCCTATGTATTCCAACATCTTTGGGTGCTTTAAAGTTGAGCTTGAGAGTCTAAAAATCAGCTTCAAGCTTTTGGGTTATTTCAGTTCATTTCAATTAAATCCATTTTTATTTATAAAGCATCAGTTCATAACAAAAGTTATTTTAAAGAGGCCCTTCCATTACAAACAGTTTTTCTGAGGTTTCTGTTGAATATTTTAGCTCCAAAGGTGTTCTTACCTTCATAGTGGGTGTGAAAACAGGTCAACAGCTTCTCTTTCAGTTTTAGTCTCTCAAACTACGCAGGTGGCGATAAAACCAGAGTTCGAATGGCCTGTATTTCGTCACAGCTACTTTGCTCATTAGTATTTAAGCTCCAGCAGTTGAAATCACGCCTAGCATCCTGCTGGCTAAAAGCCGTAGCATAAGACATAACAAATAGGAAGAGAGTTACCATGCACAGCGGGGCAGGAAACAGTATACATTGCTTTCATAGGCTAGTTTGTTAGCCAATCAGAGTCCAGCAAATTCGAATAATGAATATTAACGAGTTGCAGCCCGAAGCTTGACGGAACCAGCCGAATCGTGACACAGATAGATTGAAAGGTCTGTTAATCAGTGTTTTCTAATGTTTTTTTAGTTAGAAAATGTTTCATATTACAGGTTACTACTTAAGAAATTACCACAAAGTCCTGAAATTTGAATGAAATAGCCTCTTTAAGGCACTTTACAGGAATATCAAGTCAATTGATAAAAACAAAACATTTCCTGTCTAAGAAACCAGCCGATTAGGTGGAATCATCAATTCAATACAATCCCTAATACTGAGCAGCATCGACTGGTGACAGTGGAAAGAACGACTCCCTTTTAACAGGAATAAACCTCCAGCAGATAAAATAAAATGAAAAGGGGGGAATCGATTAAAATTTTCAGGGTGGTACCACAGGAGGAACCATAAATGACACCATTTGGTCTCTATTGGATGGTCACATGACACACACACCAGTAAGTTTGTGTGTAGTTGTGTTTGTATTAAACCATGGTACTTTTATATTTCTGTTCATTTATTCTGGCAGATGCTAGCCCTGCTCCTGACCTGTGTTTTAAGGAGGTAAATAAAGCTGGAGACATGTTTGGAAACTGTGGCAAAGATGAACACAGAAAATACAGGAGCTGCAAAGATAGGTGAGGATGGAACACTAAACAGTGATCGTCTTGAAATGTTCATCTACCTCAGTCACATCTCTTTTGTGCACACCAGGGATGCTAAATGTGGTAAAATCCAGTGTTTAGCTTCAGCCATCAAGCCCATTGAGGGCAACGCCGTTCGCATTGAAACTACTATTAGAAGAGAAAAGAAGAAGATTCTGTGTTTGGGAACACATGTGTACAATGTACAGCAGGAGGATGAGGAGCCACAGGGTGACACTCTGGACCCAGGATTGGTCTTGACGGGGACAAAGTGCGGCGATGACTCAGTGAGATTTGTTAATATGTGCTAAATGGCATTTATGGAAGTTACAAAGAGCATCATTTAAATAATTAGTCTCTTTAAATAGTGTATTTTAAGTTATTTAATCTTCCTCATACATCCTTCTTTTCCTGACAGATTTGTTTCAATGGAGAATGTCGCAATGCTTCGTTTCTCAGAACTGAAGAATGTAACGCCAAGTGCCACGGACATGGAGTAAGTTCACAGCAGTGAAGTCAGTCTGATGGATTTCCATTTGGCTGCTGACCTGCAATGATGGGAAGCCATAAATCCTTGACAGCAGAGCAAAAACTATTCACATCATTTGTCAGATTAAAAGTTGGGAAACACCAGCAGCAAAGCTTTTTTGCAGCTTTTAGTACATTTTTGCTGATGACAACCTCTCTTATGAACTTGTGTCTCTGAAAAGACAAAGTTGAATTGTTTCTCTGATAGCGTGGTTCTTCTAATCCAGCTAACAAATTGTCTATCAGTTTTTGACCTTTTAAAATCACTCCAAACAGCTGTTTTAGAAATGCTTTTTTCAGGTGAAAAAGATTTCTAAATTAAGAAGGCTGGTGTCAAAACATGAACTGGAGATAATTAACCATATTTTTATTTCTTCTCATTTAGATCATTTTGATGCACATTTTTCTTTTTTGAACAAAAAGGCCCTTCAGTGTTCACTGGAGCTAATAAACATACTCCTATTTTACCATGTCTTCACTGGTTACCTGTTAATTTTATGTTGTTTTACAGCCCCAATTCTGAAAAAGGTTGGGATTCTATATAAAACATAGGGAAAAAAATAGATTGCAAAGATTTGCAAATGTCATAAATATATTTTATTCCCAATAGTGCATAAAAAATGTTTTAACATCTTTAACAAGAAAAAAATATGAACCCTTCATTAAATCTAGTGGACATGAGAAGACACTTTAGAGACCAAAATGAAAAATCCAACACTTGTAAAATTACACCCCCGTATCTCTAAATGCAGGTGATGTTTTTTTGGTATTTTCAAATTGCATTGAATTATTTTCTTCACCTACCAGCTGTGCAACAATAACCACAACTGTCACTGTGATTCCGGGTGGGCTCCTCCATGGTGTGATCTGAGTGGGTTGGGTGGGAGTGTGGACAGTGGACCAGTCATCAGACAACGTGAGTAACGTGCTGCCATTAGACTTTTCATTTCTTGCATTTTCTTGTTGTCACTCTGTTATTTTATATTTCTAAAGGAATTCCCCTTCTAGCACTGCTTCTTCCTCTGGCTCTTCTTCTGCTTTTGGCTGCTATCGGACTTTGGTTGGGCTACAAACGTACACACAACCAACTGAAATCTTCTGCTCCATCACCAGTGCCAAAGTATGTAATTCAGAAGCATTGCACACTGATTATTTCCCCCAGCTGATGAAGTTTCCCAGATGTTTGTGTTGTGTAAAGTTTTATGTGAGGGATTGCTGGGTCTTTTTGTTCTAATCCACAGATGTTCAGTCACAACGGAGGACAAGCCGATAAGTTCTAATTCTCTAATCAACGGTCACACCAACCCAACGTTCATGCTTCAAAACTCTGTAAAGAATCACATTCATGTTCAGTGATAACATGATTTTAACATAATGTTCAGAATTTTAGAAAGTAATTTAGTTTTATGGTTTGTCTCTCTCGGAAAGGCTTCTCCTCATCCAACCCGATCCAGACCTGCTATTGCCCGTCCGGCCATAAAGCCTCCTCCTATTCCTCCCAAAATGACAGAGAAGAACGATCAGGAGCCGCAGCCTCAGACCCCACAACAAAACTCTCCTCAGGGTCACACCAAGCCTTTGTTTCTATCCACTACCCTGGCCACTGGACTAAGACCAAGCAAGGTTCCTGCAGCATTTCCAGGACCTCCAACGTTACCCTCCCAGGAACCTAAAAGCCAGTCGCAGCCTTTAGCAATAAATATATATCGGCCAGACCCACCAAAGAGACCTCCGCCACCATGTACTATCAACAAAGAATCAGTGGTAAATATATAATATAAAAATATATATTTTTAAGAAAATCATAAGTCTTTATAATGACAAGAGTAAATAGAAAATATATGTAGAAATTTTGAAGCATTTCAATGAGACTACAGCCTAGTAATGTCCCACTAAGAGATTCTTCAGTGATTTGACATATTTCATATTTTGCCTAAAGTAAACAACAATGTTTGTTACTGTACTGCACAGTGGCTTTTTAAAACCAAAATTTGTGGAAACGCTTTTTGTGTTTCTTCAGTGCATGTGAGACAGAAGCTCAAATGTACAGATGAAAAAAACAACTTTTTTAGAGCTTTTTAGAATCTACACCTTGGGTACTATGATATCTAAAGGTCTCGACAAAGAAATGAATACAACCATTTTTATGACGTGACCAATTTATTGATTACGACGTACAGCTACCACACTGTTCCTGATCGAACTTCCTGTTTTGCATGATTTTTTAAAGCTGCAGGGTGTGAAAACAGAGAAAAAAATTTCATAAACAACAAACTTATTAAGGATACTTTGATGTCTATGCATCTGTACCCTTAATGTTAATAATAATTTACAATATTCTATGTTGTTTTATTTATTTGTTGTTGTTTATTTTTAGGGCCAACATCATAAGAAAACCCTACAGGGAACCACTAATGCACTCCTCTTCTGCTTCTTCTTCTTCTTCTTCTTCTTCTTCCTCTTCCTCTTCCTCTTCCTCTTCCTCTTCCTCCTCCTCCTCCTCCTCCTCTTCTGCTTCTTCTTCTTCTTCTTCTTCTTCTTCCTCTTCCTCTTCCTCTTCCTCTTCCTCTTCCTCTTCCTCTTCCTCTTCCTCTTCCTCTTCCTCTTCCTCCTCCTCCTCCTCCTCCTCCTCCTTCTCCTTCTTCTTCTTCGTCGTCGCCTTTAGTTGTTTACTGATTGAAGACCCTTTATAATGCTGTTGTACATTTTATGTTTCTAGAGCCTAAAGTAGGACTTCAGGGAGATGCTGGGAACACCATTTTTATTCCTTTTTACCATGTTTTTAAATAAAAAATACCTGCAACACTGTGGAAAAAAAGAAATACTTGACAATGTATTTACAACTATGTACACTGAGGCGAGAAAAGAATAGAACAAGAATATGAGATTCAGATTTCATCAGCAGTAAATTCACGTATCGGCTTTCTTCACTTGAAACAGTCACTGTTGTACATTTCAAAATATTCTTAAGTTGTTTTAGTGTCCCAGACACTGATTTAAAATGTGATGATTTATGAAATCATTTATTCAGAAATAATATGGGAAGAAAAAAAAATGACTGTTTACAATGTAGCTTAGATGGATGGAACATGGTACCTCGCATCATCAACTGTAAGAGAATGTCTTATAATATGAAAAGACGTGATTGAGATTTTTCATTTTGATGCATGTGAAAAAATAATGTAACCAGAGAAAAATGTTCATGTATGCTGTAAGTTAATGGTTAGAAGTCATTTGAGTTTTATATTTTTAGTAGTTAATGTTATTGTCATCATGTTGCACTTTGGGGTTAAACACTCACCACCTGAAGCAATTAAAGGTGGAAAAGTAATAATAATATTTTGCAATGTATGAATTACCTTGAATTTCATTTCAAATTTACAGGAGCTGAATATGAAAATGTCTCTTTAAGTTGACCTGTTCAACCCACATAATGCTTGTTTTTTTTATTTTTGATAGTTTTGTTACCTACAACTGGTTATATATTTATTTTGATGATTTCTTGTGAGGAGCTAGTTTTGATTACTTTTATCATCCCACCAAAACCACACCATTGATTGTAATGATGAACTGTAATTATGCAAAAATCCTGCTAAAACAGTCCTGTCATTATCTACACCTGCTTTAGGGTTGCGGGGAGCTGCTGCCGATCTCCAGCAGTCAAACCATTGCAATTTATCTTTGATAACCCCCAAAATCATATATTGTGTTTTTTGTGCCACATTGATCATTTTGGCATCTTTGGAAAGTGTTTAAAAAGTATTTGGGCTCATGTAACTACCTGAACAAATGTGCTTTAATTATAAAAGTGGCCTGCTTACTGCCATGTTCTACTTTATTGTCTGATTTATGCAAAAGCAGGGAATGTGCAGCTTTGCTTCTGAAACTGGAAAATAAATAAACCCAACTTTTTAACTGGTTGTATCATGTCATTGCATAAAAGTCATTTCGTTATTAAACTTGGATTTTAATGCTTTATATACTTTTTAAAATCAGCTCTTTGAAGGATCTCAACTCTGACAGAGTTGCATGTTGCATCACGGTTTGTCAGTGTTTAGGGATATGTCTTATGATAAATTATTTAAAAAGAAAGTCATGTTCAAAAAATGTTTTCGTTTACACCATCAAAGACGAATTTGAAACAGCCTCATTTAGTACCTTCTTTTTCCTTTCGGCTACTCTCTTCAGGAGTCGCCACAGCAATTTATTCTTCTCCATTTAACCCTGTCTTCTGCATCTCCTCTCACACCAACCAACAGATGCAGTGTTTGATTTGAGAATGTTGATAGAGAAGTACAGAGAAAGCCAGAGGAGCTTCATTGTGTCTTTGTAGATCTAGAAAAAATATATGACGGGACAGAGAGAGGAACTGTGGTAGCAGAAAAGTATGTTAGGGTGGTGCAGAACATGTATAGGAGCTATAGGATGATGGTGAGATGTGCCATAGGTGTGACAGAGGAGTTCAAGGTAGAGGTGGGACTGCATCAAGGATCAACCTTGAACCCCTTCTTGTTGCTATGGTAATGGACAGATTGACAGGTGAGGAATCTCCATGGACCATGATGCTTGCAGCTGACATTGTTATCTGTAGTGAGAGTAAGGAGCAGGTAGAGGAACATCTGGAGAGAAGAGGGATGAAGGTTAGCCACAGTAAGACAGAATACGGGTGTGAATGGGAGACACAAGTGGAACAGTGAAGCTACAGGGAGCAGAAATAAAGAAGGTGGAGGATTACAGGTACTTAGGGTCAACCGTCCAAAGACAATCTGGAAAAGTGATCAAGAAACGTTTGCATGCAGTTTGGAGCAGGTGGAGGAAAGTGTCAGGAGTGATGTTTGACACAGGAGTATCAGTAAGAATTAAAGACAGCAGTGAGATCAGTGATGTTGTCTGGTTGTTTGTTGTCTGGTACCACTGAGAAAGGGACAGGAGACACAGGTAACAGAAAGGAAAATGTTGAGGATGGACAGGATGAGGAATGAGTACATCAGAGGGACAACACGTTAGATGTTTTGGAGATAAAGTCAGAGAGGCCAGACTGAGATGGTTTGGACATGTACAGAGGAGGGATGGTGTTTTTCGACAAAAGGATGATGAGGTGAAAACTTTCATGAAAAAATACAGTTGTTTTTAAACTGGAGACACAAAAGTGATGCTGCTTATAAGAAGGGACAGAGCAGCAAGATGTTGAAGATCTTCAACAAGTGTATTGTAGAGAGCGTGATCACATCTGCAGTGATGTAAGGAAGCTGAACAAACTGATAAAGAAGGCTGGTTCTGTTCTGGGGACTGTGACTGGCTTGTACTTGTATAGAGCCTTTCAAGTCAGAGGACACAAAAGGCTCCACAATACAGTTTGTCATTTACACACACACACACACACACTTGATGATGATAATCTACACACATATTATAGCCACAGTTGCCCTGGGACTACTACCAGGCAGGATGGGTGAAGTGTCTTGCAAAGGATACAACAATCTTTTTCCAGAGTGGGATTCAAACCAGGGACCAGTGGCCCTCCAGTTACAAGATGAACTGCTCTTGAACTGCTCTACCTCCTGAGCTACTGCCGTCCCTTGTGCCCTGTGTAGTCACTTGAGTTAGTTGTCCAAAGGAGGACGTTTCAAAAAATGAAGAACATGATGAAAAACCCTCATCATCCTCTTGACAACACAGTAACTCAAAAACAGAGTGTCTTCAGTCAGAAACTTCTTCAGATCCAACACAGACCGCTACAGGAAATCCTTCCTGTCCACAACTGGAACTCTCTGGTTGAAGAAACACTGAGTTACAACAACATCTAAATTCTCTTTAGGAATTAATAAAGTGATTGAATTTGAATTTAAATTGAATTAAATATTAAACTTTCAAAATGAAGAAAGTGTGGACACTTTAAATGTTTTTATTAATCCCACTGAAAACATATGTGCAAGTGTAGATAATATACTAAAATCAGGAAAAGTTTAAAAATGTAACAGTCAGGGGTTGAATAGTATTGAACTGTAATATCAATTAATATGCATTTATAGTTAAAATGCTACGATAACAAGTTGAATGGGAAATTTAAATTATTTTTGTGACTATTACACAAGTAGTATAAAAGTTGTTATTTCAAACTTGTCATTTTTGTGATGAACTGGAGGCCTGTTTGCTGCTGAACAGAATAACAGAACAGAAAATTGGTCAGTATACTTTGTCTTTTGCCACTAGGGGGCAGTGTTTAAGAAGGTTTTGTTGTTGTTAGTTTACGTTTTCATTATATTTAGTTTTGTCCCACATTAGCTTGTGGCATTAACCACCAATTAAATGATAAATGTCCCGTATTTGTATAGTGCTTTTCTAGTTATACTGACTACTCAAAAAGCTTTTACACTACAAGTTACATTCCCCCAACGAAATACCCACATCTGCTCGAGCTGCACATGGAGGAGGAAGCCAGAATCAAACAGCCAACCCTCTATCCATCCATCCATCCATCCATCCATCCATCCATCCATCCATCCATCCATCCATCCATCCATCCATCCATCCATCCATCCATCCATCCATCCATCCATCCATCCATCCATCCATCCATCCATCCATCCATCCATCCATCCATCCAAACTGAGGAGCTGAGGTGATTTTTCCTCAGAGCCAAAGGGAGGTGAAAGTAACTGTTGGAGAAGAATCACTGACAGCACCAAATCCATCAGTGTTTGTCTGGTCTGGTCAGCTCAGACCCCAGTCGGTTGAGGCAGAAGGCTCATCCTGATCCTGGTTCTTCCTGTTAAAGGGGAGTTGTTCCTTTCCACTGTTGCCAATCGTGCTGCTCAGGATGAGGGATTGTGTTGAACTGATGATTCAACCCAATCGGTTGGTTTCTTAGATAAAAAAGGTTTAGTTTTGTTTTGCTTTTTTTCAATTGACTTGAAATTTCTGTAAAGCCTTGAAATTACCTTTTTATGAACGGCTGCTTTCAAAATATAATTACATTGAATTGAACTGACAGCTAAAAAGGTTTTAGCATGTGGCTTAATTACAGCCACCCGCTCCTAAGCGTAATTAGTTTTAGCAGGCATGTTGCATCCAGCAGAGTTTCATTTATTAGAGATGATAATTGGCTGAGGGATAGAACAGAGTTGAAACCCCTGCCTCCCCTCACAGTGGGAGGGAGACAGTAAGGATGGTGGCAAAGGGAGGATCTCACCTTCTGAAAACTCCCTTGCTTCATCTAATGACCCAATTATCTTCACTTATTTTTCCATTTGTGATGCTGATCAACCCACAAGTGTTTCAGTTTCTGCAGTCAGTAGCAGGTTTCTAGTTGATCTTGAGCTGATGTAACTGCCTGGGTTCTGCATGTCTTCATTAACAAACAGAAACATACAGAAATTGTTCACATGGCTGGGTGGAAATTACCATTGGACCAGCTTGTATATGTGACAAAACTGAGTGCAGTTGGTAGCACTGTTGTCTTACAGCATGAAAGTCCTGGTTTTAAAATCAGGCAGGAACCTTTCTTTGTATATTCTCCTTGTGCATGTGTAAGTGTTCTCCGGGTACACTGGATTCCTCCTTCAGACTAAAAATATGCTCAAGGTTAATTGGCAAATCTAATTTGGCCCTAGGTGTGAGTGTACATGTGACTGTTTATGACTGGTTGGCCATGTGGCCCTGTGAAGGACCACTCAGGGTGTAACCCCACCTCTCACTGGACCTGTGACTGCTTTCTGTGCCTGCCAGTGGTTGCTGGTCTGTTTGGGGCTGCTGTGCTCCCTGGTGCTCAGACCCCGTGCCCTTTGAGCTGGTGGTTGGTTAAAACTTAGAGATAGCCACCAGCCATGCATGACCCTCAGGACCAAGTGAGTACAGATGATGAAAAGATTGTTATTAGGGACTTTTTCTGTATATTTCTTTTGAAACAGACCAACTGAAGCTTTGGCGAACAGTACATGACAGAACAGAAGGACCGGACATATATCAGGATTTTGCTCAAGTAATGTTCCTGCATTTATTTAAAGGTCCTGTATCCTGCTATTTTACAGCTTTCAACGCCTGGGATAAAAACATATATGATAAAATCTGACCTTTGGTGGTATATAGACGTCATTTGTATTAAAATATAATTTATACTCTCAAGTTATTTTCCGACCAAGAAGTAAAACACTTGGTTTACCTAAAATCCCATCTCTACTCCATCCCCTTCCCTTATGAATGCTGCCCCTCAAGCTGCCTGAATAAAATGGTGAATACATTCCTGTAACTCTCAAAGCCAAATGCAAATTTTCACCAAGACATTTTTAGAAAGTAAAGTACAGTGGTTGACGGTTATATGCACAACGCTTATATGCACAAAACCGCTGGGCATGTTCCTGCGCCATAGAGAATCCATACGCTTATATGCACAAAACATTTGGAGGTAACATACATGCAGTTCACTAAATCTGGTTGTTTCTCATTAGCTACTTGACTGTACACCTCCGCTGGTGTTTTCACACACACTCTCGCTGTTAGATGTGTGGAACTAGACTGCTCTGGTGTTTACGCACGCGTGTCTGGCGTGTCTGGCTGAAGCTGTCAGAAGGTCGCCAAAAAATAATCACCGACTTCTTCAGTTTCAAATAGTGTCAAATGTAACATCTGTTCTAGTTTTATTGCCCGATCATGAGTTCTTAATATCCGATATAGAAAACCGTTCTATTCTGTTACGAACTGTAACTTAATATGTGCTGTTGCGTCGTGTCCATGCACGCGCGTATCTGGTGCATCTGTTACCAGTGTTATATCAGATCTGCTCTACACGTATAACTCGGTCTGAGAGTTTGAGAGTTTTATTCTCCTAATATATTGTAATTGTGTTATTACATCATTTCCAGTTATCTGTTATCAATACTGAACACTGCTCCCCGTGTTTACAATCCAAATGACCACCGACGGATAAATGCACACAACGCTTGTAGGCTATGCACAAAACTGCTGGGCACCGAGGTCGTGCATATAACCGTCGACCACTGTACTACAAACAGTGCTGCTTGGTTAACTTGGCTCTGCCAGATCCTTGTGTAGCCCCATGTCGAGTCCACACACAATGATTTGGAACTGCTCTGTCTGAAAGTGTCTGAAAAAGCGAAGGCCATCTCATAATATTTTAAGCTGATTGAAGGACCATCAGCAAGTCTCTGCCTACCATGATTTGTCTTTAGCCAATCACAGTAAATCAAGCTCTTGCAAATCCAGTCAAGAGAAAAGCACAACACGTCTTTACAATCAAGAAATGCACAAAGTGCTCATCTTTGCTCATTTTTCAACCAAGAAATCGTCTCTAGTTCTCCTAAAACACATTCAATAGCCGCTATGCGTACATCCACCAGCGCAGCCATGTTTGTTTTGCCTGACTGGGCACTTGCTGCCAGTCATACCTAAACACCCGCCCCAGAGCACAATGCTAACACATGATTGGTCTGAAAATTTTTTGACTGTGGAAGACAGTTTAGTTGGAGCAGTACAAGATGGATTTTGGTGGGTTTGGAAAACTCCAAATCTTGCGAGAATCCATCTTGCAGAACAAGGTTAGTGTTTAGTGTCTTGCTTCAGACTCTTGCAGCTCTGGGTGTGTGTGTTTAATCTGCAGGGGCAGCACAGACACGGCAGGCAGATCTTGGTGTAACATTGTTATATCACTATGTTACCGTCAGTTGTTTTCCAGGAGAGAGTGGAGCTGCTGCTCAGAGCACAGGATGCAGGAGGAATACGGAGAAATGTGTGTATTAAGCCAAAAATCACTCTGGGTTTCTAAATAAGTAAAGAGCATCACAACATAGTTAAAAGCTCCAAAAGTTGATTTTACAGAATATGGGACATTTTATTATTTAAAAGAAGATATTAAACTAGTTAACACTGACATATGTCAAGATGTTTTTGGCTTGCAGTTATTTTGGAATAATTTTATTAGCAGAAAAATGTTACTTTAAATTTGTTAAATTGTTTTGTTTTCTGTTGCTTCAACAAAAGTAACTGAAGGAGGGAAGGCGTCTCTGCTGGTTTCTGTTGACAAACTGACTAAAAATACAATTGAATACATACATTATATCAAGTTTTTGTTTATTGAATTAGATTGTCACTATGATTACAAAGCTTCAGATGTGGCTCATACTTACAAATCCTCTGAGTTTACAAGGTCCTGTTGTTATCAGATCTTGGCTTTGTAAAAGGAATTTCAAAGAAAGAAATTTCAAATGGTTTTCTCTCAATTTTAGGGGCAGCCTGGTTTTAACCAGTTGTTCATCAGAATCAGCAGCTCCAGGCCTTTCTGTTGCAATTGGATAAAATCCTACAAATGCAGATTTACCAGCTCATTAAGCAGAGTAAATGCCAAACCCAGAGGTGTAAACAGGAAATCCCTGGGGTGATTTTCACATATAGATGGTGCTATAGCAGTTATTAATTCCTGCTTTCTGTTTTTGTGTAGTAAATTGTAGCATTTAATTATCTAGCTGTTTTAACAGTGAGTGGTATATTAATGGGGGACTAACTTTATTTTTCCTGCAGTGTTTGTGGTCGGGTCACCACCACAGGGACTGATGGTGGGATATATTAAAGCATTGCTCTGATTTAATAACTTGCCTCTGGCAATAAAAGGTCAACGTAAATGATTAATGAGGGGAAAATGTCATAAAGGAAGGAGAGAGAAAACAGGCGAGGTTAGGTAACTATGGGATGACTACGTCTTTCAATTTATTTTCTGAAAGATATTACATGATCAAAAACACAGAGAAAGGAGGATAATGTTATTTACAAATGATCTTCAGCATCAATCAAAGGGGGATTGATTGAATAGAAAACAAATTAAATATCAAAGTGTAATTTTCACATTTATCCTTTAAACTGAGGCAGCTCGTGCTTTGAGTTCAATGAAGACAGAATTCATTGTGAGACTCTCACAAATGTTGATACAGTACCTCATCTCTAATTACAATCACTGGTAAGTCTACTGGACGTCGTGTTAGCAGGAATCAGCTTCACTAAGGCTCTGCTGTACCTGTTAGTGAATGTTTACAAATGACTCGAACACAGAAACACAACATCACACTGAAGCCACATTTTGACAATGCTTTTATTGAAAACACCTGATGGTCAGATTCACATTGACTGCAAATGAATTTCGGCAGCAATGAGAAAGTAGAGGAAACAGACTTCAAACGACTGGCTAATTTTATATGTTTCTAACATTTTTAGATTAAATACATACAATGTGAACACAAGATTTGACTATGGTATCTGTTTTTTGCCCCTTTTTTTGTCAAACTGAGAATTTTGTGTTTGTAGTTGAGGTGACAGTTAACCTTTTTTTGCAAACATTACGCTCTACTTTTCTTTGAGTTCCTGTTTAATCCATGTCAAAATAAGTTGTATATATTTATCTTAAAATTAGGCTTTAATTGACAGCTACTAGTAATTCATTTACTGTAAATAAAATATATGCTTCATTAGGTTTAAAGCTGATTATTTATGCAGATGGTGCTGCTCTATGCTGTTGCACTTCCTCTGATTCCAACTTTAACATTTGAATAAAACAGTAAACACAGAAAACAAAACACCAATCATTTAAATTGCAACACTCAGCAAAGGTTTGATTATGATCGGCTGGAAATGTAGCCGTTATTTTTTCTCCCCTTTGGTTTGGCTCTCCCATGGTGTGGGATCGTTTTCCTCGGTCTGCGATCCAGACTCCCTCTCTTGCCAGAACTGCTCCACATCAGGTAAGACAGTTCCATCTTTCAGGCTCACCATGTCCGTCTCTTCCTCCGATCCTTTTGCGCCTTCATCCAGCTGGGGTTGACTCTCACTGTTGGGTTCCTGGCTAAATTGAAGACTCCTCTCCCCCCTCGGTTGTCCTGTGATCTCTGGTCTGGGACAGGGAGACTGGAGAGAGGTTGGATTGTGCGGTCCGGGTTTTGGCTTAGGTGGAGGCTGTTTACGCAGGGTGAGGCGCCTCCACAGACCCCTGTAACTCTCTCTGAACTCCTCAGAAAGGAAGAGGACAATGAGAGGATTCACTAACGATAGAGAGAAGGTAAGCAGCTGAGCAGAGAGGGTCAGAAAGATTGGTGGAGAGGAGATAGGAGGCTGGTCTCCTTCGGTTCCTTTCTCTGCTGTATGACGCTCCCAAACCCAAACCACCCACTGAGGTAACCAGAGGACAGCCATGGCCATAGTGAGACTGAAAAGCATTAAAGTGAGTCTCCTAGATCGGATCTGAGTACGCAGATTCTGTGTCTTACTGGAGCGTCGCTGACAGTGGCCGTAAGCCTTCCAGAAATACATTAGGGCAAAGCTCAGAGGTGCGCCATAGACTCCCAAAGGGTAAGCTTTGACATAGACTGACATGAAATCCCGAGCTTCAGGAGAAACCTTTAGTACACACAAGAGCCCATGAATCCCTTTCTGCAGCTTAGCAAAGAGCCACAGAGGGATGGTAACTGAACAGGCAGACAGCCAGATGAAGAAGAGCACCACCAGGATAGAGCCCAGGTGGATGCTCACCTGCCTGGTGGGGTTGGATACGTAGCGGCAGCATGCTTTGGCCATGAAGACCACTGTGAGGCTCTTTGCCACCATGCAGGACTGAAGGAACCAGTCGGCTGTCTTGCACACCACCCAGCCCAGATTCCAGCTGGCCTTGGAGTACGATGCAGCCCTGAAAGGCACCGTAAACATCAGCAACAGCCCATCTGCGAACATCAGGTTGAAGATGAGGGAGTTGATGAGGGACAGTTTGCCCCTGTGTGCATTTGAGAACAGGATGACCATTGCCGTGAGATTACAAGCCACACCAAGGACACAGATGACTCCCAGAATGGCTGGCACCAGGACCCTGAGCTCATCCAGGTCCCGGTGTTGGAATGAGCTGAGCTCATAGAACGTCCATTGGTGTATTGAGCTGTTCATCACAGTCCCATTGTCCCCAGCAGGTTTATCCATCGCTGTCTGAGTTGTAAATTGGTGAAATGTCAAAAATTCTGAGCGAAAGAACTCACCCAAAACACAACAGCACTAAAGACAGATACAGAAAAATGTTTGAAATAAAAAAAAAATCAGTCAATAACATCAAAAAAAGCTGCTGATCAACAATTGCGATTTAACAGGGGAGCTCCAGCTTGTGCTCTGCTTTATCTTGTGACAAAACGATCCAGCCTCTGCAGCTAGTTATAAAGATGCTGTTTGATTGACAGCTGGTGTCCCCAGCTAGCAAAATGTGCTCAGACTACTCCCACATGGGACCAATTAGGAGAAGCCCAGCATAATGTGCACACTGTTGTAAAGGTCTAATTCAAGTAGCAGAGACTAATCAGCTGCATTAAGCTCTCCTTTGATCAAATTACAATCAATTTCACTGATCAAATCAATCAAATAACACAAAATCAATCCAGATTTTACTAATGAAACAGATTGTCAAATTCATCACATTAAGCAGAAAGCTTTGTTGCTCCTGAGTTGTTTAATATCTATGCTCTCATTTATCATTCGTCAGTTTATTTTGTAAGGACACTTCCTGTTGAGATTGCACATTCGTTAATTAAAGAAGTTCCTTTGGTACACATTCCAAAAAAGCTGACGTCTCGCGAGTATTTTTTTCCTCAGCCAAAATAACAAGTATCTTCAGTATTCACGAAGATTCAGCTGGAAGTCACGTCTCTGCTAACAGTTGCATCAATCTGATGTTTTAAAATGTATTAAATGAATAAGCATATTATTCAAAGAACTCCTGAAATGACCTAACTTGTCTTTTTGTCCACAAGAGGGCACCCGTACATCACAAGCTACTCTGATCATAGTCAGGCCCCAATACTCGTGACTATCATTCATCATTCATCAGATGTTCACAGAATAGGTCAGGACATGAGCTTGCAAATCTTTATTCTTTCTTTTTATTATCCAAGTAAGTCCAGTAGGCATAAAGACAGCAATGGTATTTGTTTGCATTCCAATACATTCTGAGCTATAAAAGTTGTTTTTTTAAATTAGAAGTGTCACAAAAGAGCTTGTTTAGAAGATCATCATACTGTTAATGGAACCACATGTAAATATTCCCTGATTGCACAGAGTTCGTTTACGCCTTTGACTTGTTTTGCTCCGTGGAAATCGACTCACAGATAATCCATGAACCTGTCCAAACTGAGTGCTGCGAGTCAACCCGCTGCTGTATTATTTCATCCATTTCAACAAGAAGAGAAACATGCAAGAAGATTGCAATAATACAAAAAAGTCGAGTTCATTATGAAATCATCTTGCTTCAAATGATCTGTAGAAATCTGAGAGACTGAATGTAGATGGTCAATTTCAACAGAATCATGTGAAAACTGAGATGAACTGCAAATTCTAGTTTAGAATTTTATCTGATTGCAAAATTTAGTCTAAAATATAACGATTTGATAAATTAATGGTGTTAAAATCTATAGATCATTTGCAGCACTATTAAAAAAAGGGTCAACAGTCATAATGAGTTCAGATAAGTTTACCGAAGAATTTTGCAGAGGAACAAATAAATAATGTTTTTTTTTTTACATGTTTCCTTCAAATCAATGACATCAAATAGACTGAAGTTACTCTGTACAAATCCCAGCTTCCTGACCTCAGCCAAAAAGCATGAAATCAGGTGCCTTAATGCAACTTCTCAAAACATTCTGTCCTAATGGGATCCTGCATGGAGCTTGTTGTTGTTGATGTTACCTTTACTTGTAAAGGAATAAAAAAGGAAAGAAAGTTTAATTTAAAACGTTCTCACAATTCAACCCCCCCCCCCTCCCCTCCCCCACTTACACATCAAACCCCCACATACCAAAAGAAGGCACCACAGCTTCTAAACAGACTCCACTGATTGAAAGGACTCAACAAAACAACAGCTAAACACCTGACACAGCCCTGAAGGGCTTCATTCAGACTATGGATGTCTCGGCAAGGAGACACAAAACTGCCCCTAATACGACTGACCGTGCTGCGTCACTGGAGAAAACACACAGTTTCTGGGGTCAGACAATAACAGTCTCTTCTTTTTTAGTAAGAAAGCTGCACTCAGCATCCCAACACTTCACCTCAGTCTGAGGCCACAGGGTTCATCACATGAACAGCAGCATGAGAAACGCAGGAGGCACCGATGCTACACAACAACAAGCTGCCCCTGGTGTAAGCGTTGTTTCTGTCTTGCGTGCTCTGTTTTATATTCAGTGATCCCTTATCCACCCTCGTCTTTAGGGTCCAGAAGGCTGCTACATAACATTATTCATGCAGCAATCCTCTTGTTGCATAAATGCATGGGAATTCTTCCTTCAGGTGTCTGCTCAGCTAAATACATTTAAATCAGAAGTCATATTGTAGAATGAGGCTTTTTCCTTTTATTGTATAAAAAGTTGGTGGATATTGGATTCTGTAAAAGGGAAAAAACTTAAAGACAGTGGCCCCTTATTTGTGTGGAGCTTGGGGTCATCAGAGGAGCAGACTGCCTGTTTAGTTCACTTTATCTTGAAAAATGTAGAGATTGTTGGTGGCCGCTACAGCAATAATGTTTTCATGTGGGTGCCATGTCGTGTGAAGGATCTTCTTGCTGAAGTCAAGACTGTCTACGCTGATCTCATCTTTGCGACGTTTCCCACCAACGCACACCTGGAGGGACAAAGACAAAGACAGCAGTGACACTTTTGGAATCACATGTCAGGATCTGTGGTGTTGAAGGTGAATATACGTATTTTTGGCTATTCTGGATGAACATAAAGAATACTGATAGTAATTTCACTGTATAGTTTTGAAATTGAAGCAATAGAATAGCCATAGAATGTTTGAAAGCTGGTTTAGGTTTTAGTCACTTTTTAAGTCATTATCTTATGAAAATAGCTTTGCACTTTAGCTCCTAAATGTTGAACTGTTGAAATATTTTCATAAGCTAGTCTCACATCTTGTTTCTGTAGTGTAAAACTGAGATGGTTGTGTGTGAGTGTGTTTTTTTTTCTTTTATTTCTAGTGAGCCAGCATGTATTATGAGCAAGAAAAAAATCTACAAATTTTTACTGATACCTGATACTAGTACAGATATATAATCTTCAAGTCTTTTCTGTAGTGGAATGACGTAATGATTTCAACTCTTTAAACAAGGGTGTTAAACTCCAGTCTTCCCGGGACACTATCCTGCACATTTTAGATGTTCCTCTGCTTCAGAAACCTGCTGGATGAGCAGGTTGTTAACAGGCCTCTGCAGAACTTGCAGACATGATGAGGAAGTTATTAAATAATTTCAAACAGGTGTGTTGAAGGTGAAAACATCTAAAATATGTAGGATAGGTAAGTGTAAT
Source organism: Pachypanchax playfairii (assembly GCA_006937955.1). Classification (NCBI taxonomy): domain Eukaryota; kingdom Metazoa; phylum Chordata; class Actinopteri; order Cyprinodontiformes; family Aplocheilidae; genus Pachypanchax; species Pachypanchax playfairii. The sequence continues at coordinate 421,932 of SSNP01000157.1, read as the reverse complement.
TAGCACCAGCAGTAACAAAAGGTCAGAGGCATCAAGGGGTCACGTTGAACAGGAATTTCTTATTTACTGCTGAACTAACCATGAACTGTGAAACTAAAAAGGTTTATACATAGTGTTCACATGAACTACTGTAACATTTGGAAGACTGGAGCTGTATTGACAAAAGAGCAATTCATTTTTAACTTTACACTGCAAGATGGATTCTCGCAAGATTGTGACTTTTCCAAACCCACGAAAATCCATCTTGTACTGCTCCAACTAAACCATCTGACTCAACTCTACTGGTGGTTTGGAACAATCATTTGTTAGCATTGTGCTTTGGGGCAAGTGTTCAGGTATGACAATAGCAGAAAGTGCCCAAGCAAATCAAATAAAACATGACCGCATCAGTGAACGTACTCGTAGAAGCGGCTATTTAATCTGTTTTAGGAGAGATAGAGACCATTTCTTTGTTAGAAATGAGCAAAGGGAAACACTCTGTGCATTTCTTGATGGTAACGATATGTGAGTTTTTCTCCTGACTGGATTTGGCAAGAGCTTGATTGGCTAATGACAATTCATGGTAGAGGGCCCTCCTTTTTCAGACGCTTTCAGACGGAGCAGTCCCAGATCTATGTGTAGCACTGACTGGACACGTGGAGCTACAGATAGATCTGCAACAGCCAGATTAATTCACTTTTGTTTTAAGGCCCATCTTTGCTCAGTTCAAGTATGTAAAAAGGTGTGCATGATTCACAGATTGTCAAACATTCCAGCACACTTACTCCTAATGCCTCTGTTACGTTGGTATAGTTGGTATTGTTGTTAGGTAATATATCCACTAGAGGACAGTTCACTTCTGGGTTCTAACAGTTTTCAACAATAGCAAACAGATCAGGAGCTTGTGATAAAGAACATTTTTAGAAAGAGACATACAAAGAGTCAGTGCAGTGGATGCCAGAGGCTGTTAAATACATTACAGGACTTTTTTCCTTGGTTATGCCAATTTCTATCATCTTATCCAAAAAGTTTGAAAAAAAAACAAAAAAAAACATCTTTTTCCATCTCTTGAAAACATTTCACCTTTCACCAAAAAAGAACTGAACTGAAGTTCCTGAAACTGAAGAACCAAAGAATCATTTTGGATGAAAGGTGAAACATTTTCAAGAGATGGAAAAGGAAGTCAAGTTGTCCCATAAAAAAAAACAACTTTTTGGATAAACATATATTGGATGACTGAGAGTCTACTCAAACATTTTGGCATCCTCTTCTTCATTGTTTGTTCTGCTGGTTGCAAGTGAGTTATTGTGAGCTATACTTCACAACACTGCCCCATGATTTTCCCTGAAGTAGAGCAAGCTCTTTAAAAATGAAGTCAAACATGCATAAAATGAATGCAAAGGACAGACAGAGTCCTTCATCTGTATGTATTTGCGTATTAAATGTAGAGTATAAATGGGCCTTTGACTGATTCAAACTAGCTGTTATCACATCAGTCCCATTTGTTCAGATTAAATAAGTGTTTAAAATGTTTATCCCCAATGCATACACTTTATAATGGGCAAACTATTTAATTTACATAACTGCCCAAAGTCAATCAGTTTGATAAAAAATACATTTACAAGATGAATTTATGACTTCACACTGTATGACTTTATGTAATCTGAGCAGGAGTTCCCAGAAATTAGAAATAAAGAGACCTACTGTCTTGCTCGTCTTGTCTCATATTACTACATTTTTAAAGCATTTATCTGCCAATACTGATGACATGCTGATGATATTGTCTAAGTGCATTGAGTTAATTACAGCTTTTTCTTCAAAAACAAGATCAGCAAGAGTACTGTATAAAGAATGAATAGTAATTATCTGATGAAAACAAAACGAAACACAGAGAATTGTTTCAGCAGGTGTTATTTCCTGTGTATTTGGATTTACAGATGTTTTAATTACAGCTAGTAGCTCAGAGCAAGAAAAAATATTTGATTTAATTTCTTTTGTTTAGCAAACTTAAACATAATTTTACAAGGTAACTTGAGTAGGTTGTAGAGTCTCAAGCATTTAAAGACTAAATCCAGTTAAGTTTAGTTTACAGAGGATTAATGAGCTTATGTGGTGTGACGTACCTTGCGAGGCTTCAAAATAGCTCTGGGTTTACTGTTCTCTCTGGATGCCTCCAGCGTGACATCTCGTTTGGTGTTCCGGTCAAACATCCGAAAGAAATTGTTGTACGAGCCAGTCATTATGACACTGAGGGGGATTAAAGGCAGAAAATAAGGGTTGCTTAATTGATTATAGTCTCAGATCAAGAAGAAGTCTCACCTGTCTGATCCATTCCAGACGCACTCAAACTTGTCAAAGATGCAGTCATTCTCGTAAAGAGAACAAAGTTTTCCCCGTAAATAGTCATGAACCTGAAAAACACAGCAGTAAGAGGAAAAATGGTTAAGGTGAGCTCAGGGTGTTGTAAGGTTTTGTGTGTGAGTGTCGGTTCTTTAATAACGACACTCTTTATTAGCTTGACTAGATGGAGCTTTATATAGAGAAGCTTAAATTTTTTGTCCTGCTGGGAACACGGGTAACAACCGGAACCCCTTTTCTTGTCCGGCTGACGCACACACTTCCGGGTCACACGCAACACAGATCTATAACTGAACAGATAAATAGGGCTACTGCTATTTGTTCTTATCATTACAGGTGTCAAACTCCAGGCCTCAAGGGCCATTAGCCTGCATGTTTTAGGGCCTGATTTATCAAAGGTTTACTGTTTTTAAAACAGGCATGAACCTCTCAGCCGCAGCAAAAAGAAGCAGCAGGTAATTTACTAATGTAAAACTGTGCCAGCTAAACCTGTAGCAAGATGCGCAAAATCCTTTTAGCGCTTTTGTCCTTAATTTAATATGCAATGATGACGTTTCTGTCAGAAGATGCAAAGTATTGGGAGGAGAACATGCAAATTAATGGGTATTCCAGGCACAGAGTGAGTTATCAAACCTGAAACTTTTTGCGGCTTCTAATTTTGCGCCTATATTTACCGCCTTTAAGAAAGCACGTCTTAACTTGGCGCAAAAATGGATACAGTTGCAAAGAAAAGGCACAGACAGACGTCTGGATCATTCCAGCACACTGTGGCAGTTAGTACTGCATCTCCCAGGACAGTTTTTCAAGCGTGTGTCACAGGTTTTATAATGCAATGTTATGCAGGCAGATACGTTATTTTCCAGACACTTGTGATGCATTAAATGGCATTAAGCAAGGCTTTTATGATATTGCTGGCTTTCTTAACATTATTGGAGCAATAGGCTGCATCCAACTTGTTCCCCCCTCAGACAGATAGATTGTGTACAGGAACCACAAACACATTCTTTAAATGTTCAAGCAAAGGTTGTGGGAGAGAAAGGTTCAAGTGGGAGACTGGCAGGGCATTATAACAAATGTTGTTGTCCAGGTTCAGTACACGATTCTTTTATTCTGAGGAATATTCTAAGGTATATTTACAATGTTAAGAGATGGTGAATATGGAGATGGCTGGCTCTTGGGTAAGTGTGTTACATTATTCGTGCCCTGTAAATATCATCCTGCATATTTATGAATCTAATAGCAGCTCACGATCAAGTCATAAAATGATGGTGCAGACCCCCTTTTCCTCTTCCAACTGTTCTCAACCTGACTACTGAGGGGGAACATTGATTTAATCTGGCCCACATACACACTAGAAACATAGTGGAGCACACCGCATCCTGAAAGGCAGATTTCAGTGTTTGGACTTTGCACCCAGATTGCTATTGTTTGCTGTGTGTTGCACAACATTTCACAACATCACAGAGTGGAGTCTGAAGATGTCTTTCCTGCAGCTCAACAATAATTTTTTGCCTCTTCTGCTCATATTTGAAGCTCCAGTGGCTGCAATTTCATTTTTCATTCCCACCTGTCTTGCTGGCAAACTCCTCATTGAAATAATGCTGTTTGCGCCTGTTATCAATTGCGCAATCAATCTTCGTAGATCACCCACAAATCTTATCTACTAAGATATTTGCAGACATTTTTGTGCTCTTTACTTGGAATATTGATAAATCAGGCCCTTAGATTTTTCCTTGCTTCAACACCCCAACACTCCTGATCCAAATCTTCTGCATTTCTGCAAGTCCTGCAGAAGCCTGCTAACGACCTATTTATTTGAATAAATATTCAAATATATAGTGGCCCTCAAAGCCTGGAGTTTGACAACTATGATCTTTTTGAGGGGACAAACAAACTGCTCTGCCATATGCTCCACTCTCCATAGCCCTCTGGTCCTAGTGGCCTATACTAAGATGTTAGCTACAAGGAACCCTTTGAGCCTAGCTGATGGCCTTATCAATCATGGTTTCTTCACAGCAGATAGTGTGGATCTGACCCCAGTGAATACACAGTGGGAGGTTTAACCCTTCAGAAAGGAGCTGCACCATCCCCTGAAGGACTCGTGGCTCTATAACCCCTCCTGGGGTAATTGTTAAAGATGACAAGGTTACACACTGACAGGATGACAGTGAAACAGGATTATGTTGAGTGATTAGCCTGAAATCAATTAGTCTTGATATGATTTGGCACTCATGTGTAACTTCCTAAATTTCACGAGTAAATAATTTTCGCTGAAGCTTTCAGGTTGTGCAGAACAAAAAAATGTACCTGATAAGTTTCAAGTGGTTTGTTTTCCATTTGCAGATCCCACACTTTGACAGTGAGGTAGTCCCTTGTCATCAAGTAGCGGCCATTGTGGCTGAACTTCACATCTGAGATGGAGGAGATGATTTCGGAGAAAAAGGAACGGGTGGACGGGTCCTCTGGCTCTTCAAAGTCTATGAGTGAAAGGGAAAACCCAAAAATCTGTCAAAAACAATAGGAGGCTGCTGTTTCAAAGACTCTTAAATCCCCCCTAAATCTTTCACTCATCATCTATCCTTTTGTATTCTTCAAAAAAATCAAACCGATCAAATTTGGGTAGCGTCTGTCACAAAAGCAGACAACAATGCCTGGTTGTTGATCCAATCCCAGAATTATTCAGGGAGATAATCACAGGTCAGTGTGGTGGGCAAATATGGGTTATGATTCATATTGATTTTGGCAGCTGCTGATCTTTGAGCAGGCCAGCACACTCAGGATGAGAACCAGGCATTCCATTGTTAGCTGTCAATTTAATGTTCCTCCCCCTCTTCTTCTCTCATATCTCTCTCATACTCTAAAAAAAACATTGAAAATGGCCCCACCACTCTCCCCCCTGAAGCAAATCCATCTCCTTCTCAGCTAAGCCTGGAGCATCTCTGTGATGTGTCAGTGGGGAGTCTAACTAGTGATGCAGCGTGAGAGATGAAAAAATGGGGGGATAAGGAAGGGATAAGAAAAACAAATCAATGTCAAAGTGCTGGGCACATATGAGCCCATTGGATTTGTGTGTGTGGGTCCCAAAAAAGGGTGTTTGTGAATAAATGAAGGTTCAATGTGTGCATGCTTGTGTGCATGTCCCTCCCCTCATGCTTCAGGAGTGTATAATAGGGCCCCTTGGGAGTTGACAGTGAGGGGCTTAGATGGCTTGTCTTGTCCCCCTTGCTCTGTCCTTCGGGCTTTTGTCAATTCCCTCCTAATTCCTCCATCCATTCAACTATCCCTTGCCCATCCTTCTATCCTGGTTCTAAGACTGATTGATATCATCAGCCCCCTAGTTTTATAGCTGAGGAAGAAAATTGGGAGGCTGACTTGTATACTTGTATACACAGGGTTTATGGAGTTATGTAGATGTGTGTATGGACAGGGAGAGAGTGAGTATTAACATGCCAATATCCCGAAGCTAACAATAGCACCTGCCTCCTCTGTGTATATGTGCGTGTATGTGTGTGTGTGTGTGTGTGTGTGTGTGTGTGTGTGTGTGGAGACAGTAAACTCCCATAAAGGAACTGAACATAAATACAAATAGATTAATCAAAACAGATGAGGATAACTTTGAAATTTATTCTAGAAACCCTCCTCCATATCTAAACATTTTTTAACAGCCGTCAAGCATTCATGTGAAATTCAACAGGCCGTTTTAACCCAAGGTCCAGCAAACGTATCAATATATCTGAGGAAATGAGTGGTGTTATTGAACAATAAGGTGTGTCCACGAGGGACTAATACAATTGCTCTTAGTACATTGATTTCCAGGCAAAAAATGCCAGTGTAACCTGTTAGCACTAAGAGATAAGAGATATGCTAGAAGATTTATTAAGGGGTTATCAACAGTGGCATATTGAGAATTGGAGACCTGTGTGTCACAGCTTCACAAGATGTTTTCTAGTTTTATATACATTTTTTTACCTAATTTATTTAACCTAACTGGGGAGGCTATGGCGCAAGTGGTAGAGCAGGTCGTCTGGTAACTGGAAGGTCAGCGATTCAAATCCCTGCTCTACCCGGAAAAGGATCGCTTGGTCGTTGTGTCCTTGGGCAAGACACTTTATCCATCCTGCCTGTTTGGTGGTGGTCAGATGGTCCTGTGGCCCCTGTGACTGACAGCCTTGCCTCTGTCAGTGTGTGTCCTAGGTCAGCTGTGACTACACTCCCTGTGGGACATGCCCAGAACACCTTCCCAGGGAGGTAACCAGGAGGCATCTGAAACAGATGCCTGAGCCACCGCTGGCTCCTCTCAATGTGGAGGAGCAGCGATTCTACTCCGATCTCCTTCTGTGTGACAGAGCTCCTCACTCTATCTCTAAGGGAGTGCCCAGCCACTCTGTGGAGGAAACTCATTTTGACCTTTTATTCTGGATCCTGTCTTTTTGGTCATGACCCGAAACTCATGACCATAGGTAAACTGACCTATAAATCAAGAGCTTTGTCTTTCGGCAAGCTCTCCTGGAGGTGGGAGATGAAGACCCTATGGAGGTTTAAGCCAGATGTTCCCAACAGACCCTCCCAATACTTTAGGGTCTGCCAGGTCTAACTGGTTTCCTCCACCACCAACAAATCCAACTCACTACCAGGTGGTGATCAGTAGACAGCGCCACCTGTCTCTACACCTGACATGGGGCTGAAGGTCAGATGACACGACTGCAAAGTTAATCATCATTGACCTCTGGCCTAGGGTGCCCTGGTGCCACATGCACTTAAGAACACACTTGTGCTCAAATATGGTGTTCATTATGGACAAACCATGACAAGCACAGAAGTCCAATAATGGAACACCACTTGGGTTCAAATCAGGGAGACCCTTTATCCCGATCATACCACTCCAGGTCTCACCATCGTCACCCACGTGGGAGCTGAAGTCCCCCAGTAGAACAACAGATTCCCCAGTTGAAGCACTATCAAGTACTCCTCCAGGGACCCCAAGCAGGCTAGGTACTTTGCACGGCTATTGGGTCTGTAGGCCACACAATGACCATGACCTGATCTGAAGGTGTAGGGACACAACCATCTTGTTCACCTGGGTAATCTTCAAAACATAGCAGCTGAGCTGAGGGGTTATGAGTAAGACCACACCAGCTCACCGTCTTCCCCAACGGACAACGCCAAAAAAACAAAGCCTCCAACCAGTCTGGAGGAGTTCAATTCTATGCATGCTATGCATGGAGGTGAGCCTGACTATGTCTAGCTGGTACATCTCAACCTCCTCAGCCTCTTTTCCTCCCAGTGAGCTAATGTTCCATGTCCCAACAGCCAGAAGCGGTGTGTGCAGGCCTGGCTGTTGAACCTGCCCCCAATTGCCACCCAGTCCTCTCTTCACTCGACCTCTACAGCTCCCACTGTGGGTGGTAGGTCCACAGGAGGGCAGGCCCATGTTGTCCTTTCTGGCTAAGTCCAGCCGGACCCCGTGGGCAAAGACCTGACGAACAAGCGCTCGCATGCGAGCCCCAACCGCAGGCCTGGCTCCAGGTGAATATGTGAACTTTTTTATTGTAAACTATTCTATATACAATAGATATTCCAAAATCTGTAATAACAGTTATAAAACTGGATTTCACGTTTAAAAAAATCTTTAACAAAAGTCATCTGCTTGAGCCACTTTTGTTCATGACCTCTGACATCTTTTTTCCCATGATGCCCCTCAGTTGATACTCACATTTACTATGTCTGTCACAGAGCGCAGCCTGTCTCATGTCACATAGACGTATTGAACCCTTACTGCTGCTATAGGCGAAAGTGTGACATTGCTGAGGGTGAAACTCAGCTGAGGTGATGACCTCCGTCAGCTCCTCCATGTTGGCTGGTTTGATGTCTACTATGTCTGAGAGACACGAGCTAAGGAACAGCATGATGAACACAAAATAATAATAATTATTACCGGCGTAAACTGTGGGGCTGGGTATACAAAGTCAAATTTGTGCACAAACAATTTAGAGCATGTGTGTTTCCTTTTTACAACAACATTGAAGGTATAGCAGTAAACTCTGTCAGCTGAGGACTTAATATAAAAAAACCTTTACATTTTTAAACTACAGATGTAATTCTCTTAGTGTGAGGATCTCTGCTGCTGGTGGTGGTGAGTGGCACTAATTGTCTTGCAGGGCGTGGCAGCAGACGATCAGTGATGACAGGTGTGGATCGTTACCCAGCTCAGGAGAGCTGGGTACTTAAGCAGAGGAGGAACAAGAGACAGACGCCAGTTTGTTCCGCTACTTTACGTGGTACAGAGTGGCAAGTGAGCAATTTACCAGAGTGTGTTTTCGCAGTATTTAACCTGCCTTCTTCTCCTCATGTTCAGCCTGCCGTCCTGGAGCTCCTCTCCTGACAGCGTAACCTCCAGCGTGGATATCGAACCGCTCATAGTGAGGATTGGCTCAACACAGGAACGTACTAGAGCTCCGTTGCGGTGCTACGCGACCAGCTCTCTCCCTCTGGCTCCCTGTCTGTCTCTGGCTTCCTCTGGTCCACACCTTCCCGGTCACCGTTCTGCTGTCACCCCTGTCGCAGTCACGTCTGCGCACTCAGCACCCGGACCCGGATCCCACACACCGAACAACGACAGCTTGGCTCACCACCCCTGCGGCAGCATCCTCGGATCTCTCCTTAAACCCGGACGTCATTCACGAAACCGTGAGTTAAGCGAGCACGATCCCCGCACGCCGCAGCTGGTTTCTCCAACTGTCACTAACCTCTCTCTCTCTCACAACCCCAGGACCGTTCCTGTCCCGCACCAGGCCCGTCCTGAGTTTCGTCGAGCACATTTACTGTTTACCTGTATTTACCTTGGAGCACTGTACATAATAAACACTGTTATTCCTGAACGCTGTTTCCTCGCTCTGTGTGTGTCTGGAGTTTGGGTCACTTTGGGAGCTCGCAAACAAACCCACCTGGTTCGAACCATGACACTTAGAAACAAAAGATAAGATTTGCTTTGAGATATTGAGGAAAAACCCACATTTTTAATGGAATTGTTAATAGTATCTGAGATTAAAAATACCTCTGTGTGAAAAAACTTGGTGATTTGAATTAGTTGTATGTGAGTAAAGTCTTCAGAGTGTTATTATTATTTACTTTGATTAAATATAGTTTGACTGGTTCATCCACAACAAGAAAAAGAGACTTTATCTGATGAAATGAAGTACAATTTTTTTGAAAACTAACAAAAATGTTTTCTGCTTAAAGCAGTACAAAATAACTTTTAAAACTTTATGCTATAGTTATGAAACTTGTCTAAGTGGATACTCACCGAAATACATGTGCAGCTTCATATCAGACACTCTGTGTGCCTCTGATAGCTTTACAATAGACTAAATAACTTCAATATTATTATTTCATAATGAAATGTCATTAGACGTTTATACAGTATTCTTATTTATGGCGAATGTGTCCTGTTAATTATTCAAGCATATTTTTGATATTTTCTATATAAAAGCCCTCTGGGTCCTTATTGGCCATTGTTGGGTCCTTCTCCTCTGGGTGTGTACAAACATTTGCCTGTTGCTCTGACAATGTAAAGAAAGTAAAATAACATCATATTTAGTGTTTCTGTCCTGGGAGAATTTATTTGATAGGGAAAATGTATTTATGGAAAAATATAGAAACAAAAATAAATGAGAAATCTGTTTAATGACGTTCTAGAATGCGCCGCGAGGTGGCAGCAAATTGTAGTAGCTCTGTCTTTGCTATCGTGATTTTTTAAAATTACAGCCGTCTTTTGACAGACTTCAGCTGTCAAATTAGTTTTTTTAAAGGGGGATTTTTACGTCGGTTCGGGGGCTGTGCTGCACGGGAGAGTTTTTTGGATGTTTTTGGCTCTTTTCGGCTGTTTCCGGATTTTGTTGTGATGGGTCTCCATGGCAACGGAAGACTTGTTTATCAGCGTGACCAACTGATAAAACTCTCCCAAATCAATTAACAGTGAAATAACACAGCAAATCCCGCTGGAGTTGAAGAGAAAGAGAAGAGGACGCAGGGCAGGAGTGAAGCAAAGAGAAAAGCGGTGGAGATTTAAACCGTTTCTTCCGACTGTTGTGATGGGTAACGTCAGATCACTAGCTAACAAAACGGACGAGCTCGAGGTGCTAACCAGGTCCCAGAGAGAGTACAGAGAATGCAGTTTTATGTGTTTCACCGAGACGTGGCTGCATGAACACATCCCGGACAGTAACGTGTCTGTACATGGCTTTATGACGGTCCGCGCAGACCGCAGTAAGCAACTCAGCGGGAAGCTGAGGGGAGGTGGTATCATAGTGCTGGTTAACCAGCGTTGGTGTCATCCTGTACCGTAATGGGCTTGGGGTTGAAGATGCCATCATCTACCTACTTCACAGAGCACACTCTCATCTGGACCAATCAGGCAGCACTTTGAGGGTCATGTTCTTTGACTTCTCAAGTGCTTTTAACACAATTCAGCCTGCTTTGTTATGTGAGAAGCTCCATAAATTCCAGGTGGATTCCTCCACAACCTCCTGGATTTATGACTACCTCACAAACAGACCACAGTTTGTGAGACTGAAAGGTTGTGTGTCTGAGATGGAGGTCAGCTGCACTGGAGCGCCACAAGGAACTGTACTCTCACCATTTCTCTTCACGATGTACACCTCTGACTTCCAGTACAACTCTGAGTCCTGTCATCTGCAGAAATACTCTGATGACTCTGCAGTTGTTGGGTGCATCAGTGAGGGACAAGAAGCTGAGTATAGAGAACTGGTCAGTCAGTTTGTGAAATGGTGCGGTAACAATCATCTCGTTTTAAATACCAGCAAAACTAAGGAGATGATTGTTGACTTCAGGAGGAGAAAGAATCAACACAGCAGTATTTCCATCCTAGGAGAGGAGGTAGAGGTGGTGGAGGAATACAAGTACCTTGGAGTTCAGCTGGACAACAGACTAGAGTGGAAATGCAACACAGAATACATCTACAAGAAAGGTCAGAGCAGACTCTACTTCTTAAGGAAGCTGAGATCTTTTAATGTCTGCACCAAGATGTTGCAAATCTTCTATAGGTCTGTTGTGGAAAGTGCAATCAGCTTTGCAGCCATCTGCTGGGGCAGCAGCATCAGAACCAGAGACTTGAAGGGAATCAACAATCTGATCAGGAAAGCTGGATCTATGCTGGGAGTATCTCTGGAGCTGCTGGAGCTGATTGTACAAAAAAGAATGCTGGACAAGCTGATGAAGATGATGGAGGACTCTTCTCACCCTCTGCACGACACAGTGATCAAACAACAGAGTGTGTTCAGTGAGAGGCTTCTTCAGGTCCGATGCAAGACCGAAAGATACAAAAGATCATTCCTGCCTGCAGCCATTAGCCTCCACAACAAGAACAGACCTTGATTGTTATTATTATATTATTGTCTTCACTATTGTTTTTTATTGTTGGACAAAAAAAAAAAAAATTACTACAACGTTGAATTTCCCTTCTGGGATAAATAAAGTATTTTTCATTTCATTCATTTCATTTTCATTGAAGTCAAGACTGTGGAACGGCACATGCGCAAAAGGAATCGGTAGCAATTCTCAACAGGTAGCATATTTCAACAGAACACCAGTTCGAACAACGGCCGTCTGAGACACGGCTGCAGAAAAGTTATTTAGTACTGTTTTAATTTTTTTTGTTTGTGTGTTTTTGAAACTCTTGGGGTTTTTAGCTCCAACACTGGCAACATAGTGTTTTTGTTTCACAAGTTAGGAGTAAATTGTAGTTTTTGAAACTCAGCTGGGACCTTTTTGCATGTAGTTTGCATGTTCTCCTTGTGCATGTGTGAGGTTTCTTTATATGCTCCAGTTTATTCCCATGGATCAAAAACATGCACAATAGGTTAACTCGTGTGTGTGTGTGAGCAGCAGTTTGTCTCTTTCTATGTGATGGACTGGTGACCTATCCAGGGTGTAAACCCGCCTCTGCCCTCTGACCCCTGGAGATAGACACCAGCCCCCCATAATCCTGAACAGAATCAAATGGATTTAGAAAATTGGTGAATGATCTAAACAATGTACTTCTTCAATCCCAGAAAAACTCCAATTAACTTCTAGTAAGCATATTGATTTAATTGAACAAAAGTGCTTTTTTTCCTCCTCTTTTAAATCTTCAGTGATCCTAACACAACGATCCTGAAAATTGTATGTGTTTATTTGAATCTTTTTCTAAGAATAAACTTGTGTTGGGTCACTTAACCACATCTGACAGAGTGCAAGCGATAAGAAACAAGGAAAGGACCAAAATAAAAGGATACTAAAGCTTCGGTCTGTGATCTCCAGGTTCCACAGGTTCACTCGGAGGTCGTCTGTAGAGATGAAGGTCTGAAGGTCAGAGTTGACAGAGATGGAGTTGATGTGGTACGTGTGGGCGTTGCTGAAAATACGTCTGGCTGTAGCCTCAACCATCAAATCCATCGGCTGCAGCACAGGCACCTGGAAGCAGATACAGGCCGATATACAGAACAGAAAGCTCCATAATAAAAACTGTTGTGTGTTTTTTTACACAGATTTATTATTCTGATTTATCTTAAGCCGCTTTCATTTTTTTTTTTGCGGAGTGTGTATTTGTATGTACGCAAGTGTACATGAGACACAGCCAGATGAGTCTAGAGATTTGCTTGACATTTACTGCTCAAATTGTGAAACGAAACAGAGGCAAAAACTAAGAAGCACTCGAGCTGTTTGATGAGCTGGTTTAAAAAGACTGTGGATTTCCCTTTGCTGCAGAATTTTCACCTCCTCCTCATATTGCTGCTGAATAAGTCACTCTTGCTCACTCGTTTGTGTGTGTTAGGGGTCAAATGAAAAAAGGTGGCAAAAGAGAATTGGCCTGAGGGCATCGTGCCCTGCTAAGGAATGATAACTGAACTCTGCAGAATTAAGACAAGCTCACACACACACAACAACACATAAGGATTTCAAAGAGCCAAGCAGGCTTCAAAAGGCACCAATTTGTGTGTCCCCCCCTCCCCCCAACTAGATAACACCCACACAAAGAGAAAAAATAGGAGAGGGAGGCAGGAGGAAAAATCCATCCACTACTGGCACTGACAAAAAGACAAGCCTGCTCAGCAGGCAGCTGTATCTACATGGGTGTCACTTCCATTCCATGTCATTCACTCGCTGTCCAGAGAGACACAGACCTTATTAACCCATAACCTGCAACAATATCAGTTGCACTGATCAACCTGCCCCTTTCCAGTTATCTAATATGCTTCCTTTGTCACAGGTCATAAAAAAGACATTCTGAATTCAAATATCTTCATTCATACAGTACTCTAAATTTTCTTAAACATAAAAAATATATTTTATTTTGAGATTTGCTTTAATGTTACTTTTTGTAGTGTCATTTTTATTTTCTCTCTCTTTTGCTTGACAAATTTCACAGCCTATAAACAGGATTGCCACAGTCCAAGCCCTTGCTCCAGGTCGATATGATCCCCTGGCCAACCAAACAAAGAGGGACCCACAAGCTGTACTACCATTATTATTTTTTGACTTATAATGGTCAAAGAAATAGATATTCAAGCAAACAGTGATAGAACTCAACCAGGTCATCAGGCTCATCAGTATGGTGTCTAATTAGTGTCAAAAGTTGTGAACACATTCTGCACACGCACACTGAACATTTTTATTTGTGTTTGCATTGTTTTTGTTTTAGATTAAAAAACGCCAAATCTATATTTGTAAGTAATAAAATTATCGGTATTATGTGAATTATGATAATAATAAAAAACAACAACAAAAATCTGCCACAGCTGTTGAATGAAGAGGAAGGGATGACAGAAACTGACAAATCAGAGGAGACAGTACATTCACAGGTCCTGCCTTCAGCGTCAAAAGCCTGAAGTTGAGCGAGCATAGAGTCGGCAACTGAGTGCGTCTGAGAGAGTCGAGCGTGCACTCGTTACTGCCATGTGCTCATCAGTCCACATGTGTGCACTGTAGATACTTGCATGCTCACAGACACTGTTTGCTTGCTCACAATACAGAACTGATTCCACCATGTATGTTTTCACTGGCATTACAACTTCCTCCCCTTTTATGCACTCAATGTTCAGCATCTGTGCACAGAATATAAGTTTGCGACTTTTAAGATAAATTAGATGTCATACCTCAGAATAACAGATATACAGGGCAACTAATCTAAAATCTAGTATTTCCTCTCTTGAAACAAGTTATCACACCTTACTACAGGTGTCGTTTAAGGCACAACTTTTAACTAGTTTGGATCAACTAAAGTGTTCATTTTTTGGTAGTATATAAGGTCAATTCAAGTTTAACAGCCCACGGAGACTGGCTGGACTCAGTCTGAACAGACAACGTGGGCCTGCCCTCATGTGGAAGGAGCCATAGGCGTCGGGTGCACAGAGGACTGAGCAGCGGTTGGGGGCAGGTTGCCTCAACGGCAAGTAAAACTTCTCAACTTTATATTCTGAGTCTGTGGTTCTTCTGCTGTCTGAGGGTTTAACTGTGTTTGGTGTCTAGGAACAATTTCCCTGACAAAATCAGGACTGAAAAATACATGAGCAGCTTTTGTTTTGTTCCAAGATTAATGCCAATTAAAGGATATCACAGCTAAGTGTCATACACACGCAATATAACAGTTACATTGATAAATTGAGACACTGACCTTGTCAAACGGTATTGTTATAATTTAGAACCTGAAGGCTGTAATTTTTTCCATTATGTGCTGTTTGTGGTAAAGCTTCTACTGTACATACATTACACATTCCTTCTTTTGCTCAAATTATTGCCCTCCTAAAGACCCTATCCAGTGCAACAGCAATTGAATCAAAGTCTAAATTTGATGCACTTGGATGGCTTTTAAGACTCTAAAATGTTTAATAAATTTACATTTTTACATAAGATTTTAAATACACTTTTGAACAAACTAAAGTAAATTTGATGAAAATTTTCTGAGTTAAATTGCATTTAACTGGATTTGAACTGGGTCAGTGTTTGGAAGTCTTTTTCAGATGGGATCAGGAGTTCGATTCCTTGCCCCAGCAGTGTACCAGAGTATCCTTGGGCATTACAATGTGGACCACTGGTTGTTAAATGGTAAGTGTAAATGTCTTGTATTTGTATAGTGCTTTTCTAGTCTTTTAGACCACTCAAAGTGCTTTTACACTACAAGTTTTACATTTATCCATTCACACAACCCGATATGTAAACTGAGTTACAGTGGGGCAAAAAAGTATTTAGTCAGCCACCAATTGTGTAAGTTCTCCCACTTAAAAAGATCAGAGAGGCCTGTAATTTTCATCATAGGTATACCTCAACTATGAGAGACAAAATGAGGAAAAAAAATCCAGAAAATCACATTGTCTGATTTTTAAAGAATTTATTTGCAAATTATGGTGGAAAATAAGTATTTGGTCAATAACAAAAGGTAATCTCAATACTTTGTTATATAGCCTTTGTTGGCAATGACAGAGGTCAAACGTTTTCTGTAAGTCTTCACAAGGTTTTCACACACTGTTGCTGGTATTTTGGCCCATTCCTCCATGCAGATCTCCTCTAGAGCAGTGATGTTTTGGGGCTGACGCTGGGCAACACGGACTTTCAACTCCCTCCAGAGATTTTCTATGGGGTTGAGATCTGGAGACTGGCTAGGCCACTCCAGGACCTTGAAATGCTTCTTACGAAGCCACTCCTTCGTTGCCCGGGCGGTGTGTTTGGGATCATTGTCATGCTGAAAGACCCAGCCACGTCTCATTTTCAATGCCCTTGCTGATGGAAGGAGGTTTTCACTCAAAATCTTACGATACATGGCCCCATTCATTCTTTCCTTTACACGGATCAGTCGTCCTGGTCCCCTTGCAGAAAAACAGCCCCAAAGCATGATGTTTCCACCCCCATGCTTTACAGTAGGTATGGTGTTCTTTGGATCCAACTCAGCATTCTTTCCCCTCCAAACACGACAAGTTGAGTTTCTACCAAAAAGTTCTATTTTGGTTTCATCTGACCATATGATGTTCTCCCAATCCTCTTCTGGATCATCCAAATGCTCTCTAGCAAACTGCAGACGGGCCTGGACGTGTCCTGGCTTCAGCAGGGGGACACGTCTGGCACTGCAGGATTTGAGTCCCTGGCGGCGTAGTGTGTTACTGATGGTAGCCTTTGTTACTTTGGTCCCAGCTCTCTGCAGGTCATTCACTAGGTCCCTCCGTGTGGTTCTGGGATTTTTGCTCACCGTTCTTGTGATCATTTTGACCCCACGGGGTGAGATCTTGCGTGGAGCCCCAGATCGAGGGAGATTATCAGTGGTCTTGTATGTCTTCCATTTTCTAATAATTGCTCCCACAGTTGATTTCTTCACACCAAGCTGCTTACCTATTGCAGATTCAGTCTTCCCAGCCTGGTGAAGGTCTACAATTTTGTTTCTGGTGTCCTTTGACAGCTCTTTGGTCTTGGCCATAGTGGAGTTTGGAGCGTGACTGTTTGAGGTTGTGGACAGGTGTCTTTTATACTGATAACGAGTTCACACAGGTGCCATTAATACAGGTAACGAGTGGAGGACCGAGGAGCCTCTTAAAGAAGTTACAGGTCTGTGAAAGCCAGAAATCTTACTTGTTTGTAGGTGACCAAATACTTATTTTCCACCATAATTTGCAAATAAATTCTTTAAAAATCAGACAATGTGATTTTCTGGATTTTTTTTCCTCATTTTGTCTCTCATAGTTGAGGTATACCTATGATGAAAATTACAGGCCTCTCTGATCTTTTTAAGTGGGAGAACTTACACAATTGGTGGCTGACTAAATACTTTTTTGCCCCACTGTATGTTCTGCTGAACATTTCTCTCCCTTTAAAGTGATTTGAACTGACACAGTGGGGAAGAAACCAAATTAAGTTTAGCTGTTTATTGATCAAGTGACCTTTAAATTGTTTATTTCTCCATTTCTCCATGGGGTTTATTTTTTAAAAATGTACATTTTGACAGAGATTAGGATTGTGACATGCAACTAAGGTCCATAGCTGAACATAAAATAGCTACTTTTAAACTGCAGAACTAATTTAACATCTAAAATGTGATTAAAATTAACAGTATTCCAATTTAATGACCCTTGCCCAACAATCACTAGAGATAGGCACGAGTTTCCCACAATTCCTGTACAAAAATAAGTGGTTATAGACTGACTGACTGACTATTTCAACATATCTGGCCTCATGGTTAAAGTAACAAAAAACTGGCGACCACCCAGCCGGCTGAGATAGAGATCTGTTACAATGTGACTTTACTTTCAACATCGGTGGGATATTAGACTGTTGTGTGAGTATTTCACTGGAAAATTCTTACATATTGTACCTTTAAATGCCAATTTGAGATATAAAACAGTTTACAGTTAGATACTGTAGCATGAATGTGACATTCTGGGTGGCACCAGACCTAATAGCTTCCTGAGACCTCTTACCCGTAGCGATGTGATGGTGGACGGGTCTCGGATGAGTCCATTCTCATCCTTTAGGTTGTAGCCTTCTGGGCGCTTGTCCCGTTCACTGATTTTCCAAAGCTTCACAGTCTTGTCTGGAATAGAAACATAACAAAATACACACGGACAGAGAAAAGCAGAAAATGGGTTTAGATTGTGTCTCACAACGGTGAATCATCCCTTCAAGATGGATATACTGTAGGAGGGGGGCTGGGTAGCCAATCTGGCATGTATTTGGCAGCAGCCAACAAAGATGAAGAATGATGGCTCATGTGTAGATTCTGAGCTCACTGATCTACAGGTTGACTTCATTTCCCCACTGCTGTATGCACCCCCACCCTACCCCCAAAATAAAGCCATCTGCAGCCTTTTTAATCCCCCCTCACATAAACACCAGTTACTTCTCATCTTCTTGGTCTACTGAAGAGAATGGCAGCAGCAGTCAGGTTTCTGCTTCTCTCATTTTTCTTCTCTTCAAATTTCCACTGTGAATAGTGGTGTCAGAGCAAAGAGGCCATCGCCACAGGACCCTCCACCATCTGCTACAGCCACCACTAGCACTTCTGTAGCAGCCATGCATGAAGCTCACAATCTGCAAGATGTTTCTCTGCTGATGTGTGTGTGCCAATCTGAGCAATGGAAGTGTGCGGATGCACGTGTTTTGATGTGTGTGTGTGTTCCAATAGCAGCCATGCATGAAGTCCTTACTTGAAATTCTACAGCTGGTGGCTCCTGCTCTGCCAAAAAAAGGAGCTACTTCGTTCAAACAAAACGCCAAAAGGATATTTACGTATGGAATAATGCCTGAAAAGGTGTCTATTATCAGAAATTAATGGACGACATGAAGGCGTGAATTGCCAATATCGGACATATATACACGTTTTACTCATTGACTGCATTGCAAGTTTCAACCCAAGCTGATTGTCCTATAACGTGATGTTTATGGAAAAAATATGATTTTGTACAATTTTGACGAGTTTGATCTGATGAACAGACACTGCCTCCACCCTCGTCCAGCATCTCATCTGAACAGCTCAGTCAGCTGAGAGACACTGTGGTCTGACTGACAGCACAAATATAATTTACAAAAGCTTCAGTCATGTAGTTTCACTGACAAAGAAAACAGCAATAAAAACTTTTCAGTGCATACAGTAAAAAGGCTAACAAGTGATGTGTTTAATGCAGGGATTCCCAAAGCGAGTTGTCGCTAGGGGGTGTGCGAGATGAAGAATATAATGGCTGAAAAATGTAATGGTAATAATTACACAATTACAATTACTACATTTACTAATTAAATTACTAATTACAATTATTATTCAAAATGCACTTAATCTTAAAACAAAGTGTAGAAGAAGTTTTTTGTTTTTCTTCTACACATTGTATATGTGCACCTATTTGGCCTCTACTTCACTCATTCTTGCAAATATGCTCAACTGACTGAAATCAGGGAAACTGTCAGGTTTGTCAGGTTGCTGCAATTTTTGTTCAACGTGGCTCAAAATATTGTAACAGTTTCCAAAACGTATCTGCTTCCTGCCTCCGATCCTGAGCCTGTCATCAGTCTCCTTTGCTCTTAAAAGTGGAAGCTTGCGAATAACTTTGTTACAGTGTTTCAGTTTAATTCAAATGCAGGAAAGCGTTGTTGTGATCAAGATCATATTAGATGTGTGTTTTGGTCATTTGAGAATGATTAAACATACCGCCTTTAATATAAATAAATTTAAACTTTCTTTCAATGCTAACAAAAAAGCTTGTGGCATTTATATGTTTTTACGAAGGTGGGAGATTGGGGGTGCATCAACACGGTTGGGACATAGAAGGAGGTGTACAGCTAAATAAGTTTAGGAACAGCTGGCTTAATGTAATATTCGGCCACAGCTTTTATGCAGAAAAAAAAAACTCAGCAATAATTTTTGTTGACCATTAGTGATTTCAGGGGATCTCAGTTTGCCTTTGGGGAATGCGAGAAATGATGTATTTTAATGTCCTTCGCCCAACAATCACTGGAGATAGGCACCAAGCTGGATTAAGCCTTTCGTCCTCCTCCGACTAAACGTTAACTGCAATTTGGAATTTTTCGTGCCTGAGCTCAAAAATAAGGGAATGGCAGGTCAAGTGAATTCAGATTTTTCAATCGTTTAATTCCACATGCACCCCTGCTAAAAGCCTATTGCTAAAATTTTCTCAAAATAGATAAAGTATAGTTGTGGAAATTTTTGTATCTTTGCTGCTCAGTAAGATTTACTGGGAGGCTGTGTTGAAGATTTTTAGGAGGTTCTGATGGGTTGCTTAGCTCAAGCTGATCAAAAACAACAACCATATGTCCAGTCATGTCGAGGCCATTAAAAAAAATCTAGCTAGTTCTCAAGTGCAAAAACCAAGGAGGAAGCTGCCTTGAAGGGTTGTGGCCGAATAGCATATTTTGTCGCCAGGGCTGCTCGTGCAAATTTCCAAGCCAGAGTAAACAGGTTGTGACTCCTTGATAGGAGGCAGTGAGAGCTAAACCAGTTGACTTAAAATGTTACTTCTGACACATACATCTTTAAAGATCCTGTATCATACAAAATCACTTTTTGGAGATTTTAACCATGTTGTAATGCTATTTCTTTATTAGGCTCCCCCCAGAGTGTTTTTTTGCTTAATACACTAATTTCTCAGTAATCCTCCTGCATCCTGTACTCTGAGCAGCTGCTCCACTCTCTCCTGGAAAACAACTGACTGTAACATAGTGATATAACAATGTTACACCAGGACCAGACAGGCATGTCCGTGCTGCCCCTGCAGATTAAACTCACATGACCCGAGCTGCGAGAGTCCGAAGCAAGACACTAAGCACCACCGTTTTGTAGTGATTTTGATTTGATTGACTGATTTGGCTGCGAGAGTTACAGAAATTTATTCATCATTTTATTCAGGCAACTCAAGGGAGGATTTTAGGTAAACCAAGCGTTTTACTTTCTGGTCGAAAAATAACTCGAGAATATAAGTTATATTTTAGGACAAATGAATACTACATAACACCTATCCCAGCTGAAAACTGTAAAATAGCATGATTCAGGACCTTACCAAGCTACATCTTATAGTAAAGATCTTATAGTTCCTTATGTTCTTAACATATGTTCTCTCTCAGACTGCAGGTCTGCTTCTGGTTTACTAGAATTTCTAAAAGTAGAATGGGAGGAAGAGCTTTCAGTTATCAGGCTCCTCTCCTGTGGAACCAGCTTCCACTTTTTATCCGTGAGGCAGACACCTTGTGTAGCTTTAAGAATAGACTTAAAACTTTCCTTTTTGCACAATTCTATAGTCAGGGTTAGCTTGGGTTCTCCTGAGCTTTCCCTTTAGTTATGCTGCTTAGGCTGCCGGAGGACCACATTGCTTCACTGTGCTGTCTCTCTCACACTCCATGTTTGTATTGATTATTAATGCTGTCATTAACTAGATCTCTGTTTATCTTTCCAAAGCCGAGGCAGAAGGCCAGTCATTATGAGCCAGGTTCTGCTACAGGTTTCTTCCTGTTAAAAAGCAGTTGTCCCTTTCCACTGTCGCCAATCACGCTTGCTCAGGATGAGGGATTGTACTGAAGATTAAACCCAGTCGGTTGGTTTCTTAGATAGGAAATGTTTTACTTTTACTAATTGATTTGGTCTTTCTGTAAAGTGCCTTGAAATACTTTGTTATGAACTGATGCTTTATAAATAAAATAAATAAACTTCTATTGTACTGACAGGGTAAATACTCTGAGGTCATAGGGGTTTGTACCTGTGAGACAAAGATGTGGTTATAAAGCCCAGATTTCAAACCATTACTCTTTCACCACTCTGACTTACCATTGGTGGTAAGTAGGAAGTATGCAGCATTCTGTTGAGGTAACCATTTTATCTTGTTGATCTTCTCCTCAATCTCCAAACTCTTCAGGTAATCAAACTCAGGCTCGTGGCTCTGGAATGTACTGTAAACATTGTACTCCCCTCGTCGCTGGGGTTGTGTTTTACTCTGCAGGACGTGAAAAAAAAAGTCATGTAGGTGGGTTAGGTATAAACTGATTTATTCATCTATAAGCAAGGTTAAATGTAAACTATAAAGTCAAAGTCAAAGTCAGCTTTATTGTCAAATATGCTATATGCACAACACATAGCACAGATGAAATTGGTTTCCTCTCAAACCAAAGCACAAACGTGAAATATATAAAAACACCCATACTTTTAGAAGAAAATAAAAAGTATAAAATATAAAAATAGTGCAAAATATAATTCAAGGGCACATGTGTAGTACTACAGTTCCATGAACACTTACTGTAAGCTCTTAAAAAGTCATGACCTGAAATTTTTAGTTTTTAACAAGAAAATGTTTATATTATGATTTCCTAATGATTTTACGCTGGAAAGCCGATTTTTAAAAGTGTAGCGTTTGTTCACCCCTGGCTTCTTCAACCAGTCCACAGATCCTAATTTCTCCCGTCTTGATGTCAAACCGGCAGGATATGTTATATATGGACTCTGCAGACCAATGCTGCTGCAAGCCCGCCCCACTCCTCTCCCCTTCTTAGTTGGTCGAGTGCCGCTGTTTAACGTGCCCTGGCGAAAAATGCTACCATAGTGCAAATTGACAACTTATTTCATAATGAGATGCAATTCTAAGTTTATACAGTATTTTCGTTGGCGAGTGTGCCCTGTTAATTATTTAAGCATATTTTTATGATCCTTCCCTGATATTTTCTATATCTTGAAAAGCCCTCTGGGTGTGTCCAAACATTTGCCTGACAATGCAAAGAAAGTAAAAATAACATGATATTTAGTGTTCCTGTCTTGGAGCATTTCTTTGATACGTAAAAATGTATTTATGGAAAAATGTAGAAACAAAAAGTAAACAATATATCTGTTTATTGAAGTCAAGACTGTGGAATGGCACATATGCAGAAGGAATCTGTAGCACATCTTGACAGGTAGCATAGTACAACAGAACACCGCCATCACTGAATCTGTGTCTGGAGTACGGAAAATGAAGAAATGAGGAGCACATGTGAGTTGCTCTGTTGTTGAAAAATGTTGCTAAATGTTGCTAAAGTCAACAAGCAAATGTTTTTAGTCTCCCAACATTGGACCAAGCTAAGAGGCACCAGTGGATTAAATTAATTTTTAATAACGCTGTTCCTGCAACCCTCCCCACAGGTCTGGATGCCTTTGCTAAATATTTCAAGCCAAAATGCTTTGCTAATTTGGAACAATATCAGAAGAAGATGGTGTCAATGCTCCATTTGGAAAGAGGTGCCATTCCATCAATCAGAGACTTACTACTACTACTACTACTACTACTACTACTGTCATTTAGCAGACGCTTTTATCCAAAGCGACTTACATTGAGAGAACATACAAGCAAGAAATCAAAGAGAAGGAAACAATATGCAGGCGGACTGTTTGGAGTCCAGTTTAATTCCGACGCTGATACATCAAGTGCTTTTTTTTTTTCCGTGTAGAGATAAACTCCCAAATCGCTATCATAAATCAATTCCTCATTAAGACTGAAAGTGTTCTTTAAAGAGGTGAGTCTTAAGTCTGCTCTTAAAAGTTGGTGCCGACTCTGAGGATCGGACCGAGTTTGGTAGATCATTCCACCATCGGGGGACAACAGAGGAAAAGAGTTTGGATAATGATCTCATGCCACGTTGTGGTGGAAGCACTAGGCGTCTTACTTACCTACAAATCAAAGGGTGAGGCTGTGGTCTTATTAATCTATTAATCTATTGTGTGCACAGTGAGACGGTGGGCGCCATGTTGGAAATACTCCGAGCCTACAGTGTCAACCCCTCTCTTTCCTGCCACCAATCAACACACTCCAGATTTGCATTATGACTTTCCACTACAGCCAAAATATTGCAAGTATTCTCGCAAGACAATATTGTGTTTATAAAATAAAGCCAGAAAAGGGTCTTTTTCTATTTTTTTCACTCAATTTGGCCTTTACAACTATTATAGAGTGTGGGTATCAGTAACAGGTTATGACTCTTTTAAGATTGTATTCCTGTCTTTTAGTGTAAGCTGTAATGGTAGTACCAAGAGAGTTTATGATGTTCTGAGGTGATACTTGTTATAAAGGGTTTGAGAACCACTGCCTTACAGTTTTCCCTTTACAGTCACATAAAAAATTTGCCACATTCACAATATGTTGTGGGTATAACTAGTTTTTTAACTTTTAAAGACAGTGTCATGTAACACATTTATAAAAAAAATCATCTGTCTCTTAAACTGCAAAGAAGGAATCTTCTTCTTGCTCTTTTTTTATGATATTGCTTCCATTAATCAAGATTTTTTTCAGTGTATAAATGTATTCACAGCCTTCTGAAGGTCCTGGAGCAGCATTTTATTTAGACTGAGATCTGTATTTTACAAAACATTGATTGGTTACTTTTTTCAGACATTTTGCTGTAAATTTGCAGTTGGGTTTGGTTTCTTTATTCTGTTGCAAGACCCATTAAGCTCTCGGATGAATCTGAGATACAAGAGATTATCACTGATGTCTTTTCTTTTTGGCATTATGATAACACAGATAAATGCTCCAAACTACCAAAGCCTCAATGATGTAAAGTTAATCAAGTGCATTTAATCAGCAGCAGCAGGTGCTGACACTCTGCAGCAATATCACCGAGTTTGATCTGAGTTTGTTTATCACATCATGTTTATGCATCTTGGCCTAATATTTGTTAAATATAAAAAAACAACTTAGATTTTGTTCATCCCAAATATTTAGCTAAAGTTAATTTTAACAAAGTTTTTTCATATAATCAGCGTTTCTATTTCAACTTCAACCAGTGCTTGAGTCTTTATAGTATTTCCAGTTAATGCTTAGCCAGTTTTTCTTTTACATTATAGCTCCTTACTTCAAAACAAACAATCTAACTTAAACGTTATGAGCCTGTCAAATGCTTTTAGCTAAAAGGGTGGCATAATTAGTATTGAATTGTTGGCATTTCCTACCTCCTGCTCCCTCTGGAAGACAACCACTCTTCCTCCTTTATCCCCGGTGGCCAACAGCTCCCCTGTTGAGTTAAACTCCACTGTCGAGATAATGTCAGCTGCAACGTAGGAAGCAGAGAAGACAGACGGAGAAAATGTCAGTGTGGACATGAACAAACACATTAAAGTACCAGACAGGCAAAAAGAAATAGCATCCAATGGGAACTGCTGGAGTGACTTGAAGAAAATATTTCAGGAGAAGTGAGGAGGACCAACCAGTTTATGGCACAGATACCCAGTTTGGTGGAATATGGGTTAGAAACCTCTGGGTGAGTCATTCAGCCTCTTGTCTGATCTGAGGTTTGACTGCACTCCTGATGTTTGAAGGGAACTGAAATAGCCAAATAATCTTGCTACAGCAGACTGAAACCTCATGGTGTTCCACTCTATCACAAACCACATCCTTCAGACATCTGATTTCTGTAGCATACATGCCAGTTTATAATTTTAAATAAATATGAGGCATAACAGATCCAAGGCTTTTCTTGTTTAAAATTTATGTGTGCCTTAACATACTTACTGTACAGTGGCGGCTGGCCAAGAGAGAGTGCCGCCCTCCCTAATCAAAAACATAATGTGCCAACAAATAAGAAATATATTTTTTTATATAAAAATTACATGCATTTAGAGTTAAAAACACTCACATGTATACTTATACACTGAGAAGATTGTATAAAGGATTTCTGAAGGATAGAAATTGCTTTGTAAACTATGATTTCCTCCTGCTTCTTCACTTCTCATGTGTCTAATTCAGCTCTGGAGAAATTGCCCTCAGGAGGTGGGCTCTTGCCTTGAATTAGCCAATAGCAGATCAGCATTGCCAAATGGAAGAACTTAATTTAGTCAATAATGGCCGAGAAAATAACTTCACGAAGGGCAATTTTTCTAGCGCCCCAAAGCACATTAAAGGGCAACTTACCCCCAAATCACCTTGTTTTGCTGATAAACTCTATAAATGAGTGTGTAATAGTCCGTTCTACATTTCTAGGTCTTGTTTTTGGTATTTTAGCACATTTTTATACAGCTATTCATTTTATATCAAAAACTGTTAGTGGAGCGCCCTCTTCAGGTTAAAACATTACACTGCACTTGAATTTGAATCAGGCATTGCTATTGGCTGAGACATAGGCGCCATTTTAACCGAGGACGCTGGGGACATGTTCCCAGCACTTTTTTCAAGGGACAAGTTCATCCCCACCACTTTCTACATATCACTGGCTTCCTTATCGGACAATTGACAGAAAGAAGCTTTACCGCATTATTTAAGTCAAGCAGTGACATTGTTCAACATATAGAGGGCGCTAAGACGCACTTACGTAGCCTGGGGTGGACCTACATTAGTAGCAGGTGGTAAGACTTTAAATTACGGTGACGTCACCAGGTCATTCAGAGGTCATCAGCCTGGAGTGGTAAATTTCAACTCGTTTATGCTGCATTATTTTTCTCTTATTTGCGTATTTGACCGCCACAAATAATACATAAATATAACCAACAATATTTGTGCTAGTTACGATATGAATATTACTGATCCTTCCTGTCGATCAGCATAAGAGAAGAGCCCCATTCTATCCTGCCAAGCCGCTGCAGGGTAAACTACCAGCTAGAAATGTTACGGATCAGAGCTGCTCGTCTCGTCTACACATTCCCCTCCATTTCAACTGTCCCTCCCTGGCGTGTGTGAGTCAGAGTGACATGTAATTCACAGCAAAGAATGTCATGCCCCCTTAGTCCACTAGTCACTCCCATTCATCAGGTTATTTTTTGAATCTCAAACTGTATCCGGGGAGGGGGTGCGTTTTTTTTAAGTACAATGAGATTATCTGCTATCAAACAGCCAGCAAATGAGAAAGGAAAGGAGTCTGTGAGAGGCTTCTCTCTGAGCTAGCTGGACGTAGCTATGCTATGCTAACTTGTTTTTTGTTTCCCGTGACTACTTTTAAAACAAGAGGCACTGATCCTGCCTGGACTGTTACCCCTCCTTTCCACTGGATGCGTGGGCAGCGCGCAATGTTTTACTCGCGCAAACTCGCATCCCTTCCTACCAGGAGCGTTTCACACAGGTAAATCACTCGCGCAGCGTCACATCCAGCTGGTCCTGGAAGATCACAAAATCTTATGAGAACAAGGAAAAATGTGCGTGATTTTGTCAGTACTCACAACAACAAGCAGAGAAAAAGACGACAACATGCATCCAGAAGGTATGTGGCTTATTTTCACACCACATATGGACTTCAAACCTGTCACAGGCACTGTACTTCCTCATAGTCTTGCAAACGGTAATCCACACGTGTTCCTTTATTTTGAAATTTCTGGGTACAGACGGATGATCTCCTGTCTGGTCCAAACTTAACTGCTGAACTTGACGCGTTTTAGAAGCGTACCGTGTGAAATAGAACCGCTGCGTAATTCTCGTGACACTATGCTTCTGGGACGCATCTATTGCGCGCTGCTGCGTGTGCAGTGGAAAGGGTCTGATTGACTTTACTGGTGGCTATCAGCCACTGATTACGTGTAACTAACGTTGGCGCGCAACTGTGGAGGTTTATCCAATGCTGGACAATTAAAATGATAAAACATATTTAATGTTTATATCAGGTTAAATATTACTTAAAATACAACATTTAATGTTAATACACAAAATCAACCTGTTCTTGAGATTATTCTTTTATTTTATAATTGAATAAAGTCTTTGTTAAATATTTAACTGAAGTAGAATTTTTTTATTCAGGGTTTACATTAACTCGTCCTTACAAATGTTTTATTGGCAGTCACTTAATTGGATTTATGCAACCCCACCCAAAAAGTATTTCACCAGCCTCCTCTGCAACTGTATTACCTACAAGTAAATAGCAGACTCCAACTCCTAAGCTAGCTCCTCTTCCCCTCCTCAAACACATACATCAACCTGGATTAAGGAGTGGCTAATGGTGACTGTAATTATTACACAGCCCAAGGCCAAAAAGGCTAAAAAGGTGTGTCCATATCACATACACACACACAGCAGAGGCTAGCCCTCGGTTTAGCAGTAACAATAATATTTGACAGAAAAAGAGAGAGCTTGTTGTTTTGTACCCCCCGCATTCTCTGTGGACCTGCTACTGGCTGAGCTCTGAGCAGGAGAGGGGAATGTTGCTATGGAGACTGTTCCATCTCTAGCAGCAGTCAGAGTGTAAATGTGTGTTTGCCAATTGCTTGCAGACTTAGTTGCTGATGCTAGCTGTAATTCAGCAGCCAGAGAGAAATAGAGTGCTGCAATGGAGTGAAAACCTGCTTTGGCATCTGATGGGTGGGTGCAGTTGTGCTGCAACACAACTTCACACAGCAGAGCCCCCAGTTGAGCCAGTCAGACTCATTGTTTCATATACAGGTTTTACATGTGTGTATGTCCTGT
Organism: Pachypanchax playfairii; assembly: GCA_006937955.1. Lineage (NCBI taxonomy): Eukaryota > Metazoa > Chordata > Actinopteri > Cyprinodontiformes > Aplocheilidae > Pachypanchax > Pachypanchax playfairii. Next base: position 393,718 of record SSNP01000157.1, on the reverse strand, counting down.
CCATGTTTCACTTAACTGTTAGAGAAGATCACATTGCACACATAAAGCCAGAGGGATTTTTATGACCCCGGGGTTAATAAAAAAATAGGTGGGTGAGGTGGGAGCCAGTCCTAATGAGATTAGATTAAAAAGCTAATGTTTTACATATAACACCTAATTACAGCTTGTGAGAAGAACTAATACATCATGCTCTTACACTTGTTCATGCTTGAAAAATGTAAAAAAACAAACAAAGAGAAAGGCAAAATCCCAGTTGATGATTTTTCCATGATTTGATGATTCCTTCCATTCATTTATCCACCACTGTGGAAACTCACAATAAAATCACTGAATGCCACCATAAAATAGTTCTTTTTAATATGCAAGTTAATTCAAAAAGACAAGGAAATCTATTCAGCGTAAGCACCACTGATGGAATTCTGTTGAAATTACAATATTTTCTTGAAACTGAATTCTTTTTGTAAAGGGAACACATCCATCCATCCATCCATCCATCCATCCATCCATCCATCCATCCATCCATTTTCTGAACCTGCTTCTTCCTGTCTCCAGCGGACATGAGGCGAGAGGCAGGGGACACCCTGGACACGTCGCCGGTCCATCACAGGGAAACACATAGACAAATATCTATTCACACACACATTAACACCAGAGGCCGCTCAACCTCCACCGCTGGTTCCAGGGTCCGAGGATGTCACGGCCCATGACGCTCCTCCAACGCCACCAGGGTCCGAGGACGTCACAGCCCATGACGCTCCTCCAATGCCAGGGCTCGAGGACGTCACGGCCCATGATGCTCCTCCAATGACGGCACAAGGGTCCGAAGGTGTCACGGCCCGTGACGCTCCTCCATCGCCGGCTCCAGGGTCTGAGGACGTCACGGCCCATGACGCTCCTCCAACGCTGGCTCCAGGGTGAGTGGATGTTATGGCCCGTGACGCTCCTCCAGAGGGTCCCACCTTCAGCTCCAGCCTGCTAGAGGGTCCCTCCTTCAGATCCTGCCTGCCAGAGGGACTGACAGCACTGACTGCTGCCCACAGTCCACCAAAGGGCCCCATTCCCAGTTCCAGTCCACCAGAGGATTTCGTTCCCGGTTCCAGTTCGCCTGAGGGTCCAGTCTCCGGTTCCAGTTCGCTCAAGGGTCCAGCCTCCGGAACCAGCCTGCCCGAGGGTCCAGCCTCCGGTTCCAGCCTGCCCGAGGGTCCAGTCGTCTGCTGTCCGCCTGAGGGTCCAGTCGACTGCTGTCCTGACCGAGATCCCCAGTCCAGTCGTCTGCTGTCCACCCAAGGGTCCAGTCATCTGCTGTCCGCCCGAGGGTCCAGTCATCTGCTGTCTGCCAGAGGGTCCAGTCGTCTGCTGTCTGCCTGAGGGGTCCAACAGAACGTTCAAGTCCACCTGAACCTTGGTGCAGGACCTGGCCCGTCCTCTCGTGGCTCCCAGGCCACCCTCCAGAACCTCAGTGCGGGTTCAGGCTTCTCCTTCCTCAGCTTCCAGGCCGCCCACCAGGGCCCCAGCGCCTCCCCTCATGGCTCCCAGGCCGCTCACCAGCACTTCGGCGTTGGTCTCGGCTCCTCCTTCCGTGGCTTCCAGGCACAGCCCAACTGAGCCTCGGCGCCGCACGGCACCAGCTAGAACTTTGCCTCGGTCGTCCCTGTGGCCAACCCCCCCCCGAACGTAGACTTTATTTTATTAGCCTGTTTTTTTGTGTCTTCTCTTGTGCCTATTCCCTTTATTCTAGCTTTTGGTTGGTCCCCCCCTCCTGAACCTCCCGCTTGTTTTTTGGTTGTTGTTCTTTGTTTTGGACGTCCTACGTTTGGACGGTTTTTCTGAAGTTTCTGTTGAATATTTTAGCTCTACAGGTGTTCTTAACTTCATAGTGGGTGTGAAAACAGGTCAACAACTTCTCTTTCAGTTTTCAGTTTTTTTTCTCCCGAGTTCGAATGGCCTGTATTTGTTTTGTCACAGCTCCTTTGATCTTTAGTATTCATTAGCTCCTGCAGTTGAAACCATGCCTAGCAGGCTGCTGGCTAAAAACTGTTAACATTAACACGTATCAAACCAGAACAGACCATGTGCGCTGTTGCCATGCGCAGCGGGGCAGGAAACAGTATGCCTTACCCTCATAGGCTAGTTTGTTAGCCAATCTGAGTTCAGCAAATTTGCATATATTAATATTAAATATTATTATAAATAGTTGCAGCCCGAAGCCGGATTAATCTTAACGTAGATAGATTAAAAGGTCTGTTAATCAGTGTTTCCTAACGTTTTTTAGATATAAAATGTTTCATGTTACAGGTTAATACTAACCACAAAGTCATTAAATTTGTGGCCTCTATAAAGCCTGTGATCGATGATCACCGATCACATACTTTTTCACAAAGATCGGCCGATAATTATCGGTGGCCAATTGATCGGAGCATCACGACTTTCAATCTCTCTCTCTTTCAAGCTCTCCAACTCATTAATATTGATAAATGTTAACGTCCTGTATTTGTATAGCGCTTTTCTAGTCATTCCAACCACTCAAAGCACTTTCACACTACAAATTTTACATTTACCCATTCACACAACCCAATATGTAGACTGGGGGAGAAGGGAGGGGCTAACACTCACACAACCCAATGTGTAAATCAGGGGGCAACAGGGGGTTCTGTGTCCCGCCCAAGGACACTTTAACATGTGGTGGCGGAAGCCAGGATTGATCCACCAACCTTCCGATTGGGAGACAACCGCTCTACCCACTGATCCACAGCCGCCCACATTCGTTATGTGAATATGCTGGACTCAGATTGGCTGACAAACTACATGGAGGAGAACATGTATATAAGCAGGCGTTCCAGGCACAGTGTAATTTATCAAACCTGAAAATGTTTGCGGCACCTAATTTTGCATGTATTTTTACCGCTTTTGAAAAGAATGTCTTAACTTGCGTGTATTTCAGAAAGCGGGTTTAGTGGAAAACCTTGAGTTAGTTAAGTCTGAGATGAGCAATACTCTGGTTTTTCGGTTTCACAAAGCGAGTTCCGCGTAACTCTTAGTCGGTTACCCGGGCAACACAGTCCATGAAGCTAACCTGCTCGCCAGCAGGTTTGTTTGACACAACTTAGAGTTTCTCCTGCTCTTAAGTTGAAGCCTGCTGTCTGAAATCAGTAGCAGACATGGTGTGTCCGTTTCTTGATGAGCCTGTTGACTTGAAAGTGCAGATATTATACAGAAATCTCCGAGAGAGAGAGAGGATGATCAGCAGCGTTTGGAATGAAGCCGTTTAAAGTGACGGCGTTGCGCAACATGGTTGGGTTTTCAATAACAGAATAATCTAATAAATTACAATTTCCAACATTACAACCTCTTTATCGTTAGTGAACGTAAAATGCAGTGCGTTGCAATGAACTGGAACTACGTAACGTGACTAAACGCACATAAACATGGTTGTATGGAGGCTGGACACGTAGCAACGTGTGCTATTCACAATAGCCTAGTGGTAGAGAGAATACCTTTTGGTTCAGGGAATGTGGGTTCGATCCCTGGTGCTGCCAATGTCTAATAAAATCAGTTTAATTTGTATAATACAAGGAATTTGCAATCCATTACTTTCTCAGTTAACTAGTTCTGTATATTTCCATGTCTACTTAGTGTCATAGTAAGTTGTTGGTCAATGCTGAATAATATTCCTAAACTGTGCTGTGGAAGTTGATGGACCCTCTTCCTCATTAATGGACCCTCTTATCATTTCCAGTATGCTCTGTTGATGAAGAGAAAGAAGCTGCAAGTTGGATTGGATCAACACTATTAATTGAAACCAAAGTTGTTTTACTAAAGTTAATCAGTCCTCTCTGCATCTTCCCTTTCTGTGGTTACCTGTTTTACAGGCCTCAGCCTTCTTTCTGTTGATATAATGGAGTCAGTTAGGTGTGGCTTTCATATAGACAATATTAAATACTGGCAGTGATGAAATGGTGGAATATTTTGCTTTTTCATTGTTTAGGGGATTTCCCTAAACATTTAAATCTAGCAATCACATGTAGAATTTAACCACTGAATGCAGTTTAATGACAGAGTTAAACAACATCACCACTGCTTGTAAATCAAATGTAAAAAATAAATTGTAATGATACCTCACCTGTTTGAACTATATTTTTATATTTCATCTTTACTTACTGCCATGTTCTACCAGGATTCATGAAACTGTAGTAAACTGGTTTAAATCATATTTATCTAACAGATTCCAGTTTGTTCGTATAAACAATGAATCCTCAATAAGCACTAGAGTCAGCCATGGAGTACATCAGGGTACGTCAACAACAACTCTGTGCAATACCTGTTATTTGCAATTCTTCTAATCAACGTGCAATATCCTACCCATGTGCAATACGCTATAATATAATAATTTGTGCTCCATGTTTACATTTTATATACTTCTTGCATGTATTTTTTTGGAAATATTTATGTTTTTTGTCTTTTTTAACTACTTTTCTTGCACTGATGCTGAGAACAGCTCTAATTTCATTGTACTGCGTACAGTGACAATAAAGGCATTCAATTCAATGTTATTCAATTCAGTTTTATTCAATTCAGTTTAATTTAATTTAATTTAATTTAATTTAATTTAATTTAATTTAATTTAATTTAATTTAATTTAATTCAGTGGACCAGTACTCTTTTCTATACATCTTTATGCTACCACTTGGTAAAATTATTACAATTATTAAAATTTTACTTCACACAAACTCTAAACAATCAAGCACCAGCCTATATTAGGGGTTTTATTGCTCCATATGTTCCTAACAGAGCACTACACTCTCAGGCTGCAGGTCTGTTTGTGGTTCCTAGAGTTTCGAAAAGTAAAATGGGAGGAAGAGATTTAAGTTGTTAGGCTCTTCTCTTGTGGAAAAAGCTTCCACTTTTAATCCCAGAGGCAGACAGACTGTGTACTTTCAAGAATAAGCTTAAAACTGTCCCTTTGGCTCAATATATAGTTAGAGATAACTTGGGTTATCCTGAGCTTTCCTTTTGGTTATGCTGCCTTTAGATAGACAGGAATTGCTGCCTTTAGTTGATAGAATTATTTTACTAATTGGCACTAATAACTTACTGTATCTGATTATTATTTACAATTGCTTTAATTTTTTCATAAAGCTACACTTGAGTCTGGTCTGTTGATATGAATTGGACTTGATATTTCTGTAAAGTACCTTGAAATGAAAATTGTTATGAACTGGCACTTTATAAATACTAACTGAACTGAATGTGTGATCATATACAGTTTTTATCTTACTTTCACCAACAGATAGCTTCATCAGCAGACCATAACTAGATGAAGCCCATAGATCCTGTAGCCAGCCAGGTTTAACAATGATATGTCAGCGCTTCTTGATGTATCAGGGGAAAGCTTCAGATAGCACACATCTATCAACAGCAATAATGCAGACAGGCCTGTTGGACTGCTGCTGTAATATGTGTATGTGCAACTGAATTAAATCAGGCATGGCACATTTTGTTTCTTTTTATTTCTGTTCCTGGATCTGTTTCCCTGCTATCACTGTGCTATATCGACAGTCAGTAATCCAACCAGTAGGATGGAAATATAGATAGACATTGATTCTGGAATGAAAACAATGTACGGGAAGCCAGAAAGAGATTGAATATATTTATAGATGCCTGAGTGTGGCAGGTCAGGCACAACAGAACAGAAGAGCCACTAAAAGGAATGACAGGAAGAAGTTTGTTGCCTTAGACTGATAAAAGATTATACAGCATCTGTACAGACACAGACAAGAACAGAAATAGCAACAACTTGGCAAACCCTTAATACAACCCATAGTCCTGTCTTGGTGAAAAAAACCCCAAAACAACTGGAGTGTTGTGTAAGATGTACAACCCTGAAGGTTGTGTGCATGGAAAACTTCTGTAAGTCATGAGAAATAAATCCAACTCAAAGAAGAACAACATGGTGGATGTGTTAGATGGATTATATCACTTGTGCTAAACTGCCTGTGCCAAAGGTTCGAGGCGGTGGATAATTCCAGTCTGCTTTTGTACTCTTTCATCTGCTGACATTGTTTCATCGTTGATTACAGATTAAATGTACCATTCTGTGATTTCTTTTCTTCCTAGAACATGAATTTATACATACAAGAAACCCATTAAGAGAGAAATAATGACCATCACTGTGTCAAAAAAGCAACTTTGTTTTACACTGGCAACAATGGAAATCAGTCTGAATTCCAAATAAACCTACTGACCTGGTAGCCAGCTTTACGACTAGAGGTTTATTAGCTGCACACAAAGCAAAAGAGCACAATGTAGCCCCCTCTATTGAAAAGCATAACCCTTTGTAGGATCTGAAAGGAACAAGCTAATTAACCTGGTTTCTCCAGGACTAGCCCTTAGAGAATGCCGGGTGAGTGTGCATGACATGTTTTTTACTCCAGTGTATACATGTGAATTCTGCTGGGCATGTATCTTTAAGCATGTGATTTTTTTTACATTTATTTTATATTATTACTAGTATTAACTCTCCAAGGTATTAAAGGCAAAATTGGTGAGAAATGTTACTGCACTTCTCTCACACTTCATTAACACATTGTTGTTGAGCACATCTGACTGCAGACATAAAATAGGCCAAAGCAGAAAAATAATGTGAGGTGATGCCAATTGTAAAACAAGTGTTCCACTCCTTCCCTGTGAACTAATTTGAATACCAATAGGCATCATTTCAAATGCTTTTTTATTTGGTATTCTGTCAGAAATTGAAAACATAGACAAAGAAGAGGGGGGTGGTTAGACAGTAAAGACAAGGAAAATTATGATCCACCACCAAAACAAAAGCCTATACTCTGTTTATCTGAACTGTATAAATTGCTTTGGTGCTATTCCTTTCATCTTGCTGTTTTCAAGGCTGAATCAATGATTAGATGTCTGCAGTACAAACTGAAATCTTGTATGTATGGAGCTCTGATTCCCCAAACATCAAAGGATCTAAGGAGGTGACACATTCTTGGTGGGAGGACATAAGATTTAGGTATCAGAACTTACAAATGTTTCTCAAGGTAGCTGTGCCATAAATGACTTACACTACATTATTTTTGTTCTCTTACAGTAACAACTAGCAGGCATCTTTTAATACATTTCCATTAAAATTTCATGGTGCCCCAGACATAATAAGAAGCTAATCAGAGGATGAAAGCAGCTGCTGAAGAAAAGAGTGCAGCTCTCCCCAACTTCACAGCTTGCCACTAAGCCCCTGACACCACCAGCCCCACCCCCCATGCACTGGTGTACACATTATCTTTCTTGCACTATAAGGCAAGGAGGGGCGAGGCTATACGAGTGTTTCATAGTGAATAATGGATGGGACCTGAGGGGATGGTAGGCTAAATCTTTTCATGCTGTGGTCCTAAAGTGTGGCCCTAGGCCGTTTGCATTGGCAAAGGCAACCAGGCACAGCTCTGCTCTCATTGGAGGCAATAACGGCTGTGAGCACGCTGTTATAGGAATTCTATCAGCATTCAGCAGGACTAGAGAGACACACACGGGGTTGCTGTCACACCAGCAAGATATACAACAGAAAAGGAGATTGAGAAAGATGGAAGGTGAGGAATGAAAGAGGGTGGCAAAGAGAGCGGGAGACAGGGATTACACATAACCTACAAATAGGTATTTAGGTAAATGTTCCGGTGACTAAAATTTAAAAGACCAGAAATCAATACAGAAGCAGACGTTACGTTATACAGTGGGTCTTATCTCACATCAGGAAAGCTATTTACATTTGAACCCAATGTGCCCCCATCCAAGATGATTTTAAAAAAATGAAGGAAGAATCCACCACGTTAACACATAGTTAAAACGGTACACAAATTATCTATCCAATTATCTCAAGGTGTCTGCTGAATGCAAATAAGAAATTAACGTTTCTCCTTAAAGATTATAACAATGTTTCTGTAAACTTTGCTGTGAGATTAAGGATATTTGATCTTTTATCTGTGGATGACCAGCTCACATTAGCGCATGTACAAAGAGTCAGAGAAACCAACAGTCAGACTGGTGCAAGAAAAAGGTCAGAATGAGTGACATCATTTAAGTGTGACATCATTAAAGTGTTCTGCTGCTATGGACAAACATGGCCTGAAGGAAATCCAACCAACCAACTCACCACCCACCAAAAGACCTGTGACCATGTGTGTGTATTTGTGTGAGTGGGCCGAAAAGACAGAGCCTGATGGAGCATGTGCACTTTTATGAGGTAGACCCAAACACAGGCCTGTATGATCTTTGACTGCAGTTGACTGCACTTATTCATGATCTATGAAGTATGATGATTACTCATAAATTACAGCAATAAAAAAAATAACAAAAGCAGACATGCAAAAAGCACAGATGGGCGTCCAGATAGAGTCCGTATGATTTCAAGGAGACACATTTCCCAATCTATAACTGTTGTCAATCCTCTATGCAGGAGAAAGCGTGAGATGGAGGGAGAAGATTCCCCTACTGTTTTTTTTCAAATCTCAGCTCGCACATTCACAAATTAAACAAAGATATCTATCACCATTCCTCCCCGCTTTCCCTCCTTTTGTTGTAAAGTGGTTACTGTGTGTTTGGCAGTGACGGGGAATCATCTAATAAGTGCTAGACGCACTTATGACAGCACAAATGACAGAGCTCTCCAGCATGTAAAAGAAGCAGAAGGATGTAAAGATGAGGCTTTTTTTTCTCCAAGTTTTGACTCTCTGTCACCCTGCAGATGTGCCTGTAACATGAACTTAAAGCGAAAGGAATTATGCCGCTTTTCCACCGACAGAACACGGTGCGGCTCGGTTCATTTTAGCCCCCTGCAGACCCTTGTCCACTGCGTTTCTCGGGTCTTAACCGCGTCATTCCGCGCCAACCTGCCCTCTTTTATCAAACCACCTCCTTGGTGGTCCGAAGCAGCCCAAAGCGGGCCCACACGCCCACCTGTCTACTGATTGGTCTAGTAAACTGCTACCAGTGACACGACTACCTACGTAGTGGTAGCCCCGATTGGCCCGGCTGTGTGTAGTGTCCACGTGGTGGGATATAGAAGCGCTCCCGCAAAAGGCTTTAAAAAAAACTCCCAGCAACCATACAAATATTTTATTTTAAAATACAATTGACTTTGGACAATGGCGACTTCCTCCACAAGAACCAAAAATCAAACCAACCAAAATGAACCACAGACAGAAGTACAAAAACACACGTATATCCGCCATTGTTGATGTTGTTTCACGTGCTGTAAAGTCGCAGACAAAGACTTTTGCGCGCCACTTTTCATAGCCAGATGGGCACGCCCATATCCCCACTTACGTCCGCTTTATGTTTCCACCGCCTCAAGCGAGTTGATCCGCACTATACTGTACCGCTCTCAAGCGCGCCGTGCCGATTTGTCGGTGGAAAAGGAGCATTAGTTGTGGTTATTCCCTGATCCACCCTGCAGCTATGCCTACCCTTTAAAAAAAAATGTTCTTATATTCAAGCTCTAAGCGTTATTTGCATAAAGATTATGGTCAATGACGTCATCAAGAACTGAGCAACATTTCAAATAAACAAAAAGAGGACGGTTTCTGAATCTTGTGGGAAATGTGTAGTTAAAATGCATCTGGTGTGAATGATTTAAAGTCTTGTTCTGCTTTAAGAACACTGTTTATGCAGAATTTAAAAAAATGGTGCCTAAAACAAAATAATTAAGACTACACGTCGATACAAAAATCTTATCTATCTTACACATATATACAGTACAGACCAAAAGTTTGGACACACCTTCTCTCATTTAAAGAGAATGAGTAAGTGTGTCCAAACTTTTTTTTGTGTATAAAATTAACACGTTAATAAAAATTAACACATTAAAAATGCATACATTAACGTTAAGCCCCCTTTAATGTCGTTCGTTTGTTTGTTTGTTTGTTTGTTTGTTTGTTTGTTTATTTATTTATTTATTTATTTATTTATTTATTTATTTATTTATTTATTTATTTATTTATTTATTTATTTTCCAAACCTTTTTTTTGTGTATAAAATTAACACATTAAAAATGCATACATTAATGTAAAGCCCACTTTAACTGCGCTACTTTATTTAACACGCAATTAACGCACAGGCTTCTGTAGTTTTGCTTTGCCCATGTACGCACTCATAGGTCTGTTGACCCTCCTGGTAATCCGTAGTCTGTGTGGTAAATGACATAAAGTTCTAATTCAGTGGATGCTTGCTAGAGCCTGGAAAGCAAAAAAGGTCCTTTGAATGGGAAGTTTAGCTCTAAAACTCTACCAGATGGTAAAATTAAGACAAAAGTTACTTGTGCTTACTATTGATGTGAACTAAGCTATCACCATAGTATGACTCTCAAATATCACCTGTTAGCAAAGTCTACAGCTGATGCACAGAGCACTCCTCCTCCTTGCAGAAAGCAAACCACACTAACCATACTATTTTTTTTGCTTAGGGACACTGTAACAGTTATAAGAAAAACATGTTTTAATGAAGTATATTTATCCCCTCCATTACTTAAAAGTATTAGCCTTGCGCTGCAAGACAGATTCTCGCGAGATTTTACGTTTTCCAAACCCACAAAAATCTGTCTCGTACCGCTCCATTGAAAACCGTCTATTTCGGCCCAAAAAATGTTCAGACTGTGTTAGCATTGTTCTTTGGGGCGGGTGTTCAGGTACGATTGGCAGCAAGTGTCCTGGCAAACAAAGCAAAACAAACATGGCTGTGCCGGTGGATGTACACATAAAAGCGGCTATCAAATCTGTTTTAGGACTAGAGACGATTTCTTCATTGAAAAATGACCAAAGGTAAGAACTTTGTGAATTTTTTGATGGTAAAGATGTGTTTTGCTTTTCTTAGTGGTAACGATTTGTATGTTTTTCTCCGGAATGGATTTGCTTGATTTACTGTGATTGGCTAAAGACAAATCATCAAAGGCAGACACTTGCTGGCTCGTACTTCAATCATCTTAAAATATTATACCTGATGTCCCTCCCTTTTATAGACGGTTTTGAATGGAGCGCTTCCAGATGTATGTGTGTAAATGGTAAATGTCCTGTATTTGTATAGCGCTTTTCTAATCATTCAGACCACTCAAAGTGCTTTTACACTACAAATTTTACATTTACCCATTCACACAACCTGATATGTAGGCCTACTGCATGTCTGCAGCGATTTGTTAATGTGTATACATACTGCACTGCAGGCTGCATGGTGGTGCAGTTTTGGGCTCTATTGCATTACAACAAGAAGGTTTTAAACCAACCAGGCCCTTTCTGCATGGTGTTTGCATGTACTCCATGTGCATGCGTGGGTGTTCTCCCGGGACTCTGACTTCCTCCCGAAACCAAAATGATAGGTGATAGCATAATAGGTTAATTGGCGACCGTAAATTGGGCCTAGGTGTAAGTATGTGGTTGTCTCTAGCTCTGTAATAGATTGGCAACTTGTCTAATGACCACTGGAGACAAACACCAGCTCCTTGTGAACCTAAAGAGGAACAAGTGGGTGCAGAAAATGACTGACTGACCCTGCTTTCCAAGATTCAAAGGCCTGAATGGCATCAAGTCCGTGTTTAGTTTGGCCTGTTGCCACACATGGCTTTTATTATATTCCTGCAGCAGTTTATGTTCATAAGGAATATGCTTAATTAGTGGCATCTAATGAGAACATCAGTCACTTTCACCTATAAATAATGTTTTATGTCCATAATCGAGCTTGTGGAGGACAAGAGAATCTAACTGTGTTAAAGCAATGATCTTGGAGTCAAACAGGTTATAAAAACAGGCATTGTTCAATTTTGTGCATTCTGTGTGTGTGCGTGTGCCTGTGTGTGTGTGTGTGTGTGTGTGTGTGTGTGTGTGTGTGTGTTAAAAATCGGAACACAGATCAGTATTTAAATGTGCTACTCCAAAAATCTTGGCACACCTGACTCATTCTCTTAACAAGTGAAAGAAGAAACCTCTTTTTTAAAATAATTTTCTTCATCATTGCATCACTGTTGCCAATAATGCCCTAATATTCGTAGTTTTTCTAAAATAGCAGGTACGATGGAAAGTTGCTTCATCGTGTCCAGTTACCGACAACACTTGCAAAATGGATCTTTATTTATAACCATTTGTTTTCCCTTTCATATGCGTTATCCCTATTGGATTATAGCTAGTGAGTCTAAAGTGATTAAATGTGCCTTCAGATCATAACAGAATAATTAGTAGGCCTATATTTTCATTGCGAAGAGGATTATAGTTTTGTTCTTCACATAACGCTACAATGACTGATTTTATTGACATTAGCTATGTTGGTCTTCTCTCCTATCGGCTAACTTCTGCAGTTATCTACGTTAAACTGATTATAAACTGAGTTATATACCTTCGGTTGCATAGTTGTGATCGCGAAGGAAGCTGTTGTTGATTTTCCGGGCGTCACTCTCCTCCTCCATTGATAAATCGGCTGGTTCGGGATCCTGATAGCGGCAGACCTGATTCCATTCTGGTTGATACCGTCAGCAGGCGGGCTGTGGGACCAGTGGGGGGCCTGTCATGGCTCCAGATTCCCGGTGAAATCAACACGAGCAAGATCAAATACCTGTGATGTTGATGGTGATGATGGTGATGATGTACGTTGGCCACACCTCAGCCACACCACATAATTCAGTGGATTTTATATACGATTTTTAAAATTGCGCATTAGGTCCTCCGATAGCTACAAGATGTCGATCAGATTTTATCCCAGAAAAAAATGTTGTAATAATCGAAAAGAACCGAAGCAAGAGGTCAAAATTAAAGAAATGTTGTGTTGTCTCATGGGTCGCTTCTGCAGCAGTAGCTCCGTAAATCTCTTCAGAAGGATTTGAGTTAGAACTAAATCAACCTTCCCTCCACCCCCTTCTCTCCCCCCTCCTCCTTCTCCTCCTCCTCCGTGTCAACGGGGCGGGCGAGATTATGCGTCAACGAGTTCGTTCCGATACTTCGGCATTTCCACGTCAGTTGTCCAGAGTAGCACCTGCATCTCCATTCCCTCTGGATCGTGCAGGTTTCACTCGCTGCGTCTTGTTCAGCCTCTCGTTTATCAAAGCAAAGCGACTCGAGCTCACGAGATCCTGCAGCTCCGCTGACTCACTGTGCCTTTTAGCGCAGAGAGCTTCTGCTGCTGATGATGATGATGATGCGCTTCAGCAGAGGACGGTCCTTCCCAGCTGTCTGACCGCTTAAAAATCACTAGCAGCAAATGTGACTGGAGCCAGCCACCATCACATTCATGCATCTGAAGCTTGCTTTCTGACCTGGAGAAAACATCAACACCCATCTTTCATTTGTTCAATCTCAGAGCTGATTGAGCAGTGGACCTACTTTCCATGCTTACCTTTCAGCAACTGGACATTTTTCCTCACAGCAAGTCATGTCAGAGAAAGACTTTACAAGATATACTGTAAGAAGTGCATGACTAGGCACTAATGGCAACAGGGACTCAGCGAAACCAGGGTAAAGAGACACAAAGAAGAGATATCAGGAGAAGGAATGACATGTAGAAACTAAAAAATGAAAAAGGCCAGACCCTGATTAATAAGATTAGTGAGGTCACAGTCTGCTCCTCTTTCTGGAACGATCTCATTTCCATGCTGAGTTTAATAACAGATCACACACTGAGCCTCCTTGACCAATCTTTAATCTTTGATGTGTGTCTGTGTGTGTGTGCGTGCGTGCATGCTGCATCAGTAAAGAGTGCATCTCTGCCTTTTATCTACTCACTTTACTCTAAATCTCTGTTTCCACAAAGGGACAGGGTATCTTCAGTACACACAGCCCAGCTGCATCAGTAGCAATCAGGAGATTGTAGAGCCCCTCTCCTTAATGCATTAACTGTCTAATCCACAGGAACCATTTGCACATCCAATCCTCCACTCCTCTACTAATGAGAATCTTGCTGTAAAGGGTGGTGGAGATGCTCAACCAAAAAATAGGGCCTGTCCTACATATCCTATTTTACACCCCATCACCTTCCAATGTATAAGAATATATTATCCAAGCAGGGGGAATAATGAAGGTTGGAACGTCTGTGGAGGCCTGCCACTGACATGTTTCTATATTTACAGTCCTGAGCTTCTTTAATTAAATCTGAAAAGAGATGCTGCCATCCGCAACCCTCTTAGCTCTAACTGAATGGCTAGAGGTATTTCCCATCTCTATCAATATTTAAACAGGGCAAAAGAAGCACACAACAAATTTGGCTAAGTTACAGTCAAACTGCAACAGTCAAAGAGTGAATAGAATTAAAGTGAAACAACGTGGTTCTTGGAATGAAGCTGCATGGATAAGAGGTTTCCAGGTTTTGTATGAAGGCAAAAGGAAGTAGGGATGAATGGCAAGAGTGGTAATTACAGACCCAGAAATACACCATCAAGCAAAATTAGGGAAAACAGTTGACCCAAACTCTTCTTTAAATTATTTTAAATTAAAACAAGTATTTAGTTCACAAGCTTAAATGTATTGTAAATTTTCTATTTTACAAAAATTTTACAACAACATTCATTCACCTGAATCTTTTTAAGTGGCGCTGAAGCTTCTACACAGCAAATTGGGAAGTGTATATTTGACACTTTACGATTAAACTTTACACCAAAGTCGGTGATCATTTGGGTTTCCAGAGTTAAAAACAACACTTTTAAGTGTTGGGCATTTAACACTGAGATGGAGTTTATTTTAACTCTGTAGTTAAAACTTAACATTTATAAACACTGCTGTTGATTTTTTAAACACTTGACCATAGAGTTAAAAGTTAGCACTATAATGGTGCATTCACACCGGCCCAACCATCAACTTCATAAGTGGCAAGTTTATATGTAAAGTCTATGGTAGACGGGCGTCAGACAGACGTCAACGGCTCTGCGTCGCTTTGTGAGCGTTATGAGCGGCAACTTTTCAAGCTTTTCTAGCTTTTCAGGCGTTGATGCTTGAAAAGCTAGAAAAGCTCAAAGTTCCGCTAGCTGAACTTTTGACGTTGATAACGCTCTTGAAGCGGCATGTCAACCAATCAGAGCATCTCATCGTAGTGACGTAAGATGTCACAGCACGTAGCCGGAAAGAAGCGGGATCAGCCAAAATGGAAGATAAATTAACCTCATCCAAACGTAGCTCCTGGAGCAAATGGTTAAACTCACCAAACTCCGAACGCATCTGAAGAATGGGGTGTATCCACAAATGGCGCTAATGCACCCGACGTCGACGTTGTCTTGATCTATGAAGTAAATAAATCCAAGCCACTGTCTCAATATGATCCACAATAGCTTCGAACATCCGATATCAAAGGAAGCCCCGCCTTCGCGCTCTTTTTCGGTCAGGCTTTACGAGCTTTAACGCCTATGTGCTCTGACTGGCAGGCGTTATGAGCTTCAACTTCAAACGTCAAATTTGGAGCGTTATCAGCGTTGCTTGACGTTGACAAAGTGGCCGGTGTGAATGCACAGTAAGTGTTGCTTATTTGACTCCGTATTGGTACGGTATTGGTATCAGCCGATACTGTAGAACTGGGTATCAGAATTGGTACCGGAGGCCAAAAAGTGGTATTGGAACAACACTATGTGTAAATAAGAATAACAAACAGTTTAAGGCTAAGTATTATTTGCAAAATACAAGGAATTACCCCTCCTGTCCACCGGACGCATCGGCAGTGTCCCTTCCTACCTTGAGCACTTCACACGCATAACACTCGCGTAGCGTTACAGCTGATCCCGGAAGATTGCGAAATCTCACTAGAATAGCGAAAACACACGCAATTTCGTCAGTACACACAACAACAAGCAGGGAGAAAGACGACAACAGAAGGTCCCAGGGGATGACACACCACCTACAGACACACCACCTACGGACTTCAAACCCGTCACAGGTGCTGTACATTCTCGTAGTCTCGCAAACAGAAATCTGCACGTGTCCTTTTATTTTGAAACTTCCAGGTACGAACACATGATTTCCTGTCTGGTCCAAACTAAACTGCTGAACTTGATGCGTTTTAGAAGTGTACCGTGTAAAAAATAGATGTGGAACGTAATGCTCGCGACACGACGCTTCTGGGACGTGTCTCATGTGTACTGCTTCGCATTCAGTGGAAATGGTCTCATTTACGTTAATGGCGGCTATCAGCCGCATATTACGCGTCACTAATGTTGTGCGTCCAGTGGAAAGGAGGGGTTAGTCTTGAGAGAAGTTGCAGACAGAAAAAAAAACCAAATGAATGGAATGTGCATGTTATAATGCAAAAAGCAAAACTAACTTCAACTTCTTCTAATTTACATGATAATTCTCAGATAAATAATTGAAATTTTGACAAAATACTGTCGACTCTTTGAAGGGATAAAGCAGGATAACATTAAGCTTCTAGAATGTCCTTCCTAAGCTCTGACTTCTACCGTGTTTAAAATATGATGGACACTGTCTAAAAGTTGGGATAGTGTTAGAAAACCAACTAATTTAAATTAACTCTTCCAATTGTGTCAAGAAGAATGATCAAAGTCCAAAAAGAGTAATACCAGAAGCTTATTAATGGCTATAAAAATTTTTAAAATGGTAAATGGTGTGTACTTGTATAGCGCTTTACTCAGGTCCAACGACCCCCAAAGCGCTTCACACTACAGTCTGTCATTCACCCATTCACACACACACTCACACGTTTAGTGATGATGAATTACACACATGTTATAGCCACAGATGTCCTGGGACACACACTGACAGAAGTGAGGCTGCCAGACACTGGCGCCGCCGGACCCTCCGACCACCACCAAACAGGCAAGGTGGGTTAAGTGTCTTGCCCAAGGACACAACGGCCAGGCGATCTTTTTTCTCTGGGCAGAGCAGGGATTCAAGCCAGCGACCTTCTGGTTGCCAGATGACCCGCTCTACCGCCTGAGCCACGGCTGCCCAAAGTCAAGATTCAACTTGTTTAAAGGCATTAATGGAATTGCATGTGCATACAGTATGAGCCTGTGTATATAATTTTGACTGTTAAAGAGCAACTCACCACCTCTAAATTATCTTCCTGCCTTCTAACTGCTCTTTTGAAAAATGCGCTCTCTGTGCCAAAGTAGACGTCACTTTAAGTGGCAGGCCTAAGCTGTGATTGACGTGTAGCACTTCTCCGTGTTTAGATTTGCTTCAGTGTGATTTCACCATGTTGTAGACTTGTAACCCGACCATGATGAGAATATAACGTCTATAAATCACATCCACACAATCAGTGTAGTTTACCGATTGATTGTTGTTAGCCACAATGCTAAAGCTACTGCCGTGTTGCTGACATGGGTCTGAGTAAACGTCTGAATAGAAATATAACGTCTATAAATTACATCAGCACAATCACAACCACTGCAGGGAAGTCTTTGCCCCGGTTTAATTATTATTTTAATGATGTTAGTTATTCTCTATGTCGTAGTTTTCAGAGTAGTTTACCGATTGATTGTTGTTAGCCACAATGCTAAAGCTACTGCTGTGTTGCTGACATGGGTCTAAATGTCTAAATAGCAATATAATGTGCACAAATCACATCCACACAATCACTGAAGTAAAATAAAGTCTTTGTCCAGATTTTAATGATATTAGTTATTCTGTTTGTCGTAGTTTTCAGCCAGTTGCTCTAAATCCCACTGTGCAGCTTAGGTGAGAAGCTGGAGACAACGGGCAGGCGGGTGCAAGCGTGTCTGTCTGAGAGATGGTTTTATACTCCAGGAGGCGTGTTTTAGAGACGATGCTGACGTAGGCATGAACCGCTTTCAGCCAATCACAAAATTCAAATGCAGTACCCACCTTTCAACCCTGAGAGGGCATCACTAAGACGTTTTTAGACCAAAAAGTGTAGAATTTAACAAGTTTACATATAAATGTAAAAAAATGCCCAGAAACTGAAAGGTTGCATTGGTAAAGACCCACTAATACAGTTTATTAGCAGAAAAAAACTGTTTTGAGGGTGAGTTGCTTTTTAAAGAAAACCCTAAATAAATATAAACTTGTATAAAAGTAAAAAAAAAAATAATAATAATAATTATAACATTCATACCAACAATGAGTGTAAGTAAACTATTATTTACAATTGTATAAGAGTAGAAATTTTTTCTCTGAGGCCTCACATTACTGCAATCCTTGTTTTATTTAACATTGCCCTCCTCGGCGCTCCAGCCACTTGTTCTACTTTTTTCCTCTTCCTTCTCTCACTCATTAGACCCCCATCTCCCTCTTCACTGATAGTGCGTCTGCAGCCCTGCTGCTAAGCATCTGACTCATAAGAAATGCTCGAGGGGCCACCAGAATTGGAGAGCATGTCCTCAATTCTCCTTGAGCATTTTGACAAAGTGGGTTAAATTAGGCTTGAGCAGCATGAAACACAGGATTGCAATCACACGTCAGTGATATTTTTGTCATGGCCAATTGATTTCCTTGATGTGTGGTAATTGCTTGACCTGGAGATGGTGTATAAGGCTACAGGTGACAAAGATGCTGTTTGCATACCAAGCAACACCTACACATGGAATATCCATAGTTCACCACACAGCAGCTGTGCAACACAATAATACTTCAATATCATCACCACAATTGCAGTCAATAATATATTGACCACAAATAGAAATACTAAGTTAAGGTAAATCAATTTAAAATTAAATGTGAACTCAATGTAAATTAAAGCCACAAGCAGCAATGAATAGCTCTCACACTTTAGCAGCGCTCGGGCTTGTGCAACCACCGCCAAACTAGCGCCCCTTCATGCCCAAGCACTTGCTTATTTGAAACATGAGAAAACTCTTGTTGAGGAGGCCGATTACAAGTTTGTTCACAAATGACTAACTTTTCATGGGATGCAGACCTTATGTCAAAAAGCCCTTTTCTAGAACTTCTTGGATTAAATGCACATGGAAAATTTCAGAAGGATAGGTGAAAGCCTTCAATGTGTGGAGCATTTTGACCATCTGCAGGGTGCGCTGTTCATTACTGACACACTTTTACTATTCGTGCCTGTTCTTTTATAAACAGTGGTTGTGTGGTTAAAAATTGGATGAAAACTGGTTGAAGTATGTGGAAGTTACAACAACATTTAGAATAATGATGAGATATCCAAATTTTTCGTGCCACAATGACCACAACTTTTCTCTCAGGCTCACAGTTTTAATACCATGTAACATCCACATTTTATCTATAATCTGGTAAGGTTCAGGGTTCATTGGACTTAGTAGAACAATGTCCATGAGTAAAACAAGAGGCTTCCTGTAATAAGTGGGCAGGGCTAATATAATGGCAGTTTTTTAACATGTAGTTGTGTTTAGGACTTGACAGGGATCCAGCTTCTAAATGTTTGATAAGATCTGATATATTATGTGGGAGTTATAACAGTTCATTTCTATGGCTTGAAGTCAAAATTTGAGGTATAGCCAGTTATTCCAAAATGGTCAACTTCCAGTGATGTTTAGCACATGGCTCCAAGAGACTTTATGTAGGTCCTGAGTAATAAAATTTTAAAAATAACTATTTGCTATAGAACGGTGAAGCACTGTTGAAATGTACTGAATAACGTCTATTTAGGTCTTGATCTGATTTGATATGGCATCCCTCAGCAAGACAATGTGTATCAGGGCACAACTGATGCCTTGCGAAAATCGTCAGTCATAATTTTTCCTCCAAGACCACTAACTTTAGCTTCTTTCTGTTTACTGAAACAAATCAGAAGGATAATTGTTAAATAGCATGAAGATCTTCCTCTAAACCTTCAGTTCCTCCTATTAGCTAGGCATCCCACCCTGGCACTCGGAGCAGCTAAACACATGGAAGGGTAATAGGATTGCCCTGGCAGTCCATCTGTCAGGGAGACTGAGCTACAGCAAACCTTGGGAAGCAGCACTCTGGCCTACTCACACCATCTCAGTCTGCCCTTTATTTGCACTTTTCTCTGGAGATATTTATTCACTAATAAATTGTGATCTCTGCATAAAATAAATACATGGTTATTTGTGTGTAAATGCCAAAAAGAATGACTGAACGGGCAGGAAAATATCAACTTAACTACAAGTTTATAACCTTCTGGCTTTTACTATTGTAAAAATATGCTTGTGTTATGTGTACAGATGGAGATATATGACAGTAGGTGAATGAATGGAGCATGGAAGGCAGGGTGGGGGAGGGACTCAGATGGAGAACAAACAGTGGGGCCTGGGATAGAGAAGAGTAGAAAGTGAAAAAAGATGGGCTCATAGTTTTGGTAGAAGACATTAAATCAAGCCTAGAGGCTAAACCAGCAAGCTTTATTCTTGGTGTTACTCCAATTACATCAGGATGAGACTAATGCTCCACTGCTCTGAGACATCAGACTAGCACGATTGGATTTTCTGTTTTCCCCGCTGTACCCCCTTCCTGCTCTCTGCCTCCCTTGATAATAAAATAATTGAAAAGAATATGTGTGTACAATAATTAGCATGAGACAAAGCCTTTTGGATAAAAATCATTCAACTGCAACAATTAATTCTGTTTGTAACAGCATGTCTATTTAATTTATCCATCTCTGGGATAAACATGTATAAAGCATTTGGATGTTTACATAACTACATATGTCATCCCAAAAACACAAACAAACAAAAAACCTGCACACACTCTTAAGTGCATCACACTCTGTTGTATCAAGATAAAACATGTAACACTGGCCTGACAAGGTACAGAAGTACATACATACATACAGCAGATTCCAGTTTATTTTGTGAACACACAGTTTGGTCTTGCTGAGAGGAAACGATGCCACTTAACAGAAAATCATTGCATTGTGCTGCTCTGGTTGCTAGGAAACAGCAATTGAACTGATATTGCAATCCAGCACAACAGCTGCCCACATAATTGGACAATTAAGATCTTAAAAATGTCATTATTTAGGTAATATTCATCTAAACAAAAGGTTCAAACACATCCCTACAAGCTTTTTTTCACTGGCTCATGGGATGATACTGAAGAGCTCATGTTCAGAGAAAAAGCTGGATTTCATTTCAGATATGATTAGTGCCCTATTGAAGGAGAAGACAGTAAAACAGCAAAAACTGGGGGGAAAAATAACATTTTGTTTTGTTTGGAACACGAACACAGTTTGTGCTACTACAGTGCTGTGAAAAAGTGTTTGCTCCCTTACAGATTTCATCTCTTTTTGCTGTTTTGTCATACTTGAATGTTTCAGATCATCACATAAATTTTTTTATATAAAAAAGATAACCTGAACATAAAAAATTCAATTTTTATATGATGATTTCATTTATTAAGGAAAAATCTCCGTGAAGAAATTTTTTCCCACTTCCACTTTTATTATTTATTTCGCTGGAGGGTTTTGGAAAATGAGTGGTCTGTTTCAGGTTATGACAGATTCTCTATCAAATTTAAGTACAGACTTTGAGTAGGCCACTCTGAAACCTTTATTATTGTTATTTCTTTTGGCAGCATTTAATTTGTATCTTATTTGCAGCTCGACTTGTGCTTTGTATCACTGAACCTGCAACCTGGACATTAATTGTAGTGTGTTTGAGCCTAAGGTCATGAACTTTCAGACATTCTCCTTCAGGGTTTTCTGGCAGACATTGTAATTCATAGTCCCATTAATTATAGCAAGATGTGCAGCAAAAACAAAAGCAGCAAAGCACTCCCAGATATTACACTACCACCACCATGTTTGACTGTTTGTATGATCTTTTTTCTGAAATAAAGTGTTAGCCCAAATGTAAAATATTGCACACCTTTTAAGAAATTCAGCTTTTGTCCCATCAGTCCACACAATGTCTTCCCAAAAGACTTGGGGATCATCAAGAAATATTTTGTTAAATGTGAGATGAACCTTTGTGTTTCTGGTCACCAGTGGATTTTACCTTGGAGGTCTCTCAAGGATGCAGATTTTTCCGAGTTTCTCTTTCTTATTGTTAAATCATGAACACTGACTTTAACTGAAGTTTTTCTGTGCTCTACAGGAAGAGTCATTAAGGAGCTCTTGGAGTAATTTTGGTCCATTGGCCACTCCAGGGGAAGTTCACCCCTGTACCATGTTTTCTCCATTTGTGGATAAGTGCTCTCACTGTGGTTCAATGGAGTCCCATTGCTTTCGAAATGACTTTATAACCCTTTAGGTTCAGGTTGAGTTTGATCCCCCCCCCCAGTAATTGTAATCATAATTTAAAAACTGCATTTTCATCTTTGTCTTATGTCAGATATGCCAATTTGCACATTGGGTTGTGTGAGTCTTAGCCCTTCCCCTCTCCCCCCGATTTACATATCAGGTTGTGTGAATGGGTAAATGTAAAACCTTGTAGTGTTAAAGTGCGTTCAGTGGTCTGAATGACTAGAAAAGTGCTATACAAATACAGGACAGGACATTTACCATTTAGTTTGAATAGGAGACAAATACTTTTTTTATGTTACTGTAAGTATGATGTGTTTATCAGACAGCACTTTCCTCGTTGTGGACAGATAAACAACTGGTGAGCAGAAAGTAGGTTAAGCAGGTTAGTGAGTGACTATAAAGCCACCCTCCCTGTGTAGAACGAGGGATCCATGCATGGCTTATGTTCAGAACTGTGGACAGCTCTACACAAAGCAGTCCCTGAGGCTAACAAGGGAATTAAAAATGTCTAAACAAAATCTGCAATATTTATTCATACTAATTTGAATCATTTTGAATCCTTTTAGCTGCTAGGCTTCCACACAAAAAGCACTTAATTAAATTTAATTGCTAAAAAAGCAATAAACAGTTAACTCATTCAGTGCCATTGACATCTTGACATCTCTACAGCTTTTATTGGCTTAAATCCCGCAAAGCATTCTGGGGCAGCTGCTCGCTGAATATGAACTCGTTACATGCTGTACTTAGTCCTATGATCCAGGAGGGGCAGTGGTGCACTTCTCTGGGTGAGATCTTCCTTCCTTACCCTGCCATGTGGAGAGGGGGAGGAGCCAGGCTGTCAGGACGAGACAGACGGTGAATGTGTAAGGGAGATTCAGAGTCTGTGAAGCGGCTGTGATGTGATCTCGTTCAGAGTTATTACAAACTAGTATAGAATTTGAATTGAGAAGGTGGTGGAGTTTATAACATGAATAAAAACCCTTCTGCGTGACAGTTGGATCTACCGGGAATGAGTATTGTGTCGAAGGTAGCGCGGTTTTTGATCCAGCTCATCATTTTGGGCTTGTAATGTCTTCAGCTCGACGTCACGGATCTTCTGGCGATTCTAGTGAACTTGAACCGGATTCATCCAACCAGTATCTCCTGTTAGAACCTTCTGCAGGCAGCAGAAACCAAAATAAAGAACGATTTGCTACATAAAACACCTAGTATGCGTGCACATGCACGCACACAAGTACACACACACACACACACACACAGAGTATCTGAATCATAAATCTGTCGCTTTTTTCCTATATTTTTTTCAAATTTTAAATTGTCTATAACTCACTATTTTTAAACATAAAATAAACTATCAAAAGTACCTTTTTACTGTTTATTTTTTTTACATTCATAGTAGTACAACATAGTTCAGATGTTGCATGAATCGTTGAAACATGAAATATTTACATTAAAGTCACTGATCTGCTTGAAAAACCTCTTTACACAAAATGCTCTTTATCTCAGCTTTTTGACCTGACGTGTATTTTCATGAAAGTTGCTTTTTTGTACTGCAGATTACTAAATAACAGAAAGCGGTAGAAACATTTTTTTTTGCTGTTGAAAGAAGAAAGACTAATCTTTGTGATGGTGGTTTCAGAATTCACATAGTCATAGGAGAAAATATTCTGTGAGCCTTCAAAAATCAGTGAAAATGCTAAATATCTCTGGCACTGAGGGGGGTATGAAATCTGAAAGTAGCTGGCAGTGAATGAGTTAAAACAAGGTGACAATAAACAAACAAACAAACAAACAAACAAACAAATAAATAAATGAATAGCCTTGTACGGGCCACGTGTGTGTGTCAATCAGGGTTTCATCAACGACAGCTAAAATCACTAATAAGGAGAGCAGTAGTCAGCCTGAGCCCACATTTAAATATTTCCACCTTACCATAACTTACCAGAGAGGTTTCCAAGCAGCCATTCTGTCAAGCTTAAACCAGCACCATGTGATTACAGAGCATATTCCTGGTGCACCTCAGCTGCAGACCCATCCCCTACCCCCCAAACCCCCACCTCCCTCTACACAAAAACCACAGTGGTTTATGACAATAGTCCCCCCAGTCAGCAACAAAGACAAAACACATGCACGTAAATAACACATCAAGGCCGTAATCTCCAAGAAAATCCCATTGTGCTGAGCAGCTGCCAGCGTGGATCACAGATAGTGTAGTTGTGGAGTCCACAGGGTGGCAAGCTGTCCATCCACACTTTTGTATTATCTACACATACAAACACTCACTCACACACACACACACACACACACACACACACACACACACACATGAATCAATCCTATTCAGCTGTGATAATATTAAGAGAACCTTGTCAATAAATTCCATCAGCCAGGTTTTTCTTCAGAAGGTTTAATATTTATTGCTCAGTTTATTGATCTTATTCAGGGTTTTTTGGGGTACCGTGTGTATGTATGTGTGTGTGTGTGGGGGGGGGGTCGTTTAACCATCAATCCATAAATTCATCCATCCATCCATCCATCCATCCAAACAAGAAAAAGCATTGAAGTAGCTATCTTAGAGCACCCCCTGCTGGCTACAGATGTATCAAGTTTTAATGAGATCATCTAATTCAGTTGAATTCAAACTCAAAGGAAGCATCACCTCCCATCAGCAGAAGTACTCGCACTAAAACACTCAGTGGTAATTTAATAAATATTATATAGTGTCTTTAAGAAGTTTTATTTAATATGGTTTTCCCTTAATGAGAGAAATCCTTTTTGGTGTGTTTAGTCATTTCCATTTCACAAACTCCCAATAAAGATTTTGTAATGGAACAAGATACATTTTGATCTTTGGTATGTTAGAGAAAGATACTGGTTTATCTATGATCTTGTATTTGTTATTTCTAAAATGTGGTATTGTGTGGATGAGTGCTTGATTCGAAGGGTCAGTTAAAATTTCAGTCAGTGCAGGGAGTGTTTCAGTATATTGTTTATTTACTTGGACCACGAATGCATCACAAGGGCAAAAGGTGATTGCAGATGTGATCACATTCTCCACAACAGACTTATATTCTTCTGCAAACATTGAAGGACCTGAGCTTCCTCAAGAAGTACATTCTGCTCTGTCCTTTTTGAAAAACAGCATCACTGTTGTCTCCAGTTCAGTCTTTCGTCCAGATGAACACCCAGGTACAGTGGGGCAAAAAAGTATTTAGTCAGCCACCAATTGTGTAAGTTCTCCCACTTAAAAAGATCAGAGAGGCCTGTAATTTTCATCATAGGTATACCTCAACTATGAGAGACAAAATGAGGAAAAAAAATCCAGAAAATCACATTGTCTGATTTTTAAAGAATTTATTTGCCATTATTTTAATTTTACCGCACAGTTCTGTGTTGAATTTTTCCCCCGTTTGTCTGTGACCATGATGTGAGTCTGTCGCAAACGACAGGACAGGCGTGTGTGCTTGACGATGTCTCAGCTGTTAAGCACAAGCATGCAGGTTGCTCAGCTGCACCCCGGGGGAGCAGTGTGCGAGACAGACGGGGAAGGAGGAAACAAGGAGAGCAGCGACTCAACAGCTGTAATTTCAACTCAAAATAAGCCATCTCGAGAAAAACGATATGTCATTTTTCTATATCGTTTATAAAAAATTCTCGATATTTTTAAAAAGCTCTACAACTGAGGAATGCAGCAAAGCATTTGTGAAGCCACGACACGCACAACCTTGAGGCGGATGAGTTACAACAGCAGAAGACCCCACCGGGTACCACTCATCTCCACTACAAATGGGAAAAAGAGGCTATGCCTGAGCTCACCAAAATTGGACAGTTGAAGAATGGGAAAATGTTGCCTGGTCTGATGACTCTCAATTTCTGTTGAGACCATGGACGAAATTTTGATTTCAGAGGTGGGGGGGACAGAAGTGTTTTTCATAAAACTAATCTTTCAGATTACTGTGTCCTCCATTGTTTCTTTTAGTTTTCTATTGCTACTTTTAAGCCCAATTTTCCTTGGTTTGACTGGTTGTAAAGCATGTAGCCAAACATTATCACCCAATTCTGTGGTTTTCCTGAGTCAACATCACACCAACGACCCAGTGAAGGTGTTGAAGGACGGCTGGAACACATTTCTTTGAGTAACTTACAGTTTGACTTCTAAAAAAGTCTCTTATGTCGCCTTTTTTTCTCTTTGACATCATAAACCCAAACGCCGGCCAAACGACAGTTGCACAGCACTCCTGACCGCAGGTTTGCTTGCCACCACACCGGTCTGTCTGTCTGCAGTGTGCAAACAGGCAAGGGGGAGTGACAGTCACCAGATCTCAACCTGATAGAGCATCTTTGGGATGTGGTGGAACGGGAGCTTCATGCCCTGGATGTGCATCCCATAAATCTCCATCAACTGCAAGATGCTATGCCAGGGGTGGCAAACTCCAGGCCTCGAGAGCCACAGTCCTGCACATTTTAGATGTTCCCTACTTTCAACACACCTGATTCAAATCTGCAACCTCTCAGCAAGTCCTGTAGAAGCCTGTTAACTACCTGTTCATCTGCAGCAGGTGTGTTGAAGCAGGGGAACATCTATCCTATCAATATGAGCCAACATTTCTAAAGAATGCTTTCACCTTGTTGAATCAATGCCACGTAGAATTAAGCCCATTCTGAAGGCGAAAGGGGGTCAAACACATCAATTTCTTGTGATATTAATTTGAGGCCATATTGCCCACCCCTAAAAGATATGCACACTTATTTCCCAAAAGGAGGTGGTACACTCCTCAGATATTCAAGGCAGCGGAACATGAAGCAAACTGGAGTCAGGCTGAGAGATGAGCTCTGCAGACTCACTTCAGTGAGCATACAGTGAGCAAGCACAGAGAGGATGTTTGTCAAAGAGCTCATTCCTAGTGTAATTTCAGCTCCTGTAACCTTATCACAAGGTTTTATGTCAAGAGCTTTCTTGATTCAAACTTTTACAATTCAAACAGTTTTATTAATTGTTGCTTGTAAACGCAGATTTGTTTTTAAAAAGACAATTGGAATAAAGTCAAAAACATATCCGCTAAGAGGTACTAATCAAAAAAATGAATAGCTTTAAGTTGGGGGTAAACCAGGGCAGCTTGGCCTAGCTGCACATGGTCAATACTAATGACATTAGGACACAAAGTATCTATGGAAACCTAGGACCTCAGGTCCTATCCAGTATTCATCTGTAGTACCAGACAGCAAAAAAAAAGACAAAAGACAAAATGGAAGTTGGAGGTAAGAAAAATCAGAAAACAGAGAGCTAAAGGAAGGAGCTAATAAAAGAGGGTTGCGATGGAGAAGAGAGGAGGGAGCCAAAATGTCAAAAGGAAAAGAAAATGACTGTGAGGTTGGATGGTGGGGGTCAGGGCAGTGGTTAAGTTGGAGTTGGTTGGATGCCAGCTCAGTATAAAAACAGGCAAAGCAGTGTGTCACAGCCAAGCCTGAGACTGCCGGAAAAGCGCTCCTTCCTTCTAACAAAATCTGCACTCTCATCTTCTCTCCACCCCATCCACTCCACTCTCCTCCACTGTACAGCCAAACTCTTTTAGAATGAGCACACTTTTAAACAGTCCAGATGGGTTCAGAAAAATGCACCCCCCTGTCCAACTACATCACTGTAATGTCACTGCGCTCCAGAGCAGTTTAATTTCCAGGTGGGAACTTGCCAGAAACATTTCACTCAAAACAGCTTGGAAATCAGGCAGTGTGTATGTGTATGATTACAGACCAAAGAGAAAAACATAATCCCTCACAGTACACGTCACTCTGAATGCATTGGATGTCGGCTCTTTAAAATATTTGCAGGAAATAATTTCTGGACATAGATTTAGCTTCTTGTGGGAAACCTAATTTCAGCTCAGTACCTTACTTTGTCACACAGTAGGCCTACAAACACATTTCACATTTGCTGGGTTACAGAGCCATTCAGGGAGATCGATGGGAAACCAATGTTTTAGATGTTAAAAACAAACTTTTTAAATTGTTTTTTAAAGTACTGTGGAGGGTGATATGGGTGACATCTTCAAGGTTTCAAACGATAATTCAAAGTAAATGTAATGTTCTTTTATGCAAAAACACTTTGATGTAATTTGTGAATTGATGCCGTAAAACCGTCTCATTTGTTCTGGATTCTTCTT
This sequence comes from Pachypanchax playfairii, assembly GCA_006937955.1. Classification (NCBI taxonomy): domain Eukaryota; kingdom Metazoa; phylum Chordata; class Actinopteri; order Cyprinodontiformes; family Aplocheilidae; genus Pachypanchax; species Pachypanchax playfairii. Next base: position 365,438 of record SSNP01000157.1, on the reverse strand, counting down.
ATCCTTTCTGTTGAGTCCTTATCCTCTAATTGAGATCAATTTGAGTATTTCTGTCTCTTGCTGCTCTTGAGATAACAACTGTCTAGCTCACTGATCGTCTTGCATAATCTTTATAGCATCGGTGATGTGTTCAGATTTTAAATCTCCAAATATTCCAGTCTGATAAAACTGGTCACTGGGTCTGCAGGCCAAAATAAATACTAGATAATCTGATTTAATTCAGGTAACTCAGAGAGGACATTAGCATTTAAAATTTTTGTGTTTGGCAAAACCATGTTTCAAGATTGTAAGACCAGTGTTGTTGATAAATGGATCATAACACCATCTAATAGTCATAATTTTAAACTTCCTGACAACTTTGGGTGTTTCTCAATGTCAAGGAACCTTACCTACCGAGGCACTGTCTTAGTAGGCGAGGCATGTTGCTTACCGAGGCACTGCCTTGGTAGAGGAGGCGTCTTGCTTACGAGGACATTAGAACAGACTTCACTCACGTGACCGCGGCTGCCTGCTCACGCGCACTGTTTACGTCCCGCCCATGGAGCTAGAAATGTTAATAAAAATAAAATAAATGTGCAAGCGAGTTAATACCTTCTAGCCACCGAAGCTGCAACTACAAAGCAAATAACCAACCATATAACTGCTTTGGATTTTTAAAAAAACAAAAAACATTTTAAATATAAGCCCGATAGCAACAATCAGTTAACTTACATTTAAACCTTTGAAGTAGCTGCTGCCGGCTCCTCAACCGCCATTTTAAAAAAAAATACCACGATGTATTCTGGGAAATTTCTGACCGAGGAAAAGCATCAAGGCACGTCCCATGTATCCATGGTATGTTAGCTAAACAGCGGGCAAACTGAGTACAGATGCCTCGGTAGAAAATGAATATTGGAACGCGCCTTGGCGGGTCCCGATGACGTATCTCCTAGGCAACCGGGGCGGGACCAAGGCTTTAAGGCAAGGTTCCTTGGCTTTGAGAAACACCCTTTTTTTCTTTACAGACTTTTCTATCACTGGGTTTAAAAAGTTTCCCTTCTGTTCAGTTTTATTCTACCAGAAAACAAAAAGAAAACATTGTTCTTACTTTTGTTATCCACCTGTCCTCTGGTGTTTTCTTGTTTATTTTTTTGGGACAGATGTTTCATATCCTTCCTCACTCCTCCTCTGATCCAGGCAGGATCAGAGCCGCTTCTTTAAAAAGTAGGCATGGCAAACAAAAAACCGAGTTAGCATAGCTACGTCCAGCTAGCTCCGAGTGCTTCTCACAGACTGCTTTCCTTTCTCATTTACCGGCTGTTTGATAGAAGATAATCTCGCGGTATTTAACGTGGTTTCAGGCGCTTCAAAAATCGCCCTTTATGGAGTTATTTCCTTCGCGTTTATTGGCTAAATTAAGTTCTTCCATTTGGCAATGCAGATCTGCTATTGGCTAATTCGATCGAAGAGCCCGTCTCCTGATGGCGCTTTCTCCAGCGTCCCAGAGCTGAACCAGACACATGAGAAGTGAGGAAGCAGGAGGAAATCATATTTTCCAATGCAATTTCTGTCTTTCAGAAATCCTTTATACAATCTTCTCAGTATATCAATCAATCAAATCAATCAAAAATACTTTATTAATCCCTGAAGGGAAATTAAGTGTTGTTGTAGCTCAGTTCTTCTTCAGGGAGTCATTGTAGAAGGGTTCTAGCTGTGGACAGGAAGGATCTCCTCTAGAGGGTTCTAGCTGTGGACAGGAAGAATCTCCTGTAGCCGTCTGTGCTGCAGCGGATTATGAAGAATCTTCTGACTGAGACACTCTGTTGTTGAGTTAATGTGTTCTGAAGAGGATGATGAGGGTTTTCCATCATGTTCTTCATGCTCCTATAGACAATCAACTCAAGAGACTCCAGTTCAGTCTCCAGGACAGAATCAGTCCTCCTTATCCATCTGCTCAGCCTCTTCATGTCACTTGCTCTGATGCTCCACCCCAACAGGTGACTGCAGATGTGATCAGCTGACAAACTCCTCTTGTTTGAAAGCCAGGTAGAGACACGCTGGAGTCCAGGATATGTTCCTTTAGCCATGTCTCAGTAAAACACAGGATGCTGGATTCCTGATACTCTGGCTGGGTCTTCAACACAGTTTCAAGTTCATCCATTTTGTTAGCAAAGAGATCTCACATTTGTCAACATGACTGATGGAAGTGAAGGTTTAAACTTCCTCTTTCTTTCTCTTCACTGTGCTCCTGCTCTGCATCCACGTCTTCTTCTTTTGAGCTCATCAGGGATCCAGAGTTTCAATTTCAGGATTATTTCAGCCATAGAAATGTCAGTTAGCTGCTCTTTCTGGTAAATAAGTCTCTTGTTGCCATGGTTACACATCATAACAAGTGGCAAAAAAGTGACAAATCAAGCCAAAAACTCAATCAGCACAGAATCCAAGTATTACGAAAGTATTAAGAAAATATTTCCACAAGAAAAAAGTAGCAAGAAATTATCAAAAAGAACAAAAAATGCTAGCAAGTGCTAGTTAAGTCACAGAGCTACTCCAACAAGCTGCCACCAGTTGTAGCGCTATTCAGGAATGCAATATAAATATTCATGTGAGTGTTTTTAAATCTAAATACATGTAATTTTTATATTTTAAAAAAATATTTCTTATTTGTTGGCACATTGTGTTTTTAGTAGGGAGTGTGGCACCCTAGTGCCCTCTATTGGCCAGGCGCCACTGAAAGCATCTTGTCATTAATGTGTGTAAGTCTATGTATGACAAGTTCAGCCCTTAGCCAATAGTATTATCGTAGACCCCTAATTAAGGGATCCATTGTATAAGCTCTGACACATCCTTATTAGGGATTGCCATAATGAATGGACTCCATTCAAATGACAAACCTATTATTCTACACATCTAAACGGGCTTCTAATTAGGGATTGATAAATATGGAAAACCTATTATTCTACACCTCTAAACTGGCTCCTTAGTTTATTTGTTTATTTAATTTTCTTCCATCAAAATGAATGCAGCCCGAATGGAGCGATGCATCCAGACACAACATACTGTACATCAAATCGTGCGGCTCATTTGTGGGAAGTGTGCTATTACTTTTATTGGTGATCCGCGTTACCATGGTGACGCAGCATGCCAAAAAGTGACCCCGAAGTGGTCCCCAGCCCAAACCGCAACATGTTATGACGCGTATCATATATCAAATAAACCGCATCGGAGACCCAATGTGATTGATCTTTGTTTCGTGAAATTTCGAGTTGCCATGGTATTCACAAAAACCCAGCCTCTCATTAAAAATGAATGGAAAACGCCCCGAAAAACGCCAAAAACGTGACCTTTTTTGAGAACCTACTGCGATGACATACTTTCACCTAAAGATACCGTTCCACCTTATACAGTAGCAACAAGTAAACATCATGTAAATCTTTGCAGAATAACAATCTTTGTGATGTCTGCAAGCTGCTGTTTACATGTCTTGTGATCATAGCGAGGAAAGACTAAGGTGTAATTTAATTTTTTAAAATTGGAAGTCAACTTTGACGAAGTAAAATCACAGTCAGTCCTGTTCATTTTGATGATGTTCATGCCTGCCAGTATGGTCATACAGCATAGACGTCATTTTAACCAGGGATGCTGGGGGACATATCCCCGGCATTTTTTCCAATTGACCATTCTGTCCCTACTACTTTCTACAGCCTGATGCGGATCCATTTAGCTGCGCAGACTTGACATTCACTTATGGTCTCAGAAGATAGCCTATTATCATACTTTAATGCATTGTGGGTAACTATGTGTCACTTGCAACTGCTGCACTGCAACGCTATTGTGGATAGTTTGAAGTATTAGTGTTTGGATCTTGATTTTACAAACGGAACACATCTACATGTTTATGGGTCTAAAGAAATATATTTTAGCTAAATTCTGCAGACGCAATTTTGTGACTGGGGCTGTGAAGCTTTGAAAATTGGTGTTCATGCAGTCTGCTACATGATCATAACTTTGTAGCGAGTTCCTTGTCATGTTATAAATAGTTAAAGCAGTACAAAATAACTTTTAAAATTTTAAGCTACAGTTTTGAAACTTGTCTAAGTGGATACTCACCAAAAAACATGTTCAGCTTCATATTAGGCATCGCTCTGTGTGTCTGCAATCGCTTTACAATGGACTAAATAACTTCAGTAATTCGGGTCGCAGCCGGAAGTGGTGTTCTGATGATTTATGCTGCCCTGATGAAAAATGCTGCCATAGTACGAATTGACACCTTATTTCATAATGAGATGTCATTCTATGTTTATACAATCTTGTTTATGGCGAGTGTGTCCTGTAAATTATTTAAGCACATTTCTATGATCCTTCCCTGATATTTTCTATATAAAAGCCCTCTGGGTCCTTATCGGCCATTGTTGGGTCCTTCTCCTCTGTGTGTGTCCAAACATTTGCCTGTCTGTCTGACAATGCAAAGAAAGTAAAAATAACATCATATTTATTGTTCCTGTCCTGGGAGAATTTATTTGATAGATGAAATGTGATTATGGAAAAATATAGAAACAAAAATAAATGATAAATCTGTTTATTAAAATCAAGACTGTAGAACGATACATTTGCAGGAGGAATCGGTAGCACATCTCAACAGGTAGCATATTTCTGCAGAACACTGGTCCCAGCAATCGTCGTCTGAAGCACAGCTGCAGAAGTTATTAGTACTGCTTTAACATTTTAAGCAGTTTTTTTGGTTTGTAACTTCAAATTTTGGCTTTCGTTCAGCCGCTTCATCAGGAAGTCAACTAGGTGGCTTGGGTTACTGAGCACAAGATGGTGATCCGTGATGAGGAATGTCCTCAACTTAGTTTTGGCTGCCAGCAGGCGCGGACAGAATGTCGGGAGCACCGTTAGATTTACTGGGAGCCTGGCCACCGAACTGGTCCGCTCACAATTAGGCCGACGGTCAGGTGGAGCTTGATTGTTGAATAAATAATCTGTCGTGCGGCTCATTAGGCCACCTGCCCCGGTGACACTCACTCAGATGCATCAGGTAGAACAATTACCCTCTCAACCACTCTCTCCCCCCCCCCCCCCCCCCCCCCCCCCCCCCCCCCCACACACACACACAAACACACACCTTTCGTTCTAGAGGGAAAATAGAGCGAGATGAGGAAAGGTGGAGCAGAGTGCAAAGTGCTTTAAATCAACTGACATGTTTGTCTGTAAGTTCACAGTGAGATACTGTATAAAACACTATTGGTGACAACAGACTCACAACCATCCAAGATGACTAACTTAATTAGGAGATTAGGGCAGATCACAGATCAGGTCACCAAGTCATTCAGAGGTCATCAGCCCAGACTGGTGAGTTTTTTAGTGCCTCGTGTCTTATTTATGTATTTGACTATACCGCCCACAAATAATACTATCAATATAACCAAAATTATTCTTTGTGCTAGCGACGATATGGACGTTACATGTTAGTGATTCTTCCTAGTGATCAGCCTAATGGTGGGTTTCAATGCTGTTTTTGAAAAACAGGTCATAACAAGCCCGGGTTGCAAATTTTATTGATTAAATTAACATGCAATTTTTAACACCTGTCAATACACTGCAGTGTTGACAGGTGATGTGTTAAAAATCGCATGTTTATTCAATTACAGTATGCTGAAATGACCCACCAAATGGATAAATACTTATAGGTGAATATTTAATAATAATACGTCCCCAGCAGTCTTCAAACCACACTCAAGTTGATTGTTATTGTCCCCAGCACTTTTAAAAACAAACTGACGCCCTACTCTCTGAGAGTCACGTGATGTCTGGAGCTCTATGAAAGCAAAGCTTCCTGTATCCTAAACAGTCCTACAAACAGCCCTATGACCAGGGGCAGACTGAGACAATAATTCAGGCTGGGAATTTTGATGTCATCCTATGCCACAACCACCCAATTATTACAAAACGCTAAGCGTGAGTTCAGTTGGATGCCTATTTGTGTAAGTAAAATAGTAAAACAAAAGCTACACATGCATGTAAAATAATAAAACAAAAGCTACACATGCATCCACGCACTGCTTTTTCTGCTTCTTTCCACTAAACTTTGTTTCCACTTTCTACAAAACTGGTAAACGTGCAGCCTACCCATTTACCAGTTTAGTAGTAGATTAAATAGAACAGGTCACACCATCGTCCACCATATTACTGGTTAATACTTAAAGCCATAGTGCGTAACTTCTGTAACTTCTGTCGCCCCCTAGCGGAATTTTTGCGTCATTACAACAATAAAGCTGGCGCTTCCATATGACGTAAGCCCAGCTGCCACCGCTTTATCTCTGCCGTTGTTATTCCAACCGGTATCTGTCTTAATCAAGCTTCAAATTCAGTCTGTTTACTTTACCTGGCTCTATATTTGTTTCAATAAATATCATTTCATTGTTGAAAAAATCAAGAGAAACCAGTAAAATATAAAAATACTGGTAAAAAAAAAAAAAAAAACCTTCAGAGTTTGGTGTTGAAATGTATTAGTCAGCTGTTGGGGCCACAATGATCTATTTGTCTTATTCAGTGAATTTTTTCAGTTTTGACACGATGCAGAATCCTGCAATCAGCTACACTGATCTGACTGACTGAAAAACCGTTACACTGGCAAACTGACAGACACAAACTGACACAGATAGAGACAGAATCAGCTGATCAGCTGGAACTTCAGCGCTCTGGGTTTCATCTGGTGCGCATTTTATATTTTGACAGTGTGTGCGGACCTGCGGACCACTTATGTGCACCCCTGAACATCAGCCAGATCTCTTCTCTCCACCGAGGAAAAGCGACGCCGATACAAATTCGCGTTTGCCTTCTCCTTTGGTCACTTTCCTTCTTAGCCAATAGTCCCTCTGCCGAACGTCCAGGAATTATTTTTTTTCGTGGTAGGATCCACTTCCCGATAAGTGTCTCTCGGCTGTTTATTTGGATTCTCCGCCATGTCGACCTTCACGTTCTGCCGGCTGCTACGGGACACTGCGTTCTATTTCTTATTATTTTTCTTGTTGTGACATAAAAGACGTAATTTCATGTGCGACAGCGCGGGAATGTCGCAAGTCGACACGCAAAGTAAAAATTATATATATTGAAAAATACCATGAGATGTTTGAGGAGCCGATCGGCTTAATCTGCATTGTGTCATCTCCTCTGATAGTGGCTTGGCTGAAACGGACATCCACGGACATGTAAAAGTTACGCACTCCAGCTTTAAGAAATAACCACAAAGTCCTGAAATGTGTATGAAATGGCCTCTTTAAGAGTGCAGTGTGAATCCAAACCGCACCAACTATAAACAGCGATAATGTTGCAACTTTGGTCCCCAATCGAACCGAGTCTACCGGACTATCAGGTGTGAATACAGCCTTAGTTATTACATGATAAAAAAGACCCTCAAATAATTTTAAGCATATTTTCCCAAAATATTAGCTGTAGTAAGATCAAGAGAAGATGGTTATGTGTACTGTGTCTTGTGTCACACTACAACATGCAATGGTGTGGTAAAATGGTATGGTTTTGATCCCTTTTAACAATAAGACATCATTGGATTGTAAATAGCCCTTAATCCGAAGCTGATAGAACAAACTAATATTCACAATGGTTTACAACCATACAACCATACACCTTAAAAATGGATTTTTATTAAAGACTGAGCCATTTAAGACTGTTAAAAAAATAAAAACATCTATTTCTAATCCAAGAAATCTACCGTAGTATGAAAAACATTTACAATTTTATTGACACTACACCTGTCTTGTATGAAGCAATTGAATATTTCTCTGTCATATTTTTTCATGACGATCACGATTTTTGTGCTATACTCCGGCTGGAGCAAAGCACAACAACACTGACGGTCCACCATGTTTGCTACTGAAAAGCTGCGCTATCTTTGCAGGCGTGGTATCAACTGCGCGAGCTGATGTATACTAAAGAGCAAAATCAATAGGACATCACAATGATTTTCAAACTCACCTGATTCCTGCCTCGTTTAAGTGAAAAAAATAGAAAGAGAAGTTATTGTGCAATTTTCACACCCAGTACAAAACCAGGAATGCCTTTGGAGCTAAAACATTCAACACAGAACTCAGAAACACATTTTTTTATGGCAGGGCCCCTTTAAACATATTTTACATGAAAAAAGCCTAGTTGATCTCTAGATGCACCCAATAATGTTTACTTGGTGTTTTGAGTTACCATGGTGATGTAATCCACAAAAAACACACTCCCTTATTAAAATCATCTTTATATCTTCTATCATATTATCACAGCAATGTGATTCACCAAAAACCACATCCAATGTGCCCACAGGTCCAAATAGGGAACCTTTTTGAACATATAAAAAATCAAAATGATTGACTTGGTCATGAAATGAGTATTATTATATTTGCTTGGCTTTTTTGGCATTACCATGAAAAGGTGATTTCCCAAAAACTACACCCGATGAGCCCACATAAGAAACTATGGAATCACCCTCTAACTTTGTTTACTCCATAAGCCCATATATAGAAGCGCCTGCTGCAGCTGGAAATCGCAAAGCACTGTACAAACATCAAGACACAAAATACAGGAAATGCAAATAAAACACATAAACAAAAGGCCTTCGTGAAAAAAAACGTCTTCAGTCCCTTTTTAAAGGTCACTATAAAGTCAGCCCCACGGAGTGACAGGGGCAGGGAATTCCCCAATTTGGGGGCCACAGCTTGGAAAGACCGATCTCCGTCTTATAGCGCGTCCTGGGGACTACAAGCAGGTTTTGGACAGAGGACCGCAGGGTCCGGCCAGCGGATTAAGGTGTCAAAACGGTTAGAAATATAGACCGGGGCCTGACCATGCAGAGCTCTGAAGGTCAGTACAAGGACTTTGAAGTCGATCCGACAGACTACTGGAAGTCAATGAAGAGCTCTTAAAATGGGGGTAATATGAGCTCTTCTATTGGCACCAGTCAGAATAATCTTGCTGCAGAATTTGCAAACGGGACAACTCTTTTTTTCTCAGACAAGAAAACAGACTGTTACAGTAGTCTAAACGAGACGACACAAAGGCATGAATAATCATCTCAAGATCATCTTTGGATACCAGTGACCTGAGTTTAGAGATGTTTCTCAAATGGTAGAAGCAGTTCTTTGTGAGCTGTTTAGAGTGATGCTCTAAAGACATCTCTCTGTCAAAGAAAACACCAAGATTTCTAAGGCTTGGTTTAACGGACAGGCTCAAATCACCTAAGTACTGGTGGATCCCTGGAGTGGCATCTTCAGGGGCAATCATCAGCACTTCAGTTTTGTTAGAATTTAGTTGTAGAGCATTAGCACCTTGCCAATGTTTGATTCGATTGAGGCAAAACATTAGAGAATTCAATTTCTGAATCTCAGAGGGCTTGAATGAACAATACAGCTTGATGTCATCGGCAAAAACATGGTAGGAAACATCATTGGCAAACTCTCGTATTAACTTTCCTAAAGAAAGAATGTAAAGCAAAAACAGAACCAGGCCCAAAACAGAGCCTTGGGGAACTCCAAACAACAACTCAGCAGGGTCAGACAAGATCTGGTTGGCTAGGATACTAAAACTTCTATCAGTAAAATAGGAGCCCAACCAAATCTCGGAGTCTAGACAACAAGATCTTGTGATCGACAGTGCCAAGTTACACTTGATCAAAAACTGAAATATAAGCATGAAAACCTTTATTCCAGTTAAATTTGAGTAAATACTCATCATTTTACATTATGGGTAAAAAAATATAAGCCTGGACATATGACAGACGGTCAGTTCATGTGCTGGTGTCTTCTACCTCAGACAGTAGCATTAGTCTGCATTAATTATCTAGGGCCACGTCTCATGTGTAAAACACAATTCAGACAGAATGGTAAAAGCTTTCAACACAGCACAAGAGGGAGATGTTGCTTCTCCGTGTTACGTTTTTTAAAGGTTTGTATGTAGGACCCAGGTGCAGCCAGGAGACAGGGAGGCGAAAATGAGAAAAACAAAAGGTTTAATAATAAAGTAAATGCTGACGGGGCAGCAAAACAAACTCACAAGAGGGATGAAAAGTCCAGAGGTGAACAAACAACCAAAAGTAATCCAGAATGGGGTGAACTGAGAACAAGACTGAGGCTGAGGCTAGGAACAAGGGCTACGGCTAAGACTAAGAACAAGAACTACAACAGAGCGCTAAGAGAAGGCTGAGACGAAGAACAAAGGACTGAGACAAGGATGTAGACTGAGAATGACTAAGAACTATGACTAAGAACAAACCAACACTGACTAACACACACATAAGACTTAAATACCAAACCTAACTGATTACAAAACTCAAAACATCTGCAGACATGGGGAGAAACAAACACAGGAACTAATCACTGAAACAAGAAACACCTGAACGGAAAAACACTAGACTGAAGACACAAGCTGAACTGACAAAATACTGGATGACACATGAGGAGAACAGGAAGTACAGACATAACCAAAATAAAAGCAAAACAGGAAACTAAGTGACTAAGGTAAATAAAAGCATAACATGACCTAAGACACTGAATGAGAACAAAAGGAAAAACAACTACTGAAAAACCCCCAAAGTACAGAACATAATAAAACAACCAAAACCCCAAGACCTGACACTCTGTCTCTCCTCATTTCTCATCTAAACTGTGTTTTAGTTTAAAATCCTGCTTTATATCAGTCCTATATTGCTATATGGATGTTTTTAACGTAAGCAGTATTGTGACAACTCAGCAACAATGAAGGGTGATTTTTAGAACATGTATGGTAGGGTTGTTGTTGACAAAATGAGTTTCAAAGTTGGCTGTATTGTTTACTGTACTGAGAATCCTTTATAGAGTAAATATCCTGCTTCTTAACTGTTGAGATACAACACAACAACCATCAGCTTCAAACAGGAATATATCGGGTATAGAGAATGAATGAAATAGCTTTATGGATCAATGCAGAGAGGGACAGATTGAAGAGATTATAAAAAATAAATCTACATCTATTGCCTGTAGTGTTAATTTATACAGTTCTATTTAAAAACACTCTCTATATTTGAAATTTTCAGTTTGTCTTCTCACATGCTGAAGGATCAGAAACTTTGTGAATTGTCAAGCATTTTGCTTAAATCCAGGCTGGCTTTATTTTCCTGTTAGTAGTGGTGAAACCCTCTGATTATTTTTCCTTAAAGTGCAACTTACCCCCAAATCAACTTTTTTTTTGCTGATAAACTCTATAATTTAGTGTTTAATAGTCCTGCCTACATTTCAGGGTCTTGCTTTTAGTATTTTTGCACATTTTTGTAAAACTATTCACTTTATACCAAAAACTGTTAGTGGAGCTCCCTCTTCAGGTTAAAACGTGACACTGCACTTAAATTTGAACGAGGCATTGCTATTGGCTGAAACCTTATTTTCTTTAAACGTGATGTCAGGATTCTGCCGCTGCTGAATATAAAAAGAGCAGCGTCTCGGCCACACCTCAGCAGAAAGTTGGAGTTTGAATAGCGAATGATTACGGAGAAGATGTCCTGTTTACAGCAGTCGCAGTAATGTGGACACAGTGGCGATTGGCACAATGCTCCGTGTGACACAAAAATGTTCATGCTGTGAGTACTAGAACCAGTGGTCCAGTCAGCCCATGGTGAACAGCATCCCAGCAGGAAACCTCCAGCTCTGTACTGCAGTCCATTTCACTGGCTCTTTATTTAGTCAGATTTCCAAGGTAAAGCAAAACATATATACTGTAAATTCCAGACTATAAGCCGCAACTTTTTTCCCATACTTTGAACCCTGCAGCTCGTAGTCCGGTGCGGCATATCTGCAGTTTTTTACCAGCCATCTGGGGCATTCAATATGATGCAACTGAGTTACTGCACGTAAATCCTGGCTGCAAATATTTACATTTACCGGTGATCAGCGGCAGGGTTCATTATCAAATCAATGAAGAGTCAGTCCCCCTGTCTTCTTTTGTTTACAGCCTTTGTTTTGGAAAAACAGCAATCAGTCATTCACATTTCACAGTTTAACTGATTCAATCCGACTATCTAGTCTCTGTTTTATTTCCAGTCTTCGTTTGCGCTCATCATATAAACGGCTGCATTGTGGTGATTGCCGAAAGCCACTGTTCTGTTCAACAAAACCGGGTCCTGTTGTCATGACCGGTTTTGTAATGCTAGAACCCTCTTACAAGCACAACTCCAGGACGACTGAACAGGTTTAGAATGTTTAATGACACAAGTAACAGAAGGGAAAAAACAACAGCCAGGCACGAGGTTCCTGTGCAGCTGGCGGGGCAGGAACTGGGCCTCACTGGAGGAACTGGAGTCTCTAGGTGCTGAGAGGACAGGTTAGTGGATAGGTGAGTAACAGGGATGAGCAAGCATGAGATAAAAGGAGAGAGCTTACGGTGATGGCGATGATGTTGGTGGTTGTGAGGAGGAGGAGTGGTTGGAGGCTGAGAGAAGCGACTGTGGGTCCAGTAGGAGGTGTGCAGGTGCTGGAGGGTGGACAGATCAGCTCAGGGTCTGTGTGATGTCCAGCAGGTGCAGCTCCGGGGAGGACGAGAGACAGGCTAGGAGCAGGTCCGGGAAACCCAGGTTTGGTACGAGGACCGTGGATCGGACTGCTCCCCCAGGATAGGAGGTACCTTGGGGGACGTCAGGGCCGTCAGGGGTCCCACGATGAGACTGAAACCGCGGATGAACCTGCGGTAGAAGTTCGCGAAACCCAGGAACCGCTGCAGCTGCTTCCGGCAGGTGGGAACAGGCCACTCCTCCACAGCCTTAGTCTTGGCTGGGTCCGGTCAGATCTGTCCACCCTCTAGAATGAAACCTAAGAAAGTTATTGTTTTTGTGTGGAACTCACATTTTTCAGCTTTGATGTATAGACGGTTCTCCAGGAGCCGTTGGAGGACCAGCCGGACGTGTTTCTGATGCTCTTGAGGATCTGAGAAGAAAATCAGGATGTCGTCTAGGTAGACGAACACAAACTGATGCAAAAAGTCTCTGAGTACATCATTTATGAGGGCCTGAAACACAGCTGGTGCGTTAGTCAGTCCGAAGGGCATGACCAAATACTCAAAGTGGCCAATGTGAGTTTTGAAGGCCGTCTTCCACTCATCACCTGCCCGGATACGGACGAGGTGATAAGCGTTTCTGAGGTCTAGTTTTGTGAATATGGTGGCCTTTTGGACTGGCTCGAAGGCGGATGAGAGCAACGGGAGTGAATATTTATTTTTGACGGTTATCTGGTTGAGTCCTCGATAGTCAATACAGGGGCGGAGTGTGCCGTCTTTCTTTGCCACAAAGAAGAACCCCGCTCCTAGGGGAGATGACGAAGGACGAATGATACCAGCCTTCAGAGAGTCCTTAATGTACTGTTCCATCGCTTCTCTCTCTGCTCGGGACAGATTAAACAAACGGCCCGCCGGGAGAGGTGCACCGGGCAGCAGATCGATTGGACAATCATACGGCCGGTGAGGCGGGAGAGAGAGAGCCAAGTCCTTATTAAAAGCCTGCCCCAAGTCATGATATTTCGGGGGAACTTTAGTCAGATCCGGAGGTTGCTGTGGGGCCGAAGATGCGGGAACACCCACCGGAAGTGCGGATTGTAAACACTGCTCCAGTCAGTGTGGGCTCCAGGATGTGATGCGGTGGTGGATCCAGTCAATCTGAGGATTATGACGGACAAGCCACGGGTATCCCAGGACTAAAGGGACCTCCGTGCTGGGGTAAACAAAAAACTGGATGGTCTCTCGGTGATTACCGGAGACCACGAGGGAAACAAAGTCAGTGCAGTGAGAAATGGGAGCCATTACACTCCCATCTAGGGCGCGCACACTAATAGGTGAAGCCAGTGGAGTTAAAGACAAGTGACATAATTTAACCAGATTGGGGTGAATTAAGTTCTGTTCCGATCCGGAATCAATAAGTGCTAAGCACTTGAACGGATCCTGGTTTTTATTAAAAATAGACACAGTGAAAGTCAAACGGGGATTAGAGCACTTTCCGCCCGCCAGGACCCCCATCCTCACTAGCGGGCGCTTTCGTTTGACGTTAGGTCACAGTCTTTTAAAGAATGATCAGGAGAAGCACAGTAGAGACAAACACCGTCAGCTAGGCGTCGCCTTCTTTCAGCCTGGCTGAGACGAGCCCGTCCCAGCTGCATCGGTTCTGGTTAGGGAGGACGAACCGGGAACCGTTTAGGAGGCGAAGGTGCTGCTCGTCCCTGGACTGAGAGGGCCGGAGCCCGGGAACGGAGTCTCTCCCGAGCCCTGTTGTCCAGGTGGCCGGAGAGCTCATCCTGCATCCGCTCGGTGAGCGCGTTCTTGAACACTCCTCGGAGGGCAGAGTCATTCCATGCAGTTCTGGCTGCCAGGGTGCGGAACTCTATGGCGAAGTCCGCCACAGACTGCTTCCCTTGGCGCATCTGGAGCAGCTGGTCCATTGCCTCCTCCTCCGTCTCCTCAGAGTCGAATGTTTGCTTGAAAGCGTCCAGAAACTCCTCATATTCTGTCTGCTCGATGGGGTTGGATTCGAGGTAGGCCTCCGCCCACCTGAGGGCTCTGTCGCGCAGCCAACCCACCAGGAACGAGATCCGGCTGGCGTCTGTGCCAAAAGAGTTGGGAGAACTATTAAACACCAGGTTACATTGGAGTAGAAAGCCTTTGCACTTACGGAGATCTCCGTCGTAAGGCTGAGGGTTGGGAGCGGCAACCCCTCGGTGGAACGGCTCAGGCGGTGCGGCGGGAGGTGAAGCCGCCTGGGGCTCTGACGAGGAGAGATCCGTCATCCTCGTGTCGGTGTCGGCCAAGTGTGCGGTCAGCTCCGTGATCCGCCGGGTGAGTCGATCCATATTATTTGTTAAACAGGCTTGCTGTTGTGCCATCTCTTGTAGAAAGCTCTCATGCTTGCCCAGGAGGATTCCCTGTTGGGATAATGCGGCCTGGAGCTGTGCCGTAGGGTTCGCTAGGCCAGATAGTTCTGTCATGACCGGTTTTGTAATGCTAGAACCCTCTTACAAGCACAACTCCAGGACGACAAAACAGTTTTAAAGTGTTTAATGACACAAGAAACAGAAGGAGAAAACAACAGCCAGGCACGAGGTTCCTGTGCAGCTGGCGGGGCAGGAACTGGGCCTCACTGGAGGAACTGGTAGTATCTAGGTGCGGAGAATACAGGTTAGTGGAATGGTGGGTAGGCGGGATGAGCAAGCATGAGAATTGAGAGAGAGAGAGCTTACGGTGATGGCGATGATGCTGGTGGTTGTGAGGAGGAGGAGTGGTTGGAGGCTGAGAGAAACGACTGTGGGTCCGGTAGAAGGTGTGCAGGTGCTGGAGGGTGGACAGATCAGCTCAGGGTCTGTGTGATG
>SSNP01000157.1:323365-350025 GCA_006937955.1 Pachypanchax playfairii | reverse complement strand
GGGAGGTACGGATCTGCGGGAAGGCGTCAGGTCCGGGTGAAGATCCTGGAAGGAAAGGATAAGGAGACCAAGCGTTATAAGGCTCAGTGTTGGAGAAGAATCAGGTTAGTTAGTCAGCCACTCTACCACGAAGGAAGGAGAACTATCTGGCGCCTGTCTCATGTTGATCCTCCCCTTAAATCTCGACTCAGGTGATGAGGAGATGAGCCACACCTGCGCTCCAGAGCTGATCCACCTGTGAGAGGTTAAGCAGACACACCCACACACACAATCACACCCACAGGCAGCTCAGCCACACAACAGTTGCTTCTGCTTGTTTTTTTTAAATTTTGCTTGAAAAGTCTATGGAAGTGTTCAGACAAATATTCCAATCACCTCCACAAAAAAAACACGCCAGATATTTCTGTTGCTATATGATCAAATATTTTTTTAATTAGGTAATTGTCTTTACCAGGTGGTCTGTACACATTTAACAGAGTTACTTCTTTGTGATCTATGTCTCCTTTCACCAGTATGTAACGTCCTTCCTTGTTACTAATTTGAGACGAAAATTGAAAGTTTATCCTGTTTGGTATTAAAATAACAACTCCCCTAGAGTTATCTTTTGTATATGAAGAGTAATACAAGTTTCTAAATTTTTCATGCTCTGCAGAAACATGTGTTTCTTGCAGGGGCGATTCTAGGATCAGAGCTTTGGGGGTGCTGAGCACCCAGAGAACTGCCCAGCCAGGCAAAAAAACTTTACTCGTCACGATGAGACTTCTTCCCTGTCTCTGTCAGTCCCTGTGTTTTTAAATGTCTCCTGAGTTCTCTCTGACTGCCTCCTTGGTGCATTTAAATCCCTGTTCCTCCCTGTCCTCATCGTCTGTTGTCTTTGTCTCCGTAATCAGTCATCATAATTTTACCATCTCTGTGCAAGTCTGCAAATTTCTTTATTAAATCATAAGATTCTTAAATTAATCAAGTCTCTAGCATTCCAACAGCCCATATTTGGTAAGAGCCCAGTTGCTGGTTGAAATCCACCAAAATTCCACTGAAATTCAGACTTTTAACTTCTATGAACTTATACATATTTTATAACAACCTAGTGTGTAATGCAAATCTTTCACAGGTCTTCTTCCAGTTTTTAAAACCATGTTTGTTCTCTGTTTTTAGTAAGTTGTCATGTTTTCTTTGGGCGGCCGTGGCTCAGGCGGTAGAGCAGGTCATCTGGTAACCAGAAGATTACCGGTTTGAATACCCGCACTGCCCAGAGATCGCCTAGCAAGAAACTTAACCCACTTTGTGTGTAGTTTATCACCCCGAAACGAATAAGTCATACTGTAGTCTGAAGTGCTTTGGGGGTCATAGGACCTGAATAAAGTGCTGTACAAGTACCATTTACCATTCTTAAAACAGGTTTGTGACAGTAAAAGCACAACTACTACTAGTACTACTATTACTGCTACTACTCCTTCAACACCTTGGAGGAATTGAAGCCAGAGGAAGTTCTCATAGCACTCTTTCTGAAATGTTAGAGTTTTATCAACCAGCTTCTGGTTAACAGTGGATCTTTGGATCTGGCTGATGAGGCTTTAGAGCAGCTAAAGAAGATTCATCTCCTGTTATAATCAGTCTGCTGGTTCTGCCTGTAAGTTCTGCAGCCTGGTTTCTACCCTGAATTCTGTTCCTTCTAATGTGCATGCGTGACACATTCAAGACAAATTCCATTCAGACAGCAAGTCACATTCTGGTCGCATTTCACTGGCAATTTGAACGACCTTGCAAAAAGGTTGGTTTTCCAAAAAAAATAGGAATTGAGCATTAAGACCTGCAGTGTGAATGTAGCCTTTTATTCTTTCAGGTTGAGTCAGCAGATGACACAACTCTGCAATCGTTAGAGACATCTTGAACTGTGGGTAGACTGGAATAATCACATTGGATAAAAAAGAAGATCATAATGCGGTAAGTAGGAGTTATTAGTGCTTGTAATGGAGTCATTTTCCATGGAGATTATGGAAAAACAAATGGATCACCTGTTTATTTGTCTTGCTTATTTATATACACAGAGCAGTTGTCCTTCAATACCAATCTGAGGGTGCTACCAATTTTGCAGCAGATCAGGAAAGGGCTGAGTCTCTATGGCAGGGGTGTCAAACTCCAGGCCTCGAGGGCCACTATCCTGCATGTTTTAGATGTTTCCCTGTTTCAACACACCTGATTCAAATCCTCTGTATTTCAACAAGTTCTACAGAAGCCTGTTAACGACTTGTTCATTTGAATCAGGTGTGTAGAAACAGGGAAACATCTAAAACATGCAGGATAGTGGCCCTCGAGGCCTGGAGTTTGACACCCCTGCTCTATGGTTTGTCAGACATAATGGCCAGATACCCAGATATTTGCTAGCCGTTATTCGTACCAGGTGTGGAAATGAAAGTACGTATTAGGGTGCATCAAATTTGAATGGGAAATTTTAATTTAGAAATATCAATTTGGCTGGCATTCCATTTTGTTCTCATGAACAAAAAAAACGTCTTTTGCAAAATTTTAAGGAAATCCATTGAGATTTAGGGGTTGCACCTCTCACATGAACTTTTGCAAAATTTCGGAAAATGATCAGTTTCTCATCTAATTTCCAAAAAGTTAACCTAGAAATCTTTAGAACACCATTTTTTTATTTTGCAATTTGTATTTTATAGGGTTCTCAGTGTAAATAGATGTGTGTACCCTTTGGGCACATATAGTATTTCTCAGAAATCAACGTTCAAGATTTTCTGTTCATTTGTCCTGTTAACAAAATGAATGGCGGTCAATGGGACATGTTCACGTGGTCTTACTCTGAATTTTATGTAGAAGTGATGGATATCAGACACAGATATTAAGTTTAAACACTTTATTGTCAGGGAAGAGACAATAGTGGCACATTTAAATAACAAACTGTCTCTGTAAGCAAACTCCCAAGGATAAGAACAAACGTGACTTCAAACGAGAGAGATAGGAAATCTAAACTAAACCTTTTCAATACATCTATTCAGAGATCAGCTTGCGTTTTCAGCAACGGAGGTTTGGCTGTAGGCTGCGGTCATGCTCCACTGCCTGTAGCACATTCTGCAGGTGCTGCTCCTTTCTAGCCACAGCAACAAAGTCAGATGTGAGCTTGATGCCACACTCAGCACAGTCATTCCCCACATTTATCGCATGGACATTGACGGCTGTGGGGGTCAGTGGTTAGAGCGGTCGTCCTCCATCTTGAAGGTTGGTGGATTGATCCCGGCTTCCACTGCCACATGTTGAAGTGTCCTTGGGCAAGACACTGAACGTATCGGGTTGTGTGAGTGTTAACCCCTACCCTCTCCCACTGGTTTACATATCGGGTTGTGTGAATGGGTAAATACAAAACCTTGTAGTGTGAAAGTGCTTTGAGTGGTCTGAATGACTAGAAAAGCGCTATACAAATACAGGACATTTACCTCACTTTTTTTAAATGCAGTATTGGTGGCCCATTCTTTCACATCCAGAGACAGAAATGCTGGATCAATGTGCAGCTGGTGCATCCCAAACCAACAGTCTGCATTGGAGAGGTCAGCCAGGGTGGTTGTTGGCAAGAGTGTGGGAAACTTTGGCTTGGCAAAGCCATTTCCAAAGCGCTGTTGGGGGGCATGCATGGGAAGATCAGCGGGCTTATGCTTCAAGATTGCATTGGCAAGTGCCTGCTTGCCATTGATTGGCACCTTTCTGCTAAAGAGAGCCAGGGGAAGCATCTCGCCTGTCAGGTACCAGCGATGTCTCTCCAGTGCTTTGATTGCAGTTGCTAACTAATGTTAGCTAGTTAGATTTTTTGCAGTAAATACCTAAAATATGACTAAATTTCTTTTATATTATGTAGTACTACTCTCAATAAATATAATGAATCAATACTCTGCATTAAATTATGTCTTCTCTATCTTACTGTCGTTGATGTAAGACTTGCTCAGTTATGAACTAAATATCATTAGCGAACTGTTAGCTATTGTGTTAGCTAGAGTTGATGTAATGAGCACTAAAAACATTCAAATAAAAACAAAACCAGAAATGGTGCTAACATGTAATAGGAGCATAAATTAAAACAAAAAACATAAAAATCCCCTCAGAGTTCTTGATCTGCAGTCTTTTGTACCTCAAATCTTTATAGTAACCTATGAGCACTGTTCACCCACAAAATCAGATGAGAGGTGCGACCCCTAAATAATCATGGATTGCAAAAATATTTTACATGTGTTGTTTCTATATATGTGAAAACACATTTAGTCCCCAGCCATATCAAAATTCAAAACTTTAGTATTTTGATGCACCCTTATATATATATAATTTTTTTTTTAAATGCAATGTTAGGTGCACTCGAATCAAAATGTACTCGAGCCTTAAGGCTGGGACATTAGTTTAGCCAAGAGTAGTACAGTAAACTTCTCTTTTCATGATAGAATTCTCTTTTCATGATGGAATTAGACGTAAGTGGAAAAAATCCCTCATTCTGAAAGAACTGAAATGTCGAGACGCTGTGCGGGCTCTCTCGTTCGATATAAGATGGACATGCACTTTGCTTCACCTCCCCAACATAATGATAGCAATAAACTTTTACCTGAGTACTTCAAAGACTCTGGTTCTCTGTGTCTGCCATGTTGCCAAGGGAAATGCAAATAGTGAACGCATGCGCTAATCCGGGATCGTTCTTCCTCTTCTTCGGTTGATGTTTAATGGTGGTTGGCAATCAACTTTTAGATGCATCACCACCACCTACTGGTAATTCTGGTAATGACGTAAGATCATTGTCTCTTTGCTCGATGCATAATGTCTGTGACCCCTGACGTCATCAGGTGTCACTGTTTTAGCAGCACACAATTCATATTCGGAATTGGAGAGTCGTAGTTTGCCACAGTTGTAAAAGTTCACTTCGTATTGATAAACTTTTACTTCATACTCGTAATTGATTAAGGTTGTAGTTTTTTTAATCTTATTTTCAGAGGCAAAAGTTTACAAAAGTTCAATTTTGTGTACAACTTATTAATATTACGCACGACCATTGACTACCATGCACGAATCTACAATTTTCAAGTACGACCACTTTAGTCAGTGATGTGGCCCCATATTTTATTTGAATGTTTTATTTTAAAAAGTGAGCTGCAGCCTTCAAGGTACAGTAAACGCAAAAGTATTTTTTAACTGTGTTAAATGTTTTGTTTTAAGTTTGAAGTTAAGTGTGTGAAAATATTGACTTAAATAAATAAAATAAACTAAATAAATAAACTAAATAGCTCCACATTCTAATAGTTGTCATTGCTGTTGATACTTAGAATCTTATTAAATTTTAATAATGTGGGCTGGAGACACAAAAACACATTTTGTTTTTTCTGGATTCATTAATTTGTTTTAATTTATGACAAATGCTTTTTTATGACTGAGCTCCTTTAATTCAATTTGTGTCCAAAACATGGAAAAATTAATAAAAAACTGAACAAAACTTAAGTTCAATATTTACATGTTATCTGACATTTTGGGGGAAAAAAAGTACATTTGAGTTAAGAGAAAATTGCTCATTAAAATATGATAATTTGACAGTAGCTTAAATCTTATTTTTCTTTGCAGACTAAACTTTCACTCTGCTGTTTTAGAACTACAGTATAATGATGAACTACAGATGCCAACAGCTGAACTGAGACTTTAAACAAACACCAACATCTGTGAAAGTTACAGGATTAACAGAATTACACCTTCTCACCTGTGTGAGTACTCATGTGAGAGAGTAAATTACATCTTTGACTGAAACTTTTCCCACAGGTCTGACATGAGAAAGGCTTCTCACCTGTGTGAGTTCTCATGTGAGAGAGTAAATTACCTCTTTGACTAAAACTTTTCCCACAGGTCTGACATGAGAAAGGCTTCTCACCTGTGTGAGTTCTCATGTGTAGGAGTAAACGATGTCGTTGAGTAAAACTTTTTCCACAGGTCTGACATGTGAAAGGCGTCTCACCTGTGTGAGCTCTCATGTGATCAAAAAAAAGACCCCGTACACTAAAACTTCGTCCACAGGTCTGAAATGAGAAAGGCTTCTCGTTTGTGAGAGTTCTCATGTGATGATTTAAATCACCGTTATAAGTGTTTTTTTTTCCACAAGTCTGACATAAGAAAGGCTTCTCACCTGTGTGAGTTCTCATGTGTGTAAACAAATTACTGCGTTGACTGAAACGTTTTCCACAGGTCTGACATGAGAAAGGCTTATCACCTGTTTGAGTTCTCATGTGATAGAGTAAATTACCTCTTTGACTGAAACTTTTTCCACAGGTCTGACATGAAAAAGGCTTCTTGTCTGTGTGAGTTTTCATGTGATGTTCTAAAACATGTTTATAAGTGAAGCTTTTTCCACAGGTCTCACATGAGAAAAGCTCACCTCTGTGAGTTCTCACACTAAGGAGTAAACTACCCTTTTGACTAAAACTTTTTCCACAGATCTGACATGAGAAAGGCTTCTCACCTGTGTGAGTTCTCATGTGATATTTTAAACCATTTTCATAAGTGAAGCTTCTCCCACAGGTCTTACATGAGAAAGGCTTCTCATCTGTGTGAGTTCTCATGTGACCTTTCAAAATATATTTATACCTGAAGCTTTTCCACAGGTCTGACATGAGAAAGGCTTCTCACCTGTGTGAGTTTTCATGTGAGGTTTTAAACCATTTTTATAAGTGAAACTTTTCCCACAGGTCTGACAGGAGAAAAACTTCTTTAGTTTTGGATGGTCTAAATTGTCTCTTTGATCACGGGCTTTTAGACGTCTCTGATTTTCTATCAGCTGTTCTTCTCCACTTGATTCTGAGCCTTTATTCCTGCTTTCTTCCTGATTCTGGTTTCCAGCTTCAGTACAGTTCTGAGAGAGGAGCTGGTCCTTGTTTGTATCTGGTTCATTGTGGTCTCTTCCCTCATTAGCAGGAGTCACTATTAAAGTATCAGTCTCCAGCTTCAGTACAAGCTTTTCTTCACCATGACTGATATAAAGATCCTCCTGTTTCATTAACATCAGTGGAGCTTTCGGTTCTTCTAGTTCATCCTGTGAACATTGAGGTTCCTGTTGTTCCTCTTTAATCTGTAGACCTTCTAATTCTTCTTGTGGGTGTTCTGGTTTCTCCTGGTCCAAATTGAAGCTCCTCTCCTGGTTACAGTCCTGCTGGTCTGTCAGAAGCTCCTCCTCTTTCAGGACATAATGCTGTGGGAGTTCTGGACAGACAAAAGAAAAGATTACTAATGTGACTATAAAAAAGAACATTCTACTTTAATCACTCGATGCATCTAAAAATGTTTTGGAAAGAACTGAACCCTCAGATTACCAAGCAACTACACAGAGTTCTATTATCAGAAATTTCAGGTAGATAATTCTGACTGACCTACCTCAGTAATGGACAGAGATTCAATGACATATCTATTATTATTGGTTGTAGGGATGGGTGTCGTTAACGTGCAACTTATCCTCTTCCATATTATTTCCCCGCCTACACTCTCAGTTTAAGAAACCTTCGAAATGTGGGCGTTTACTGGAGGACCTTAGCACGAGCGGGAGGAGGGGGCGGGCTGGGCGTGCTTTGGGCTGTGATTGACATGTTTCTGAAAAATCACACTCAGAAAGATGGAAAGCGAGAGTGAGTGAGCTCTGTTGCCTCAGAGGGTGAAGATTCATGCAGACTTCTTTTGTTTTTATGCTGTTAAAGCTATAGTGCGTAACTTTTGTCGCCCCCTAGCGGAATTTTGCGTTATTACAACAATGAAGCTGGCGCTTCCATATGACGTACGCCCACCTGTCCAACCCCCCACCCCCCTTCCCCCAACCGCTATCCCTCTGCCGCTGTGATTCGCGATTCCACAACATTTTGATTCTGTTTGAATAAGGACTGCTGTTAAAAAAAGATGGACTCTTCGGAAGAGGTAATTATTGTATTTTTTATTTATTTTCCGCAGAAACGCAAAAAGCTTATTACAAACGGGAGACAAGGTGCCTGCTAATTTGTAACTGACAGGTTAGTGAATGATCACCAGGGCGGCATATACGCACGTGAATTCTCTCTTTTTTAGACTACAAAACATAGCCACAGCTGTCTCTTACCTTTGGATAATCTAATGAGAACTATATTTCCTGAGTAAAAACATGAGACTGAAAGTGACTTCAGACTTTATTTGTGGAAAACTGTGTCCAACGAGTAATATTTCTAAGCAGTATTGATTTGATTGTTATTACTGCACTGATACTGTATCCATAGTTTTTGTTGCTGTTATATTAGGCATTGTATTATACTGTATGAAATGTAAAATTGTACCACTACAGCAAGTGTCCAGCTTGGGACATCGAAATAAAAAATCATGAAATCACACAAAGTTATCCACTGATGATAGTACTTGTACATGGAGTGTAAGAATAGGCTTACAACATATTTGAATTCATATAAAAAATGTGTGTAAAGTATTGTAGGGTTATTTTTGTACTTTTTTAGATATGTTATTTACCCGTTTATAACAAACCAGACATGCTCTGACACATATTTCATAAATTAGGAGCTTCCCAGCTTCGATGTCCCCTCCAGTCCAGCCAGCTCTGACTATCAGCCACGCAGTAGAGGACGTGGAAGAGCCAGAGGTCGAGGAGGAAGCCAGCCTTCCAGAAGCCGAGGAAGAGGAAGAGGAAGGGGCAGAGGTGCAGACCAGCTGCAACAGGAGGACAGGGACAGAGTTGACCAGCTCCGTCAACGTAACCTGGATGAAATGAGGGTTTGTTCCTTTTTGTTTAACACATTAATTTCTTTACATAAACACTTATACTGTGCCATCTTTTTTTCCTGTTTTACATTTCCCCATTGTGAGCCAACCTTATTGTATCTTATCCCCTACAGGCTGCATTAGCTGACATGTCTGATGAGGTCAGACTCTGACCGTCAGAGATGACCTCATTGAGAGGCTAGCCACACGCTTCCCAGGTGTCTTGTTTGACATCCTCTCCTCCAGAAATCCACCTGAGTCTCCTGCTGCTAGAACCAGTGCACAACCATGGTGGTGCACATGTCAGAAATGTCAGGAAATGCCAACAGAAGTGGAGAAGAAGTGCTGCCAGCAACGCCCAGAGCACTGCATTAGTAGGACTGCACATCTGGAACTCTTCTGCTTGGAACCTGGCATTCTGCGACTGGCAAGGGGGCTCAGGCATGAATATATTGGACTGGATGACCTGCAAGACCCTGGGCAGGACAACAGTGAATTCAGGCATGCAGCTTACAGACAATTTGTTTTGTGGCAGCATGGAAGACTACGGGCTGGTCAACGCGTTGTCATCCCAAGCTGCTGTGTGTGGCGTATACGGGACAATTTTCCAGACCCCACTGGCAGCTACACAGGCTTCATCCCTGGGCTATTGTGAAACAGCCAATTTTGTTTTATTATTGTCTGCACCTTCTGCTTTTTGTCTATAGTTGTCTACTTGTTATCTATTTATAGCTTTATTTATATATATATGTGTGTGTGTGTGATTTGTTGTGGTTTTCATGTTCCATATTCCACCTTTAAATTCTACAGTTTTTGGTCTAAAAACATCTTAGTGCTGCCCTCTTAGGGTTAAAAGGTGGTTATTGCATTTTAAATTTGTGATTGGCTGAAAGCGGTACATTTCCACGTCAGCGGTACATGTCTACATCACCAGCATCGTCTCTAAGACACGCCTCCTGGAGTATAAAATCATCTCTCAGACAGACACACTCGCCCCCGCCGCAAGATGTCTCCAGCTTCTCACCAAAGAGCTGCACCCAGGGATTTAGAGCAACTGGCTGAAAACTACAACAACGGGAATAAGTAATATCAGTAAAATAATAATGAAATCAGAGCAAAGACTTCACTTCAGTCATTGTGATTGTGTGGATGTAATTTGTGCATGTTATATTATTATGTTATCTCTCTGCAACACGGCAGAGTCACGCAGGAGCTAATTTAAACACAGAGAAGTGCTACATGTCAATCACATTCCAGTGTGCCACTTCCTCAAGGTGCTAAGTAACGCCTTCTTTCAGCGTTTTTTAAACAGCAGATAGAAGGCGGGAAGATAATTTAGAGGGGGGTGAGTTCCTCTTTAAGTATCTCAGCAGTTCAATCTGCCACAGGAGCTGCTCATGGACTTTTACAGACCCATCATAGAGTCTGTCCTCTGCCAGTCCATCACAGTCTGGTTTGGTTCTGCAACCAAACTAAACAGAAACATACTACAGAGAACTATAAGGTCTGCAGAGAGAATCACTGGTGCTGATCTGCACTCCATCTAGGACCTGTTCTCCTCCAGAGTCCGGAAAAAGGCAGGCAGCATCAGCAGAGACCTTCTGACTAGGATCTCACCTCTTCTCTCCCCTCAGGTCGGTGCTACAGATCTCAGGTCAACAATTCAGTCCGTGGCAAAGAGTTCATAGTTGCACCACGGCTCCAAAACTTCCTGCATCCCCTCTTAAGAGCCTCCCCACACACCATCCTGCACGCCCCACTTATCCAATAAAATTAAAAAAAACAATAAAATCCTCTGTGGTGTGTCTCTTCAAATCTAAAAGGTGGCCCGAAGCGCTCACTTCACCAACATGTAACTCTGTGTTAGCTTAGCAGCTAATGAAAAACGTTTCTACACAGAACTTGCTCATCACATGAGAAACTCCAGAGGAATCATCTATGACAAGCAAATAAGGTCCATAATCACCACATGTCCCCGGTGCTTCCAGCTGCTTGACCTGCAGACTCCACAGTACCAGCCTCACTGTACTGGATTATTTACGGTATTAAGCAACCCAAAATGGTGCCCGCTGCTCTGCCAGCTATTGGCTGGTAGATGTAAACAAAATACCAACGTCGTGCCCATCAAAATTAATATTTTATAATATTTTACTTTGAATATAATTTTTAAAGGAAATGCTGTATTTTCATTCTACAACCCTCTAAACACCCTGTGGAGGTATTATTTTGTTAAAAATATTGCTTTTAATGAAAATATTCCATATACCACCTTTAAATAAGCATTTTTACTTTTAAGGTTTTTAAATAAGCTTGATATTTGGTTTGTCTTATTTTCTGTGTTCTGAGTGTGTTTATAAACATTTCTGGTATCACTCATTTAAATAGGAAGCTTTTTATCTTGTATATTATACCTTCTGTCATTGTATTCATCGTTTTTATTGTTGACAAGGAAACCACATCCATCCCCCACACTTTTGAAAAGCTTGCTACACCACTGATATCAGATATAACCAGGACGCTAAATTAGCACCCACAAAATGTAGGTTAAAATGCACTTTAGCATGTAAAATTAAAAACTCATTTTGAGTAAACTATGTGCACTTTATTTTATACATGATCGTGTATTCTGTCATTCTGCTGTGAGGTCTTATTAATTTTTTTGCATTGAGAATGTTTTGCACCTATTTGCACATGTATATATGCTAAGCTGCTTATATGCTAAGCTGCACAGTTAAAGTGCAATTTACCCCCTTCCAGATTATTTCCCCACCCACACTCTCGGTTTAATAAATGTTAGAAATGTGGGTGTTTACTGGAGAACCTTGGCACAAGCAGGGGGTGGTAGGCTGGGCGTGGTCTGGGCTGTGATTGAATGTTTCAGAAAAATCACAGCCAGAAAGATGTAAAGTGAGAGTGATAGGAGCTCCAATGCCTCAGAGGGCAATTTAGAACACAATTTAGAAGTAGAGGATTTCTCTCCACCTCCTTCACCAAAGGGAGAGGAAGATTCTGTGGAGGACTCGTGCGGCCCTGAGCCATATTGATTTGAGCCGATGGCTTGTGAGCTGCCTGGGGCAACAGATGGCGAGCTTGCAGCAGCATCGCGGCATAGAATGGGGCCCGTCTCTAAGTGGTATATTGCTGTTACCTAAAGCTAAATTG
The DNA here is from genome assembly GCA_006937955.1 of Pachypanchax playfairii. Classification (NCBI taxonomy): domain Eukaryota; kingdom Metazoa; phylum Chordata; class Actinopteri; order Cyprinodontiformes; family Aplocheilidae; genus Pachypanchax; species Pachypanchax playfairii. The sequence continues at coordinate 338,112 of SSNP01000157.1, read as the reverse complement.
AGCAACATTTAGTTTAGCTCGAGTAATATCGTGTCTTTGCCTCAACAGGTGCTCCTGCAGCCACTGTACCTCATTGTCTGAAACAGAAAATGTGTGTTTAAGATAGGTGCACCAAGGTATAAATCAAAGTATCCTGCAGGAAAAGAGAATCTTTCATTAATGTACCAAAAACTGTCAGGAGTCTGGAGCGAATCTGTGTTTTTGTTTCTCTTTATTTTATATTTTCTAGCTTTCTAGTTTCTCCCACACTCTTTCCCCCTCCCTTCTGGTATTTTGTTTCCTACTGCTCTCTTCCCTACAGTTCGCCAGGTAGTGGGCATCATGCTGATTACTCTAGACTGCCAGCAGGCACAGGTGTAGATCATCATTCATCTTTGAGAGCAAGGTATACTGTTTTCTGCCCCGCTGCGCATAGCAACAGCAGATGTTCTCTCTTTCTGTTTGGTACGTCTTATGCTAACAGCTTTTAGCCAGCATCATGCTAGGCGTGTTTTTCACTGCAGGAGCTGATGAATACTAACAAACAAAGGAGTTGTGACAAAACAGATACAGGCTGTTTGAACTCGGGTTTTATCACCACCTGCGTAGTTTGAGAGATAAAAACTGAAAGAAAAGTTGTTGACCTGTTTTCCCACCCACTATGAAGGTAAGAACACCTGTGGAGCTAAAATATTCAACAGAAACCTCAGAAAAAACGTTTTTAATGGAAGGGCCTCTTTAACTTTTTGCTAAATTAGTTTCTTTAATTAAAGTTTGGGTCAATTAGTTTCCTTTTCTTTCAATTAGTCATTTTGAGAACCTCCCCCTGCTTTTTTAGGATGGTGCTTTTTAAAAATAAACTAATAAATTGATATTTATTACTGGGAACCACATCTTTGCCTCATTAGTACTATAGTATTTATCTATGTGTCTGGTGTTCAACATATTTCCTTGTGCTGAACTGTCCAAGGTGGCATTGTTTTTCTTTTCTAGACATATTGCCCCATTCTGCTACATGGAGAATAACATGCACGTTTTCCAGAGGGCTCTTCCAGTTATTTAACATCTCAGTAATGGAGGCTGTGATTGTAGCTCCGTTGTGTGACCCCCTGAACTTTTTCACCTGAAGCCCCGCACTACAGAGGCTAGGTGTATCAGAGTCAACCCAATGCACTGTGAGACTTAGAGACATTGGGTAGATATCTGAAGTAAAACTCTAAGCAAACTAACTTGCTTGACACCCAGATGTAAAGTTCAGGTAGTGCAGTCTCTGATAAATATCTCCTGGACGGTAAACTGCACCTGGGATGCAAGTGTTCAATCAGGCTGTGAAACCCCCTCGTTTTCCACCACCGGTCATCGAGTATGATGAAGTGGAGTAACTTCTCTGTAATACCTCTGGCTTTTTACTTTTTCTGGTAGAAGTTTACTTTGCTTTTTGAATAACTGCAGAAGTGATTCTTGGCGGCTCTTTTTTTCCTTTCTCCCCTCTAGTTAAAGTCCTTGTGCCCTTTTGGGTGGTGCTTTTTCAGATGTTTGATTAAATTAGTAGTGTTGAACCTCTCGGGACAACAGCTTTGCAAATGCTGCACGTTGCTGTCTTGCTTTGCGGCGTTTTGACCATAAAATATTTCCACACCGGACATGTTGTGGGGGAAAGTTCAGTTCTGCTCAATGCTAACCTGCTACAAACTGCAGCACATTTCCTGTAAGGAGGCGTGTCATCTCTCTTCGTCTCATTGGGGCACAGGTCACCACCTAGCCCGGTGGAGTTGTTTCAGTAGACATAACTCTGGATCGGAAATTTGTCCTGGTTGGATTGGAAACTTCCGATCTGTGAATTAAGTGGGTATCAGAACCCATACCGATACTGGATCGGACCCATCCCTAGTCAAAGTAGTGAACAATATCCTTTACCGCCCTCAAATACTTCTGCACCCCTGTGTGGCGGTCGGTCACAATACTGTGCACCTGCACGCCCCTCTCTTCAAGCATGGTCAGACTTCTCATAAATCCCTCCTTCTCCATACATATGTCATGATTGTATAAGGCAAGACCCACTTGCTGAAACCCAGACACACACAACATTCAGTAAAAAGGTGTTTATTTACAATGTGAAGGTGACAAATATGTACAGCGACATGGCAGACAATGGCTGTGGGAATCTGGAACAAGACGAGAGGAAAGTTAGTGCAGAGCAGAGATCCAGTGATGATGAATAATGGAAAGGGCTTACGTGTCCAGGTGCAGAAGGGGAGGGGGAGCCTGAGCAAGCTGAACCAAAGAGCAAGGGAGGTGCAGGTCCAGAGGCAGGTGAGTGTGGCGCGAGCAGGCAGAGCTTGATGGTTATGGAGGAGATAAGTTGTGGCAGAATGGTTCCAGCAGGCACAGAGCAGTGAATATGCAAACATGATTTCCAAGACGAGGTGACGAAACCCATAAAGCAATATCCTTCAAGAGAAGGAACAGGGTTACAGGAACAGACAAACAATTTTGACTTTTTTGAACTACTAATGTCGGTCCACTACAATTATAGTCAGCTAATGTTAGAAATCATGAAAGTGACACAAAAGTGACAATTTAACAACTTTTTTTATTCAACACAATGCACTTTTTAAAAGGCACGAATTAAAGGAGCTCAGTCATAAAAAAGCATTTGTCATAAATTAAAACAAATGAATGAATCCAGGAAAACAAAATGTGTTTTTGGGTCTCTAGCTCACATTACTAAAATTTAATAAGATTCTAAGTATCAACAGCAATGACAACTATTAGAATGAGGAGAAATTTAGTTTAGTTTATTTATTTCAGTCAATATTTTCACACACTTAACTTCAAACTTAAAACAAAACATTTAACACAGTTAAAAAACACTTTTGCATTTAACCTTGAAGGCTGCAGCTCACTTTTGTGTTATTTGTATATATATGGAATGTACTGTATGTTCCATATACATACTGTATATATATTTGTATATTCATAATAAAATGGAAATCAATAACGGTAAAGGAAGCTGGGACAAGATGGAGGAAGAAAGATTAGGTAGTGTACATAAATGCATTTGTGGCAATATCTGGAGACTTTAATCATGCCTCTCTCTCCTCTACACTGCCAACATTTCAACAGTTTGTCAGCTGCTCCACCAGAGAAAACAAAACACTGGACTTGTACTATGCAAATATCAGGGATGCATACAGGTCCATTGCATGGCCTGCTCTTGGCAAGGCAGACCATAATCTTGTTTTGTCCCATTGTCCAGAGGAAACCTGTGATCAAAAGAACTGTGAGGAGGTGGTCACAGGAAGCTGAAGAAATTCTTCAAGGATGTTTTGAGGCTACAGACTGGGATGCACTCTGTGAGCCACATGGAGAGGACATCAATGCTATGACTGAGTGTGTGACTGACTATTTAAACTTCTGTGTGGACAACATCATTCCCACCAGAACAGTAAGGTGCTTCCCAAATAACAAACCTTGGATCACCAGTGACCTGAAAGAATTGCTGAACAAGAAAAGAAGAGCTTTTAGGGAGGGAGACATCAGAAGAAGCTGGTGTCTCCCTTGTCACCACCTCTCGCGTGTCTGTATCTAGCAGTCAGGTGAAGAAGCAGCTGGAGAGACTGAACAGGAACAAGGCAGCTGGTCCAGATGGTGTAAGCCCCAGAGTCCTAAAGGATTGTGCAGATCAGCTATGTGGGATTCTGCAGCGTATCTTCAACCTCAGCCTCACCCAGGAGAAGGTACCAGTTTTATGGAAAACATCCCACCCACTGGCCCCTAAAGACTACAGGCCTGTTGCTCTAACATCCCACATCATGAAAGTCTAGGAAAGACTCATGTTGGTCCACCTAAATAGGCAAACAAGCACATTTCAAGACCCACTGCAGTTTGTTTATCGCCGTGGAGTTGGAGTGGAAGATGTCATCATACACCTGCTTCCCCCGCTATTGTGTCAAAAACTCCAGAAGACACAGGTGGAGGCCTCCACAATCACCTGGATCAAGGACTACCTCACAAACAGACCACAGTATGTGAAACTGAAGAGTTGTACGTCTGACCAGATGATCAGCAGCATAGGAGCACCACAGGGGACTGTACTCTCACCATTTCTTTTCACTCTGTACACCTCAGACTTTCAGTCCAGGTCAGAGTCCTGCAATCTACAAAAATACTCAGATGACTCTGCAGTTGTTGGTTGGATCAGAGATGGACAAGAGACTGAGTACAGAGAACTGGTGGACGACTTTGTGTCCTGGTGTTCAAACAATCATCTAATCTTGAATGTAAACAAGACAAAGGAGATGATTGTGGATTTTAGGAAGAGCAGCAACAGACCAAAACCCATTTCCATCATGGGAGAAGAAGTGGAGGTGGTGGATGAGTATAAATACCTGGTGTTCACCTGGACAACAGACTGAACTGGAAAATGAAAATCATCATGGAGAACCCTCATCATACTCTTCACAACACAGTTACTCAACAGCAGAGTGTCTTCTGTCAAAGGCTTCTTCAGATCTGCTGCAGCACAGACCGCTACAGGATGGCTAATAATAGCTACAATGGCTCCCTGAAGAAGAACTGAGCTACAACAACACTTAATTTCCCTTCGGGGATTAATGAAGTATTTTTGATTTTGATTTGATTTGATTTATATCAGTATTTACAGATGGGTCTAGAAATACAGATAATGAGAATACAGGGTTTTCTTTTTGTATTCCAATAATAGGGAAATATGTAAAAATAAGAGCATCTGATAAATTGTCAGTATTTATGGTGGAAATGTTAGCAATTTCTTTTGCAGTGGACAGAACAAAATAGAATAAAAAAGGCTTTAATATGTTCAGACTCTCTTTCAGCTCTAATGTTTATTAAATTAATGGCAACAGTTAGCAGACCAGACACACTATTTGAAGTATATGAAAACATATTCACACATTCATGTGGGTGCTAGCACACAGAGGGGTAGAGGGAAACAAAACAGTGGATTTCCATGCAAAACAGGCAACAAAACAAAGTGCATTAAGAGTACCATACAGTGTAGCAGAAATGAAAGCAATTATTTTAAAAAATTATGGAAAAATTGTGAAAACAGTGGAAAAATGGAAGATAAAGGACAACATCTTTATCAGGGAAAAGTAGGATGAAAAGTATACAAATCAAGTAGAGATCAATCAGTAATAACCAAAGGATGAAGATGGGACATACAGTATTAATACAATGTATTTGATAGGGAAACATCCCACAGGTTTGTGTGATTGTGGAGAGGACAGGGAAACAGTGTAGCATGTGCTGTGTAATTGTATACAGAAAACAGAAAAATATTAAGAGAAAAATTAAGAGTAAAAGGATATAGGGTATTGAGCTTAAATAAAAAATACATTTATTAGGTGGGGGAGGGGATAAATATCTTAGTGTTAGAATTCCTAGGACGAAGCAGATTACGGAGAATATCGTGTAGGTTTTTTGCGTCTGTGTAAAGAGTAGATCTGCACACCAACACACACTCCCTCACAGTAGGGGGCGGAAATCCACCTGAACGTTAGATGCCACCCGCTAGTAAAACAAAAAGAAGAAGATTTTTTTCTGTGTGTGCGGCGCTAGCTATTCTCGTGTTTGTTCTTTTTTAGAGACGGTTTCGGTGTTTGAAGTGAATATTTGAGTGTGTGCAGTAACAATGTCTTCAGTTCAGTCTCTGAGAGAGTTTATCAACACGCGACTATCTGCGGCTGCTGAAGAAATATTCACCCAGTTTGAAAAAAACATTGTTCTTTATAAACTAGAAGTGGATCGTCAGTGCAGACTGCTGGATTTCAGCTGGAAACCACAAATAAACCTGCACAGAATAGGTAAATTACTGACGAACAGCTTATAGTACAAACCCTTCTTCTCGTTCAGTCTCGTTTTCTCTCTCCTCTGTCTTCTAGCTGCAGCTACATACTGAAGTTCCTGGTTTTATTATCGATCTCATAACAACCAGCAATGAGTGCACGTTAGCCTAGCTATGCTACCTCCATTAGCTCTATTAAAAACAGTAAAGCGTTGGTTAAAGCCCAGTTATGTAAAAACTTGAATCACTGAACTTTTCCTCTCAATCTGAGTTTTTTCCAACAATCAGAAACTTCCCTGAAAAGAAAATAAATGTGATAGTTTTCATGTTGATTTCAGTTCACTGGTGAACACATCAGTCTCTTCAATCAGTTTCAGGCACGTAATGTTTCTAAAAATTAAATATTTACTTGAAAGCAGTTTTTACAAACAGTTGAATGTAGTGAAGTGAGTTGTGACAAATATTCCACAAAACAGGGCTCTAGACTGCAAGTGATTGGTCCACCATCTTTTGTCTGAGTGTGAGTAAATTTAAACAACACTCACGCCAGAGCGAACAGCAATTTCCCAAAACATTTCTGTAATGTAAACATGACTTGAAATAGTTACAATATTTGTTCACGTGAGTGAGATCATCAGACACATTTGGAAATGAGAAGCTGCTGCGGACATGAAAAAAAAACTGCTGCTGACGTGATCCTGTAGAAACCAGGTGCTTTTGGCCAATTGCAACGAGCAATATTTATTTTACTCGCTGCGATTGGCCGAAGGCGCTTTATTTCTATGATTGGCCGAAGCAAGGCCGCCTTTGTGTCACAATCTCGCAGCTGAGAGCTTTATATACAGTCGCTGGCTGAGAGAGACAGATCTACTATCATGGCAAAGAGGACGATAGAACTTTTTTTCAGCCCAGCTCGTGATCAAACTTCACCTGTAGTTGAGATTGTAGTTGAAACATCCGACATGAGTGGATGTCGGAGTTCAAGTGGTTGAGGTATGACTCACGAAACGGCACAATGTCTTGCCTGTATTGCTGTCACTGAGGTTCTCAACACGCTGGGAAAACTGCCGAGAAACCAGGGACTTCCCAGTTTAAACACGATATAGAGGAAAGATGGAAACGAGTCAAAACGAGTTGTCCTGCACGCTGGGAGACTTTCACCAGCCTCGATGCAGCCTGCAGGTGCGCCAAGGTGCACGGACCGTCTACAAATTACAACACTGAAAATATAACAGAGAAATATTCAGTTGCTTCATCTAGGACAAGTGTAGTGTCAATAAAATTGTTCACGTTTTTCATGCTAGATTGCTTGGATTTGAAATAGATGCTCTTAATTTTTTTTAACAGCCTTAAATATATGGGGTTATAACGGTGACAGCTCCAATTGGTAATGTAAATAAAATTTGAAAAGTCAAAGTTTGTAATAAAATAGAAAAACTGCTTTGAAATTACAAGTTATGAAAATAATGTATTGGTACTGAAAAAGTTTATTGAAAATGGAAAAAAATTCATTGAAAAATAAAATCCATATTTTGAGAAAACAGCAGCTTTCAATTCAATCATTTATTTATGCTGACAGCATTTTTAGGTGTTGACATCATTTCTTTTCACTGACCGTTTCTTTATGTTTTCAGTTTTCTTTTAATGATGTGATTTTCAGTTTCAACTCTCTGTCACTGTTTTTGCGCTGAGGGGGGTGGGGTTGAGGGGCGGGGTTGTTGCGCGCGCTACTTTCAAATGATTTGCATATAATCTGCATAATGAGCAGATGGAAGCTTCACGTTCTCCTGGCCGGAAGTCCATGTTCAGAAACGACGATTCAATGGCGGCTCCCGGCTCAGTTGGAACACCTGTATCGCAGGTATGTGTTTTCTTTACCTCTGCGCAGCATAACTGGACTACGTTGTGTTGTAAAAGTTTTATATGTTATATTGGTCTGGTAGAGGTTTGCTGAAGAGGAAGCTAAATTAGCTAATATGTGTTAGCTAGCAAACGTAATGACTGAATCTCCCGTTTTGTGATCATTTCTCCCCGAGGAGCTGATTCTGAGCTTGATTTTTACTGTGACTCCAACATACTTTAGTGGCATAATAACTATTAGATTTTGTGCTGTCCTTCCATTGAGAGAATCTCAGTCTGAACGAAGTATTTAATTTTAATTTAGTATATTGTTATTAAGCTACAGTAACACAATTTTCCTGGTCGGGTGACCAATTAAGTTCTGTTTTATTTTTAGAAAATAAACTTTAAAGCATTTATTTTAATGGCAAATAGTTTATTAATCTTAGAAGGGAATTCTGAATATAGTTATTACTGTACAGTATTTAAAAATTTGGCTTCACACAGATGATATGCATTGGAAAAAAAATCGAATCTGTTTACTTATAAGTTGCCAAACTCCTGACAATTTCTGTATGTTACATGTTTATTACAGACACCACTGATTGGAAGGCAGTTTATGGAGAGAATGCTCAGAAGGCTTCATGAAGTTCTGCAGCGTCAGCCTGTGGATTTGGACTATTTAAACTATGTTATAAGTCATGAAGTGGAACTTATACGCTCCTTTGCTCATATTGTTACATTGCCACAAGATGTTCTTGATGCCTTATCTGATCTTTTGAGACTGATTCATTTGCAAGAGGTGGGAAGACCTGCTGTGTCCTCTCTTGTGGAGGTTATCCACACTGTTAGTGGACAGTCTAAGTTTGTCATATCAAGAGACAATCTGCAAAACCTCATTAGCATGAAACTGTCAGTCCCCTGCATAGCTAACCTCCTCGGTGTCTGCAAAAGGACTGTGTTTCGAAGGATGCAAGAATATGGACTCTCAGTAAAGGCATCATATAGCAGTCTCAACGAAGAGGAACTGGATGATCTTGTTCATTCAGTTAAATTGAGATTACCACATATCGGCTATAGAATGATGATGGGGTAACTACAAGCAATGGGACAGCGCTTCAGATGGGAGCAGGTTTTAGCATCTATGCACAGGGTGGATTCTGCAGGGATCCTGGAAAGAATGGCACGTTTAGGCTGTGTCACTAGAAGAGTATACTCCGTCAAAGGTCCCCACTCACTGATCCATGTAGATACAAACCACAAACTGATCAGGTATGCTTTGTACAGTGTGATCCTTTGCATTTGATGAAATTACTAAATTATAGAAAAAATGCTATATAAAGGGTTGTCAGTTACCCTAGGACTCAACTGCAATTTTTTTTTTCTTTTTCTAGATATGGAATCGTTATCTTTGCTGGGATTGATGGTTATTCAAGAAAGGTGAACATTGATTCAATTTTCTCCCAAAGCAACATTGCTGACCTTTGCAGTGCCCTTATGTGTTCCATTTTTTTTTTTTAATTGTGCTCTAGATAATGTATCTGGGTGCAGCAAACAACAACAAAGCATCCACTGCACTGTCCTTCTTCATGAGCTCTGTTGAAAAATTTGGCTTTCCATCAAGGTAAGATAACATTTTAAAAGAGCTTTCACTACTTTGTCCTTTGTTTTCTTTTAAAAAATTTACTAAAAAAATATTTATGTAATGTCCTTCAGAGTCAGAGGAGAAAATGTTGGCATCGCTCACTGCATGTTCATTGTCCGCGGTTGTGGCCGAGCAAGCTACATCTCTGGTAAAAGCGTGCACAATCAAATGTAATTGTTATACGAAACATTCTTTTTTAAACTGAATATTTATCTAACACAAAATAAAAGTTAATCTTTTATTTGTTTTCTGTTGTAATCTTAATTTTGCAGGGTTGAGCGCTTGTGGCGCGACATCTGGATGGGAGTGACAAACGTTTATTATGAGCTACTTCACAGTCTTGAAGAAGACTGCCTACTAGATTCCTCCAACAGCCTGCACTTATTCTGTGCCCAGTACGTTTTTGTGGAACGCCTCCAGAGAGACCTTGACATCTTCTCTGATGGGTGGGACAACCATCCCATGCGCACAGAACAAAACCTGACTCCTAATCAGCTATGGACCATCGGACTTCTTCAGAACCCGGTGGCTCCTCCAGAGAGTGTAGAGGTATGACTAAAATGTGCTATCAAAACTTCTGTCACATAGAATGATGGTTTGGGGGTTTTGGATTCTTATTTATGAAATGCTTTTGCTCATGTCTGCATGTTAATATGTTCCCTGCACGATTCCAATCTGTTTGTGCTGTGAACGTTATTTTTTTTAATACATCCTCTCAAAAAGAAAGCAGTGCAGTGAGAAGTTTTTAACAAAAATATATGTTTCTCACAGAACATTGAAGAACATGCAATCTTGGACCTGGACTGCTTGAGAGCAGAATGTGCTGGTGGAGTAATCGTGCCAACGATCCAGTGCCCTTTGGGGCCACAGGCCATAACAGGACTGAAGGCCGCCATTAATCCTCTGAGTCCTTCCCTTGACAATGGAAGAGACTTATACCAAGCTGTATTGTTGCTATGTGATGTCACACCCAGAAACACATACCGCACTTTCTGTAGTGTAGATGATTCATAACACAATATGGGTAATATGCTCAGTGAAAGCTTTAGATGCTCTAAAAAGCAGTTCTGTTTCCTTGGCAAGTAGATGAAAATATCAGGTAGTGTTGTGCTTGTGTAGTTATTTTTGTAAAATGTTTAGTTTAAGAATGAAGTAATGAAACATTTCTTTTTGGCAGAGACTTTTACCTTTCAGAGGCTATAGCAGGGTTTTTTATAGTCTTAAATATTTTATCTTGTGCATTATAGATTATTGAATGTACGAGTATTTGAAATATCAAATATTGTTTACACATTGATATCAGATTCAGCAGTTTAAAATCGCACATGCAGTTGAATGTCTTTGTTTTTTGTCATTTTGAAGAGTTTAAAATTTTTGAAGTGTCTTAAAAATGCTTAAACCAATTTACTGACATCCTTTTGAGCTTGAAATACTCTTTTATTGAACTGTAACAATGTTTTGCATTTATACAGCAGAAAAGTTCAGATACTCTGCCACAACACATCAATTTATTAGTTGCCTGTGGAAAATACTGCTTATTATATGTCAGAAAATGTTCAAAGTTTTAAAGACTTTTGAGCAATTAATGTGAAAAAACAGTCCCCAGTAGGATTTTCAAAAATTGTCAGAAAACAAAAAACTGTACTTGTACACATCAGTATTATACTCTACAGTCAACTGTAGTTCTGTAATGAGCAGTATCAGAAATGCTCTGTAAATAAAACAAATATTCCAACGTCATGAATGAACTCTTGAATTTCAGGTCATGTGAACAGTGACTTTATGAACCACTTCCTCAGTTTACTGTTAAAGGCCTGTTAGACCAAGTTCACTGAGTAGATCAAGTCTTCAGCATAACAGATTGGGTTTTGGTTGGTTATCACTATCAATCTACACTCGACCAAAATCTCTACCCATTCTGATCGCTACTGTCATGATATCATTAAACTCAGTGTATGTGTTCATGTGTGATACAGGAAAAGTTATTGTATTTGTGCAGGCACTTACAACTGGGTAACAAATGTGGTTTCCTGGCATTTTGTCTTCGCAGTGGTGTTCAAATCTAACATTTATTTTAAAATCTGCTCTCTCTGATGGAAGACAGGGTTTGTGTCCTTGTCCAGTTAACCACTGCATGACTGCTGGGACAGACATTTTTGAGAGATTTGATTTTACATCTAAATGTTCTTCTTGGTTGCAATTTTGTTGTACGTCTTTGGTACCAGATCCACATCCGTCTTTGTCTTCATCCTGGTCTGTATGATGAGAAACACACAACATGAATCATTACCTTTTACTGGTACTGTGCACAGATGTTTTAGCTGACAATCTTTTGATCATAATGCTGACTCCCAGATAGGCTTTGCAACTTCTTAAGTAAAACAAATATATAATGTAATTCTTCACTCTAAAATTGTTGTTATTAACAGGAGCAGCATTTGTAAAATGAACTAAAACTACATTTTGTTACTGTCAGGTCTGCAGAGCAATTCTACACTTCTAACTCAAGTCATTTTCTGAACTACTTTTAATAGAGCTTATCCTCGCATTCAATTAGACAAGAGGCAGGGTACACCTTGGACATGTAACCAGTCCTTTGCAGGGCCAACACAGAGACAACCCTTCATGCTCACACTGTTCTAGGGAGAATTTAACCTAACGTTCATGTCTTTTAACATTTAAAACTTTTTTCAATTTTTTTTCCCACAACCTGTTTGTTACCTGTGTGTTCTGAATGACGTGTATTCNATAATGAGCTGATGGAAGCTTCATGTTCTCCTGGCCTGAAGTCCATGTTCATAAATTGACGGTTCAATAGCGGCTCCAGTTGGAACACCTGTATCGCAGGTATGTGTTTTCTTTACCTCTGCGCAGCATAACTGGACTACGTTGTGTTGTAAAAGTTTTATATGTTACTGTATATTGGTCTGGTAGAGGTTTGCTGAAGAGGAAGCTAAATTAGCTAATACGTGTTAGCTAGCTAACGTAATGACTGAATCTCCCTTTTTGTGATCATTTCTCCCCGAGGAGCTGATTCTGAGCTTGATTTTTACTGTGACTCCAACATACTTTAGTGGCATAATAACTATTAGATTTTGTACTGTCCCTCCATTGAGAGAATCTCAGTCTGAACGAAGTATTTAATTTTAATTTAGTATATTGTTATTAAGCTACAGTAACACAATTTTCCTGGTCGGGTGACCAATAAAGTTCTGTTTTATTTTTAGAAAATAAACTTTAAAGCATTTATTTTAATGACAAATAGTTTATTAATCTTAGAAGGGAATTCTGAATATAGTTATTACTGTTCAGTATTTAAAAATTTGGCTTCACACAGATGATATGCATTGGAAAAAAAATCGAATCTGTTTACTTATAAGTTGCCAAACTCCTGACAATTTCTGTATGTTACATGTTTATTACAGACACCACTGATTGGAAGGCAGTTTATGGAGAGAATGCTCAGAAGGATTCATGAAGTTCTGCAGCGTCAGCCTGTGGTTTTGGACTATTTAAACTATGTTATAAGTTATGAAGTGGAACTTATACGCTCCTTTGCTCATATTGTTACATTGCCACAAGATGTTCTTGATGCCTTATCTGATCCTTTGAGACTGATTCATTTGCAAGAGGTGGGAAGACCTGCTGTGTCCTCTCTTGTGGAGGTTATCCACACTGTTAGTGGACAGTCTAAGTTTGTCATATCAAGAGACAATCTGCAAAACCTCATTAGCATGAAACTAGGACTGTGTTTCGAAGGATGCGAGAATATGGACTCTCAGTAAAGGCATCATATAGCAGTCTCAACGAAGAGGAACTGGATGATCTTGTTCATTCAGTTAAATTGAGATTACCACATATCGGCTATAGAATGATGATGGGGGAACTACAAGCAATGGGACAGCGCTTCAGATGGGAGCAGGTTTTAGCATCTATGCACAGGGTGGATTCTGCAGGGATCCTGGAAAGAATGGCACGTTTAGGCTGTGTCACTAGAAGAGTATACTCCGTCAAAGGTCCCCACTCACTGATCCATGTAGATACAAACCACAAACTGATCAGGTATGCTTTGTACAGTGTGACCCTTTGCATTTGATGAAATTACTAAATTATAGAAAAAATGCTGTATAAAGGGTTGTCAGTTACCCTAGGACTCAACTGCAATTTTTTTCTTTTTCTAGATATGGAATCGTTATCTTTGCTGGGATTGATGGTTATTCAAGAAAGGTGAACATTGAATCAATTTTCTCCCAAAGCAACATTGCTGACCTTTGCAGTGCCCTTATGTGTTCCATTGTATCTGGGTGCAGCAAACAACAACAAAGCACCCACTGCACTGTCCTTCTTCATGAGCTCTGTTGAAAAATTTGGCTTTCCATCAAGGTAAGATAACATTTTAAAAGAGCTTTCACTACTTTGTCCTTTGTTTTGTTTTAAAAAATTTACTAAAAAAATATTTATGTAATGTCCTTCAGAGTCAGAGGAGACCAAGGAGCTGAAAATGTTGGCATCGCTCACTGCATGTTCATTGTCCACGGATGTGGCCGAGCAAGCTACATCTCTGGTAAAAGCGTGCACAATCAAAGGTAATTGTTATACGAAACATTCTTTTTTAAACTGAGTATTTATCTAACACAAAATAAAAGTTAATCTTTTATTTGTTTTCTGTTGTAATCTTAATTTTGCAGGGTTGAGCGCTTGTGGCGCGACATCTGGATGGGAGTGACAAACGTTTATTATGAGCTACTTCACAGTCTTGAAGAAGACTGCCTACTAGATTCCTCCAACAGCCTGCACTTATTCTGTGCCCAGTACGTTTTTGTGGAACGCCTCCAGAGAGACCTTGACATCTTCTCTGATGGGTGGGACAACCATCCCATGCGCACAGAACAAAACCTGACTCCTAATCAGCTATGGACCATCGGACTTCTTCAGAACCCAGTGGCTCCTCCAGAGAATGTAGAGGTATGGTTTGGGGGTTTTGGATTCTTATTAATGAAATGCTTTTGCTCATGTCTGCATGTTAATATGTTCCCTGCATGATTCCAATCTGTTTGTGCTGTGAACGTTATTTTTTTTAATACATCCTCTCAAAAAGAAAGCAATGCAGTGAGAAGTTGTTAACAAAAACATATGTTTCTCACAGAACATTGAAGAACATGCAATCTTGGACCTGGACTGCTTGAGAGCAGAATGTGCTGGTGGAGTAATCGTGCCAACGATCCAGTGCCCTTTGGGGCCACAGGCCATAACAGGACAGAAGGCCGTCATTAATCCTCTGAGTCCTTCCCTTGACAATGGAAGAGACTTATACCAAGCTGTATTAAGCTATGTGATGTCACACCCAGAAACACATACCGCACTTTCTGTAGTGTAGATGATTCATAACACATTATGGGTAATATGCTCAGTGAAAGCTTTAGATGCTCTAAAAAGCAGTTCTGTTTCCTTGGCAAG
>SSNP01000157.1:310595-322193 GCA_006937955.1 Pachypanchax playfairii | reverse complement strand
TTAGTTCTGCTTTAAATATTTTATCTTGTGCATTATAGATTATTGAATGCACGAGTATTTGAAATATCAAATATTGTTTACACATTGATATCAGATTCAGCAGTTTAAAATCGCACATGCAGTTGAATGTCTTTGTTTTTTGTCATTTTGAAGAGTTTGAAATTTTTGAAGTGTCTTAAAAATGCTTAAACCAATTTACTGACATCCTTTCGAGCTTGAAATACTCTTTTATTGAACTGTAACAATGTTTTGCATTTATACAGCAGAAAAGTTCAGATACTCTGCCACAACACATCAATTTATTAGTTGCCTGTGGAAAATACTGCTCATTATATGTCAGAAAATGTTCAAAGTTTTAAAGACTTTTGAGCAATTAATGTGAAAAAACAGTCCCCAGTAGGATTTTCAAAAATTGTCAGAAAACAAAAAACTGTACTTGTACACATCAGTATTATACACTACAGTCAACTGTAGTTCTGTAATGAGCAGTATCAGAAATGCTCTGTAAATAAAACAAATATTCCAACGTCATGAATGAACTCTTGAATTTCAGGTCATGTGAACAGTGACTTTATGAACCACTTCCTCAGTTTACTGTTAAAGGCCTGTTAGACCAAGTTCACTGAGTAGATCAAGTCTTCAGCATAACAGATTGGGTTTTGGTTGGTTATCACTATCAATCTACACTCGACCAAAATCTCTACCCATTCTGATCGCTACTGTCATGATATCATTAAACTCAGTGTATGTGTTCATGTGTGATACAGGAAAAGTTATTGTATTTGTGCAGGCACTTACAACTGGGTAACAAATGTGGTGTCCTGGCATTTTGTCTTTGCAGTGGTGTTCAAATCTAACATTTATTTTAAAATCTGCTCTCTCTGATGGAAGACAGGGTTTGTGTCCTTGTCCAGTTAACCACTGCATGACTGCTGGGACAGACATTTTTGAGAGATTTGATTTTACATCCCAATGTTCTTCTTGGTTGCAATTTTGTTGTACGTCTTTGGTACCAGATCCACATCCGTCTTTGTCTTCATCCTGGTCTGTATGATGAGAAACACACAACATGAATCATTACCTTTTACTGGTACTGTGCACAGATGTTTTAGCTGACAATCTTTTGATCATAACGCTGACTCCCAGATAGGCTTTGCAACTTCTTAAGTAAAACAAATATATAATGTAATTCTGCACTCTAAAATTGTTGTTATTAACAGGAGCAGCATTTGTAAAATGAACTAAAACTACATTTTACTGTCAGGTCTGCAGAGCAATTCTACACTTCTAACTCAGTAATTTTCTGAACTACTTTTAATGGAGCTTATCCTCGCATTCAATTAGACAAGAGGCAGGGTACACCTTGGACATGTAACCAGTCATTTGCAGGGCCAACACAGAGACAACCCTTCATGCTCACACTGTTCTAGGGAGAATTTAGAGTGACTAATTAACCTAACGTTCATGTCTTTTAACATTTAAAACTTTTTTCAATTTTTTTTTCCCACAACCTGTTTGTTACCTGTGTGTTCTGAATGACATGTATTCTGTTCAATTTGCTAAGAAACAGCATTAAATAACATGTGGAAAGGTCATTTTATGAGAGCATGCACAGACTCTAAAAAGACAACCTTTACTTTAAAAAAAAAAACAGTACTATTGTTGAATCTGTTAAGAATCTGTATATGATATTTTTGCATTAACAATAAACCATTAACAACAGTTACAGGAAAGGATTGACTTTCCAAACCTGAGATCTCAAGATTTTGTAGGAAGACTTGAAAGAAGTTGATGATGGCATTTTCTTTAGCATGCCTTGGACTTCCCCTCTCACTCAGCTCAGGTTCAAGGATACTCATCACATAATCAGCATCCGGCTAAAACAAGAGTAAAAGGGAAAAAAGAGCAACAATAAATCACCACTGAAAGAAGTTATTAGAAAAGGGAAAATATCTAACAGTCCAATGCATAAAGTAAAATGTAAAAAAAACAAACATTCTTTCAAAATCAGTAAAGAAAAAAAAAAAGAAAAAAAACATCCACTTGCAGGTACATAGCATGAGATCATACAGAATAAATTCTTTGTATATCTTTGCTAATAAGATCCAGAAGTGCTCAGCAGTCTTACCCCTTCATCATCTTCATTGGGAACAAACAGGTGGGAGCAGAGAGTTTGATGCTTTTCAATAACCTCCAGAAGGTTGTAGACCTTCATGCCATTTCTTATCTGCTGCAGCATGGGAGTCAAACGCACTGTGGCATGCAGAACTATTGCTCTATTAAGAAAAGGAAAATATGACATACAGATTTACCCACCCCCCTTCTGTTTTTTTTTACAATGCTTATTAGTGATACAGAATTACACCCATGCTACCTTATTATACTGTCCTTTCTGTCCAGTCTGAGAAGCCCTCTGTAACCACAACTTGTTATTTCTTCTGTAAGGTCTGTCATATCAGTTGCACCCTCGACCTGTAATGACAGACTTATGAATTATATATTAATTTTTACTTGTTTTGTGCAGAAAAGGAAGATATACTGACCTTTTCTATTAGTAGAGCATATTCCAGATAATATAATATATAATAATATATATATATAATAATTAATATCTGACAAAGAAATAAGTAGAGGTGAAAATGGCAATTAAAATTACCTTGATAAATCAGTCCAAGGTTTTTTTCTGCTCTCAGAGGTAATATGGGAACCGTCTGTGCATTGATTTTGAGTGTCTTCCAAACTAAGAATAACCAACAACAGTACATTAATGTATTAAAATTATTGCTTAACATACACATTTTGGGTTTATACAATACTGAAATAAATGTTAAAAGATATTAAGCCACTTTTTTTTAGACTGAGCAAGCTGAAAATATTGAATTTACAACCTTCTACTCAGCAGTTACATGCCTTCCATCTCCATGTCACAAAAGAAATTATTAAATAACATAAAAAGAAATTACACATTATGACTGTGCTATATTGTGTATGCATTAATCCCACACCCTGTGATGATGATATAGACTAAAGAGAATATAGCTTTAGCAAAGACACATGCAGCGAAAACACTGAGGGCTGTGTAGAGAAAATTTATAATATGATGTAACCTTTCACCACACAGGCTTGCATGGTGGGCAATTTCACTCAAAGGAAAACTGCAAAGGGCAAATAGGGCAGTCCCTCTTGTCCTGTAAAATTTGTAAGAAATTACAAAAAACAAGAGAAACATATAAAAATGCAGACAGATTGCATAATTGATAATACCTGTTCGTGGTCACTGGACTCATTGTTCACAAATGGTGAATTCATAACTGACCGAACTTGGACTTCACCCTCCCAGTCCTAGAAAGTTCACATGGTTTGAAAAGAATAAATACTAAAATATAACACCATTATCATGACGATTTCAGATGAGTGACATTTATTTAACAACATAATTATCTTAACTGTGTTGTTTTTGTCAGTTAAAAGTTTCACGGTGTGAAACATAGTCACTGAAGCAATAGAGAAAAATGTAAAAGGCCATGTTATTGTAAGTTTGTAATAATAATTTAGTCGATATGAGTCTTTGCCAATCAAGTCAGAAAAATGTACAATATTATGTACAGTACCAGTTAAAAGTTTAGACACATCAACCAATTAATTTGAATATGTAGTTGTGTCCAAAGTTTTAACTGGTACTATATATGCCATTATGTAATTATGGTGTTGTGTATGTTTAGTAAAAACATGGATGAAATACTAAGCTACATAAAAATCAATCAATCAATAAGATCAAGGTCCTGCTGAAGTGGGACAATGTACAAGAGGGTCTTCCCAGCACCTGAAACACTGCGGATCAGCCTCCCAGTATAACCATCTACATCAGGAGGAATTGCAACCAGTTTCCTTCGACCATGGCCACCTTTTAAAACAGACCGTGAGAAAAAGAGTTTGACATCCACGAGTGAATCTTTATTTATATCAAAAGTGCTGTAAAAATACATACAAAACATACATACTAAGCATGTTTCAGGACCATCAAGGCAAGAAGCAATTTTTAAAAGGAATATTACAGACCTGAGGCTTTGTGCAACAGCCAGCCTTCCACACCCTGCATTTTGGGATATTCCTCAACGATGAGTTTGCTTATCTAAAACAATAACATAAGGACAACAATGTGGTTAAAGTCCAAAGAATTCTAACCACTTTAGAATATGTTCACATTTCAGCATCATTCATTACATTTATGTCAGAATAATGCTTTAGTTCAACCTATTCTCATACCTTTATACTGAAAATATTTTACAAATGTGCAGATAATTGTTCTAAGTAAAAATATGGTTAATTGCTAATTAAGATCGTGGTAACAGTACTGTTGTATGATTCATATCATCTGTCAAGATGAGGGACCTCTTTCCCAGGCCTGCTTGGCTCAGCTGAAGCTCCTCAGTAGCAGAAGGAGTGCTTGTACAGTCTTTATTTACTAAATACACATAAAGACTGAATGGCTTACAGGTTTTGGGTCTCGACTCGAGTAGATTGTAAAGGAGAAAAGCGACTTTTCCCCTTTCTTTTGGCAAAGAATCCAGGAAATGACCTACATGACAGAAGTGAACATGACTGTGTGAACTGGCTTCTTAAAATGTAATTATCCATAAACTATAACATATGTTTCTTAATAATGATTTCATTTAAAAAAAAAAAAAAAAAGCCTTAAACCTCGTCATCTCCTCCCGCACTGTGGGTTTGGGGGTCTGTGCTAGCCTATTCCGGTGTTCCTAGGGCTGCTCTGGAGTTTGTTGAGATGAGGTGTGAGGTTGCTGAACATTTTGAGTCAGAACGTTTATGAGACCTTGTGCAGCAGCGATAACACTGGCCTCCAGCTCCTCGGGGAGAAATGATCACAAAACGGGAGATTCAGTCATTATGTTAGCTAGCTAACACGTATTAGCTAATTTATCTTCCTCTTGGAGGAGAGGGACCCAACTGCAGTTATATGGGCGCCACCATACATCCAATCCACGCCGGAAATCCCAAGTGGAAACCGCCGTAAAATAAGAAGTCCCAAGCGAAACTTTCTTCTTCGTGTATTTGACAGTACGAGAGAACGGTAAGAAAAAGTCTTTTAACTATCACCCCACGAGTGTAGTATTATCTGTAGGATGTAATTCGTGCTATTTACAAGTGTGATGCGTCGAAGAATTAAGAGTACATGTCTCGTGAAGGTTGTTTTAATTGTTCAGGCTAGCTTTCTGCTTTAAAGAATGCTAATGAATTTTGGTATGCTAATACATTTGGTGAAGTCATACGGACTTCGCCAACAAACAGGCGCACGCACGGACAGACACACATGCATATTTTTTCTCTTGCATCATGTATGTGTGTACACACTTATTCATTCATTCATTCCTTGCAGATGCACCCATCTATACTCCGAGAAGGCGACACCCTGGTGCACACCTTGTCACCATATGGTTTTGGTTGTCCTCTCTGCCCCATCTTCAAAACACGAAATGAGTGTGTCATCCGTAGGCACACAACTAATAATTTTTTAAGCTCCATCACCACCAGATGCTACTCGGCCCCCAATAAAACACGATGGCCAGTGGGAGCCTGGTGACACCTGTTTGTTTGTTTTAAACCGCTGGTTTTCATTTTAAATAAAGATGTTTTCGAAAAAGAAATCCAAATCAAGTTATTGCCTGTATGATAGTGAAATATTGTGTTTTATTGGTTTCCAAAAAGAAGATAGAGCCAACAGAGGCCGAAAATGTGAAATTGTAATTTTTGCATTCATTTAATAGCTAAACCTGATAATAATAAAAATTTGACCCAGGAAATCGCCTGTTCCGTTGCAAGAACACGTCTGAGGCCACTGTGTTGTCCATGATGCCCCCACCCGTTCCTGAAGATCCCTGGTGCATGAAAATATGACCAGCAGGACTGAAGTCATTTTGCTAAACTGCTCCTCTCCGCCTTAAGACAGTGGGAGCTGTGTCTGCAGTGTTTGAATGATATTTAGTTCAAAGGCAGATAAATTCACCAGGAATCTACAACAATTGTCCTTACCCCCAGCAGACCACAGCAACATACCACCACAGACTGATAAAACATCGGCAGCATATTACTACAGATGTCAAGAAATCTGACTAAGCTTCCTTAAAACAGCACAATTTCTTAAACTGGCATTCCTTTATCTACTGGATCACAGATTACCTGACAGGAAGGATCTTATGATCAATGCATACAACACCACCAATGATTTACAGTGCCTTCTATTTGTTTTAATCAAAAGGAATATTAAAGGATGACATTTGTTGTGACTGTGTGTACTTGTTGCAACTGATGCCTAATTTGAGGTTAATTTGGTTGTGTAAATTCTCATTTGATTAATCCTAAATTTATTTAACGTGAAAATTCACTCTTTTCAACCGTAATTATCATTAAGTCCTATATCCCCCCCCGTCAGAGCGACAGTACGTGCTTTAATTAGTTTACCAGCTTGGAGCGGAGCCCCCGCCCCCCAACACACGCACCCAAACATAATATTTACACTTGTGTTTATAACGTTAATATTAAAGTTGTCATTTGTGATTATTGTAGGCTCTAACTTCTGAGATTTACAGTAGCTGACAAGGTACGAGCTTTCATTTATTTTTAGCTCGGAGCGGCAATGTACGTGCTTTTATTTATTTATTTGTACATGCTTTTATTTCTGTATTAGCTTGGAGTGGTGTTTAAACTAACTTCTGTTGGAGATTTCCGGTATGGTTTGAATACAACTTCCGGTTGAGATTTCCAGTATGGATTGGATGTATGGCGGCCATTTTTACTGCAGGAAGGTACTGTTGGAGATGCCCTCTTCAGCAAACCTCTACCAGACCAATATAACATATAAAACTTTTACAACACAACGTAGTCCAGTTATGCTGCGCAGAGGTAAAGAAAATACATACCTGCGATACGGTGTTCCAACTGAGCCTGGAGCCACCATTGAACCGTCGTTTCTGAACATGGACTTCAGGCCAGGAGAACGTGAAGCTTCCATCAGCTCATTATGCAGATTTTATGCAAATCATTTGAAAGTAGTGCGCGCCACAACCCCGCCCCTCAACCCCACCCCCCTCAGCGCAAAAACAGTGACAGAGAGTTGAAACTGAAAATCACATCATTAAAAGAAAACTGAAAACGTAAAGAAACGGTCAGTGAAAAGAAATGATGTCAACACCTAAAAATGCTGTCAGCATAAATAAATGATTAAATATAAAGCTGCTGTTTTCTCAAAATATGGATTTTATTTTTCAATGAATTTTTTTCCATTTTCAATAAACTTTTTCAGTACCAATACATTATTTTCATAACTTGTAATTTCAAAGCAGTTTTTCTATTTTATTACAAACTTTGACTTTTCAAAGCCAAATTTTATTTACATTACCGATTGGAGCTGTCACTGTTATAACCCCATACTTTTATATTATCTTGTAACTCTCCATTAGAACTGACATGTTTCAATCAGTCTAAAAAAATAACCACATAATTTAATCTGATTCATCATAATAAATTGAATATTAAATGATCTCCAAATTATTGTGGATTACTTGAGGAAATTTATTTTAGAGATTTATCAACCAACTTCTGGTAAACAGTGGTCTTTGAAGAAGATTAATCTCCTGCTACATCACAGTCTGCTGGCTCTGCCTGACTGTTAGTGCTGAAACTTGGTTTCTGCCCTGATGCAAGACGTCCTCCTTGAAATTCTTATTAAAATACAAATATAAAATATATTTCTGAAGTGTGAATGGCAACAATTCAAAAAAATAAAATAAATAAATAAATCTCTGAAACTCCTGTCCTCATACCTGCTTGGCAATTGATATCTTATTCTTGGCAAATTTTAATTTCTCCTTATCTTTGAAGAACCTGCATCATCTTCCCTGCTGCTGGACTCTGGTATTAAACCTCCTCCCTGACCTGATCTTTCTATTGTGGTAATAAAGGTTAACACAATGTGGAATTAAAACATTTAGTAGAATTAGTAGCAGTGGAATTACCATGAAAAAATAACGTCACAGTCCTCCTTTATGACATAAATCTTTTTTCTCAGCCCCTTTTCTTTCAGAGACTGATCATATAAATTTTGTGCGATAAAGATTTCTTTCACTCTGTGGAAAGCCAAAATCACCTAATTCTACATGGAAATTAAAGGGTTCATTACTAGCATAAATTGGCAGGCTAACATAAACACCAAAACCAGTATTGTTAATTAACATTCTTGCAATTTTTGCTCCAAATGTTTTAAAAACCCTAACCCAAATTAAAACTAGATGAATTGCATTTCCTGCGGAAATGCAGTGTGAATGCTGGGAGCTGAAAAAAATGAGTTAAATGCAGCTGAATTAATTTGTTGAATTAGCTAAAGGCAGAATAGAAAGCTTAAAGTAGCTGAATGGTTCAAATTCTTGTAAAGAAGCTGAATTAGCTAGATGTAGCTGAAAAAGTTTAAATTAGCTGAATTAATTAGTTTAAGTCTGCCAAAAATGTTTAAGGAGAACTGATGTTTAGAAGAAACCTAACTGACAATAATAGCTGAATTATTTTGCTAAATGTACTAAAAGAAGTTGAATTTGCAAAGTGCAATTGAAAAAGCTTATCTTACCTACATTAGCTCAATGCAGTTGGAAAAGCCTAAATTAGCTGAATTCGCTAAAACAAGTTGAAGGGCTTAAAAGAAGCTGAAAAGCTTTAAATGTGCTGGATTAACAGGGGGAATCTGCTAAAACTGCATAAGCATGCTTATGTATTCAAAAGCATAACTGTTAATATTAGCTGAAAAGTTTTATTGAATAGTTTAAAATGGTCTAAAATAAGATGAAATGACACAAAGCAGAAAAGTGGAAGGTCAGAAGCCTTAAAACAGTTATGACAGAAAAGATAAAAACATAATGAAAAAGCATTTACACAGCAATCCATAAAAAACTGGGATTTAGACTCAGTGTGGTTGCCATAGTAACCCAAAAATTGAATTTGACATGATGGTTCACTTCTAATGATCGAGCAGACTTCTTTAATATACTACATGGGGTAACAGATACTACTGTGTCTATTATGTGCCATTTTAACAGGGTTTCATGTTTTTTTGTGAATTCTGTTGCTATGGTAACATGAAACCTGATGTAAACATTATTATCAACCTTCTCCTGGCCAATCTGATCAGTTTAATGTACTATTTATGCATACAAAATCCCCAGATCTCAAATGGAACGTTCAAATGGAATGTTCAGTTAGAGTGTAGCCGACCAGATTAATCTTTTCACAGGCCGAAAAATTTCTTCCTGGGAGCTAAAAACAATGAATGAAACGCAGCTGAAAAAGTTTTTTTTTAACTTGAAAAGAGCTGAAAGAACTAAAAAGTTGAAGAGTTGAAACAGTTGAATGTATTTCAATGAAGCTACAGGAATTCACAAACTTAAATACTTTTTAAAGTTTAAGATATCTCAATATATAAAGATGTAGTTTCCAAGGTGAAGAGAGCTGAGGTAGTTGGAAAAGTGAAAAGAGTTCAAAAGTTAAAGAGTTGTATGTATTTCAATGAAGCTGAAGGGGTTCACAAACTTAAATACTTTTTAAAGGTGAAGATATATCAATATCTGAAGGTGGAATCTTCAGGTTGAAAAATCCTGAAGTAGTTAAAAAAATTGAAAACGTTAAAAGGTTAAGATTTGCATGTATTTTAATGGACAGACAGACAGACAGACAGACAGACAGACAGACAGACAGAGAGATAAAGCTGTATCAGGCTGCTGACAGTCTAACAGCAGGTGTTTATCAACAAGATCTCTGTGTTTGTAAAGTAAAAGGCCAGTTGTTACTGAACCCTTAAACAGTTGACATTTAAGCAAAATCAATTGAAAAAAGGAAGTGAAGTGAAATTTCATCCCATAAAGAGATGAGAATGGTCGTTGAACAGATATTGAAAATGAGTCAGCATTTTAAACCTGCATTTATCAGTCAATTTTAAATGTATGCTTTTTCTGATTTTAACATGATTTCTGGTTTTAAAATGCTGACTCATTTTCAATATCTATTGAAGTTCAACGACCCTTCTCATCTCTTTATGGGATAGATTTTCAAAGTATTTAAGTTTGTGAACCCTTTAGGTTTATTGAAATACATTATAATTGTTTAACTGTTTTCAACTCTTCAACCTTGTAACTTTTTAAACTACTTCAGCTCTCTTCCACTTGGACACTCAACCTTTAGCTATTGATATACCTTCAACTTTAAAAAAGTATTTAATTTTTGTGAACCCTTTTTAGCTCAATTGAAATACATTCAAATCTTTTAACTTTTTAACTCTTTTACTAATTCAGCTCTTTTCAACTTAGAAACTCCATGTAAATTTTTCAGCTGCATTTCACTCGTTTGTTTCAGCTTCCAGCATTCACACTGCATTTCCGCAGGAAATGCAATTCATCTAGTTTATCTTAATTTTTTACTGTATCAAACTTTAAACCAGCAAGTATAGATTATAGAAGTTATGTTTTTTAATTGCTCAATATCTTGTGCATAAGTTGAAACACAGAATTTTAAAGAATAATTATTTATCATGTCTGATTCTGTTCAACCTGTTGTTCTTTATTTAAAAAAGCAATTTATGAACTCTGAGTCACTCAGTTTCTTCGGAACCTGTTGAAAACTGCCCTCTGCACTGCCCTCAGGGTCACACAAGAACATTGAATCTGTTGCAGTTAGGGAATACAAACTATTCAAAGGAGACTAAACCACAGAGGAGACTTTTCTTCCTGGATACAGATTAGAACTGATGTATTCCTGTTATGACTTTGATAAGAGAAACCAACACAAAAAGTACATTCATCTTAAAAACACCTGCAAGTTTTCACTGAGTTTTAGTTATTGCGATAAGACCCTTTAAAAGAACATTATTATGGAAGCCTATTCCCACCACTCTGAAGAAAAAAAAGAAAAACGTAAATCCTAATTATGAGATAGCTAAGTCATAATTATGAGATAGCAAGTCATAGAGCGATGCTACTTCCAGTGAATACATCTGTTCCTCATCTGCCAAAGTTATTGGGGGACAGAACATTTCAAGCATCTGATTTATAACATAAATACATTTATATGGATATATTTATATGAAGTGTCTTGCCCATCATGGTGTGCTGGGAATGTGCTCGCAGACATACAGTTGATGGCGACGGTGAGGTGTGGAGGAGGGCTGCGGAAGCAGCAGTGGTGGCGTGTGTCCGGTGGTGAGGGTGATGATGATGATGAAGATCCTTAGACTTGAAAACAGGATGTTTGGTGGAGGGTGGACAGAGCAAGGATGAGGACCAGGGCAGGTGCGGGAGGATCCGGGAGGAGAGACCGACAACCAGGAACGGGGACGGACGTGGCGAGACACGTAGATACAAACAGTAGATACAAACTATAAACTCACAAGCAACAACTATCAAGGGCCTAAACGTTACCACATCAGTAGTGGAACAAACTTGCGTCCGTCTCTCCTTTCTCCACAGTATTTAACCCTGGGTAATAGGCCACACCTGTGCCTGATCAGCTGGAGCCTCATCAGCTGCTGCCACACCCTGGAAT
>SSNP01000157.1:250466-310544 GCA_006937955.1 Pachypanchax playfairii | reverse complement strand
ACTCTCTTCAACTTTTAAACTACACCTTTAGATTTTGATATATCTTCAACTTTAAAAAGTAATTAAGTTTGTGAACCCTTTTAGCTCCATTATAATACATTGAAATCTTTCAGCTTTTTCAACTTTTTAAACTTTTTTAACTATTTCAGCTCTCTTCAACTTGGACACTCAACCTTTAGCTATTGATATACCTTCAACTTTAAAAAAGTATTTAATTTTTGTGAACCCTTTTTAGCTCAATTGAAATACATTCAAATCTTTTAACTTTTTAACTCTTTTACTAATTCAGCTCTTTTCAACTTAGAAACTCCATGTAAATTTTTCAGCTGCATTTCACTCGTTTGTTTCAGCTTCCAGCATTCACACTGCATTTCCGCAGGAAATGCAATTCATCTAGTTTATCTTAATTTTTTTCTGTATCAAACTTTAAACCAGCAAGTATAGATTATAGAAGTTATGTTTTTTAATTGCTCAATATCTTGTGCATAAGTTGAAACACAGAATTTTAAAGAATAATTATTTATCATGTCTGATTAGAACTGATGTATTCCTGTTATGACTTTGATAAGAGAAACCAACACAAAAAGTACATTCATCTTAAAAACACCTGCAAGTTTTCACTGAGTTTTAGTTATTGCGATCAGACCCTTTAAAAGAACATTATTATGGAAGCCTATTCCCACCACTCTGAAGAAAAAAAAGAAAAACGTAAATCCTAATTATGAGATAGCTAAGTCATAATTATGAGATAGCAAGTCATAGAGCGATGCTACTTCCAGTGAATACATCTGTTCCTCATCTGCATAAGTTATTGGGGGACAGAACATTTCAAGCATCTGATTTATAACATAAATACATTTATATGGATATATTTATATGAAGTGTCTTGCCCAAAGACACAACGGCCAAGCGATCTCTGGGTTAATGGTAATCATCATGGTGTGCTGGGAATGTGCTCGCAGACATACAGTTGATGGCGACGGTGAGGTGTGGAGGAGGGCTGCGGAAGCAGCAGTGGTGGCGTGTGTCCGGTGGTGAGGGTGATGATGATGATGAAGATCCTTAGACTTGAAAACAGGATGTTTGGTGGAGGGTGGACAGAGCAAGGATGAGGACCAGGGCAGGTGCGGGAGGATCCGGGAGGAGAGACCGACAACCAGGAACGGGGACGGACGTGGCGAGACACGTAGATACAAACAGTAGATACAAACTATAAACTCACAAGCAACAACTATCAAGGGCCTAAACGTTACCACATCAGTAGTGGAACAAACTCGCGTCCGTCTCTCCTTTCTCCACAGTATTTAACCCTGGGTAATAGGCCACACCTGTGCCTGATCAGCTGGAGCCTCATCAGCTGCTGCCACACCCTGGAATAACAGGTTAGAGTCCAAAACAAAACACACACCACTCACCAGCTGCTGAGACCTGACAGTACCCCCCACCCTTGACGGACGCCACCTGGCGGCCAAGCCGAAGACCCTGAGCGACCTGCAGAGACAAGAGAGGAGGAGGAGGAAGGTGAGGAGGAGGTGGGGATGGAGGAGGAAGATGAGGAGGAGGTAGGGACAGAGGAGGAAGGATTGGAGGTGGAGGGGATGGAGGAGGAAGGATTGGAGGTGGAGGGGACGGTGGTGGATCTTGAGGTAGAGGTGGATGCGGAGGAGATTTCAAAGTCACTGATGAGGTCTGGGTCGAGTATGAATGATCTGGGGACCCATGAGCGGTCCTTGGGGCCATATCCTTCCCAGTCTACGAGGTACTGATGACCTCGGCTCCGAGGACGGTTCCACACAATACGGCGGACTGTGTATGCTGGGTGGCCATCGATGATGCGGACTGGAGGAGGAGAATCTTCAGGTGGACAGAGTGGACTGGTTTGGACAGGGTAAATGTGAAAGTGAGAGGGGAGTTTACGATGGACTGTGGTAGGACTGATAATGGACTCAATGGGGTAAGGACCTAGGAAATGGGGAGCCAGCTTACGGGACGTGGACTAAAAGGGGAAGTCTCGGGAGTACAACCAGACGTTTTGACCAGGTGAGTATGTAGGTGCAGGGATGCTCTTCTTGTCAGCAGTGATCTTGTTCTGGGCTGCGGTGTGGTTAAGGGCATGTTGAGTGTGGTTCCAGATGCGTTTGATACTGCTGATGTGGGATCTGATTGAGGGAATGCCAGGTTCAGGGTGTGTGTCAGGAAGGAGAGTGGGCTGGTAACCGAGACATACTTCAAGGGGAGACTTCCTGGTTTAATTGTGGATGGTAACATGAGGTGAGTTTGGGCTTAGCACTAAGAGCTGTACAGAACTCTCTCCAGATCCGGGAGATGAACTGGGGACCTCTGTCGGACAGGATTTCCGACGAGATGCCATGCAGAGGAAATACATGCTGGATCAGGAGCTGGGCAGAGGGAAGCTTAGACAAGGGAACACAGTGGCAAGATTTGGTCAATAATAGTTAAAACTAGAAAAGTTCCTGAAGAAACTTTGAGAGGGATTGCCACTCTGTGCGGGACTCTCAAACCCTCAGCCAATCAGACAGCTGCATTCATTCCACAGCTGACAGGTGCTGCAAATGTGATGACAAGGCAGAAAGATTCAGAATAATTGGGGAGTGTTTTCGGTAAACGTAATGCTTTCAGATGCAAACCCAAAGGGTTACAATAGGGGTATGGTTTTTAATGAATTCCGTTGCTATGGTAACCCAAAATTTAACACACGCATGATGGTTCAGTTCCCCCGATAGACCCGATCACTTTGATGCATCAGATGTTAACCCACATCCCATAGTGTCTGCTGTGAGCTGACCGGGTGTGTTGATGGCGATCGGCGTTGCTATGGCAATACGGTAAAAGATATGTCAAAGTTGCTTCAATATGTTATAGACCAAGGTCTACTGAGTACATTAAAGTTGGAATGACATCTGTAGGTCAAAGCATGTCCGCACAGTAAGCGATCAAAAAGTGTAAATTTGAGTCAATGCTGTTGCCATGGTAACCCAAAATTTACTGTTTACATGATGGGTCACTTCTAACAGTCAAGCCAATTTCTTTAACATGTGTCATGAGGTTGCAAATCCTATTGTGTGCCCTACAGGCTCACCGGGTGTGTTTGATGGCGAATGGCGTTGCCATGGTAACATATATGTAAAAAAGTCCTCATGTATGTTATAGACGAATGTGTAGTGATCAGCAATAAGGTGGAACCATGTCTGTAGGTCAGCGTGTATTTGCACAATAATCTCTCAAAAAGCGTCCATTTTAAGCATAATATGGGCGCTTTTAACATAGGATTTGAATACGGGGCGTGGTTTTTGGTGGATCCTGTTGCCATGGTAACTCAAAATGCTTCAGAACCATGATAGAGCATCGTTGGTCATCAACCCGGTCAGTTTGATGTGTCATTTGTGGGGTTATGTCTGACAGATGGGGCTGTAGGGCATTTCGGGTTGTGTTTTTGGCGAGCTGCGTTGCCATGGTAACCCCTAATTTCATTTAAACCCCATGGTACACTTCTCCTTCCCTAACCGATCAATTTGACGTATCACATGTCATCACAGGTGGTTCTGTCTGCCCTATGTGTAAAACGGGCTATTCTGATGGCGTTTGACGTCACCACGGCCACGCGGTCTGAGTTTTGTACGAGATCTTTAAATCTAAAGTAGACCCCTCCCTTGTGACCAGATATGAGGTGGAACGGTGTTGGTAGGTGAAAGTATATGTTCGGAGTAAGCTCTAGAAAAGGTCACAATTTTGGCGTTTTTCGGAGCGTTTTCCATTCATTTTCAATGGGAGGCGGGGTTTTTTGTGAATACCGTTGCCATGGCAACCCGAAACGCCACGAAACATAGATCAATCACATCGGGTTTCCAATCCGGTTCGTATGATATATGATACGCGTCATAAAGTTTTATGGTTTGGGCTGTGGGACGTTTCGGGGACGCTTTTTGGCAAGCTGCGTCGCCATGGTAACTCAGATCTGAAATAAAAGTAATTCCACACTTCCCGTGAACGAGCCGGTCGATTTGATGTATGAACCGCCTGGATCCGTCGCTCCGTTCGGGCCGCATTAATGTCTACGGAAGAATAATAAATAAATAAATCTATAAATAAATCTAGTCAGAGACCCGCTTAGAGGTGTAGAATAATAGGTTTGCCATTTGAATGGAGTCCTATTTGCATTGGGACTCCATTCATTATGGCAATCCCTAACTAGAAAAGTTCCTGAAGAAACTTTGAGAGGGATTGCCACTCTGTGCAGGACTCTCAAACCCTCAGCCAATCAGAAAGCTGCAATTTCTGACCCTGAGCATGTGTGATAGCTGATACACGCTGCAATCATGATGACAAGGCTGAAAGAGTCCACTTAATATGGTAGTATATTGGTGAAGTGGGATGAATTGAGAGATTTTCCCATAGAGTTATAAAGGGGGCGGGGTTCATGGTGGATTCTGTTGGTATGGTAACCCAAAATGCTTAAGAGCCATGACAGAGCATCTCTGTTTAACACCCTGGTTAGTTTGATATCTCACACATGGGGTTATGTCTGACAGATGATGCTGTAGGGCTATTCGGGTGGTGTTTTGGCAAGCTGCGTTTCTATGGTAACCCCAAATTTCATGTAAAACACACAGTTCACTTCTCCTTTATAAACCGATCCATTTGATGTATCACACGTCATCACAGGTGGTACTGTCTTTCCTGTGTGTAAAACGTGTTCTTCTGATGGCGTTTGGCGTCACAACGGCCACGCGGTCTGAGTTTTGTACGAGATCTTTTAATCTAAAGTAGAACCATTACTTGAGACCAGAAAAGACATGTAACAGTGTCCGTAGTTGAAAGTATGTTGTGGCAGTAAGCTCTATAAAAAGGTCTTGTTTTTGGCATTTTTCGGAGTGTTTTCATTTGGTTTTCAATGAGAGGCAGGGTTTTTTGTGAATACCGGTGCCATGGCAACCCAAAACGCCACGAAACCGAGATCAATCACATCGGGTGTTTGAGTCAGTCCATATGATGTATAAAACGCATCATCACATATTGTAGTTTGGGCTGTGCACCATTTCGGGTGCACTTTATGGCGTGCTGTGTCGCCATGGTAACTCGGATCTGAAATAAAAGTAATTCCACACTTTCCGTCATCGACCCGGTCGATTTGATGTATGACTTGTCTGGGTGTGTCGGTTCGTTCGGGCCACATTAATTCTGAAAGCATGTATATAACACTATAGTAAATGGAACACTAGAAAAGTTCCTGAAGAAACTTTGAGAGGGATTGCCACTCTGTGCGGGACTCTGAAACCCTCAGCCAATCAGAAGGCTGCAATCTCTGTCCCTGAGCATGTGTGATAGCTGACAGATGCTGCAAACATGATGTCAAGGCTGAAAGAGTCCACTTAATATGGTAGTGTATTGGGGATGTGTGATGAATTGAGAGATTTTCCAATAGAGTTCCAAAGGGGGCGTGGTTTATGGTGGATTCTGTTGCTATAGTAACCCAAAATTTAACACATGCATGATGGTTCAGTTCCCCGGTAGACCCGATCACTTTGATGTATCAGATGTTAACCCACATCCCATAGTGTCTGCTGTGAGCTGACCGGGTGCGTTGATGGCGAATGGCGTTGCTATGGTAATACGGTAAAAGATATGTCAAAGTTGCTTCAATATGTTATAGACCAAGGTCTACTGAGCACATCAAAGTTGGAATGACATCTGTAGGTCAAAGCATGTCCGCACAGTAAGCGATCAAAAAGTGTGAATTTGACTCAATGTTGTTGCCATGGTAACCCAAAATTTACTGTTTACATGATGGGTCACTTCTAATGATCATGGCAATTGCTTTAATATATGACATGAGGTTACAAATCCTATTGTGTGCCCTATAGGCTCACCGCGTGTGTTTGATGGCGAATGGCATAGCCATGGCAACACATATGTGAAAGATCCTCTTGTATGTTATAGACCAATGCCAAGTGACCACAGATAAGGTGGAACAATGTCTGTAGGTCAGCGTGTATTTGAACAATAATCTCTCAAAAAGCGTCCATTCTAAGAATAATACAGGCCATTTTGACATAGGATTTAAATAGGGGGCGTAGTTTATGGATGATCCTGTTGCCATGGTAACCCAAAATGCTTCAGAACCATGATAGAGCACCTCTGGTCATCAACCCGGTCAGTTTGATGTGTCATACATTGGGTTATGTATGACAGATGGGGCTGTAGGGCATTTCGGGTGGTGTTTTTGGCGAGCGGCGTTGACATGGTAACCCCAAAATTAATTTAAACCCCATGGTTCACTTTTCCTTCCCTAACCAATCAATTTGATGTATCACACGTCATCACAGGTGGTACTGTCTGTCCTGTGTGTAAAAGGGGTTCTTCTGATGGCGTTTGGCGTCACCACGGCCACGCGGTCTGAGTTTTGTACGAGATCTTTTAATCTAAAGTAGAACTATCCCTTGAGACCAGAAAAGAGGTGGAACTGTGTCTGTAGGTGAAAGTATGTTGTTGCAGTAAGCTCTGTAAAAAGGTCTTGTTTTTGGCATTTTTTAGAGTGTTTTCCTTTCGTTTTCAATGGGAGAAGGGGTTTTTTGTGAATACTGTTGCCATGGCAACCCAAAACGCCACGAAACTAAGATCAATCACATCGTGTCTCTGACTCGGTCCATATGATGTATAAAACGCATCATTACATGTTGTGGTTTGGGCTGTGCAGCATTTCGGTTGCGCTTTATGGCGTGCTGTGTCGCCATTGTAACTCGGATCTGAAATAAAAGTAATTCCACACTTCCCGTCATCGACCCAGTCGATTTGATATATGACTTGTCTGGGTGTGTCAGTTCGTTCGGGCCGCATTTATTCTGAAAGCATGTATATAACAGCATAGTAAATGGAACACTAGAAAAGTTCCTGAAGAAACTTTGAGAGGGATTGCCACTCTGTGCGGGACTGTCAAACCCTCAGCCAATCAGAAGGCTGCATTCATTCCACAGCTGACAGGTGCTGCAATTGTGATGACAAGGCAGAAAGATTCAGATTAATTGGGGAGTGTATTCGGTAAACGTAATGCTTTCAGATGTAATCCCAAAGGGTTACAATAGGAGTATGGTTTTTAATGATTTCCGTTGCTATGGTAACCCAAAATTTAACACACGCATGATGGTTTAGTTCCCCCGGTAGACCCGATCACTTTGATGTATCAGATGTTAACCCACATCCCATAGTGTCTGCTGTGAGCTGACCGGGTGCGTTGATGGCGAATGGCGTTGCTATGGCAATACGGTAAAAGATATGTCAAAGTTGCTTCAATATGTTATAGACCAAGCTCTACTGAGTACATTAAAGTTGGAATGACATCTGTAGGTCAAAGCATGTCCGCACAGTAAGCAATCAAAAAGTGTAAATTTGAGTCAATGCTGTTGCCATGGTAACCCAAAATTTACTGTTTACATGATGGGTCACTTCTAACAGTCAAGCCAATTTCTTTAACATGTGTCATGAGGTTGCAAATCCTATTGTGTGCCCTACAGGCTCACCGGGTGTGTTTGATGGCGAATGGCGTTGCCATGGTAACAGATATGTAAAAAAGTCCTCATGTATGATATAGACGAATCTGTAGTGATCAGCAATAAGGTGGAACAATGTCTGTAGGTCAGCGTGTATTTGCACAATAATCTCTCAAAAAGCGTCCATTTTAAGCATAATATGGGCGCTTTTAACATAGGATTTGAATACGGGGCGTGGTTTTTGGTGGATCCTGTTGCCATGGTAACCCAAAATGCTTCAGAACCATGATAGAGCATCGTTGGTCATCAACCCGGTCAGTTTGATGTATCATTTGTGGGGTTATGTCTGACAGATGGGGCTGTAGGGCATTTCGGGTTGTGTTTTTGGCGAGCTGCGTTGCCATGGTAACCCCTAAATTCATTTAAACCCCATGGTACACTTCTCTTTCCCTAACCGATCAATTTGACGTATCACACGTCATCACAGGTGGTTCTGTCTGCCCTATGTGTAAAACGGGCTATTCTGATGGCGTTTGACGTCACCACGGCCACGCGGTCTGAGTTTTGTACGAGATCTTTAACTCTAAAGTAGAACCATCCCTTGAGACCAGAAATGAGGTGGAACGGTGTCCGTAGGAGAAAGTATGTTGTCGCAGTAAGCTCTCGAAAAAGGTCACATTTTTGGCGTTTTTCAGAGCGTTTTCCATTCATTTTCAATGGGAGGCAGGGTTTTTTGTGAATACCGTTTCCATGGCAACCCGAAACGCCACGAAACCAAGATCAATCACATCAGGTTTCCAATCCGGTTCGTATGACATATGATACGCGTCATAAAGTTTTACGTTTTGGGCTTGGGGGCATTTCGGGTGCACATTTTGGCGTGCTGCGTCGCCATGGTAACTCGGATCTAAAATAAGAGTAATTCCACACCTCCCGTGAATGAGCCGGTCGATTTGATGTATGAACCGCCTGGATCCGTTGCTCCGTTCGGGCCGCATTAATGTCTACGGAAGAATAATAAATAAATAAATCTAGTCAGAGACCCGCTTAGAGGTGTAGAATAATAGGTTTGCCATTTGAATGGAGTCCTATGCAAATGCATTGCTTCGCAATGCATTTGCATTGGGACTCCATTCATTATGGCAATCCCTAACTAGAAAAGTTCCTGAAGAAACTTTGAGAGGGATTGCCACTCTGTGCGGGACTCTGAAATCCACAGCCAATCAGAAGGCTGCAATTTCTGACCCTGAGCATGTGTGATAGCTGACAGATGCTGCAAACATGACGACAAGGCTGAAAGAGTCCACTTAATATGGTAGTGTTTTGGGGATGTGTGATGAATTGAGAGATTTTCCAATAGAGTTCCAAAAGGGGCGTGATTTATGGTGGATTCTGTTGCTATAGTAACCCAAAAAATAATTTATTTATTTAATTAATTAAATCACACGCGGTGAGCCTATAGGGCACACAATAGGATTTGTTACCTCATGTCATATATTAAAGCAATTGGCATGATCATTAGAAGTGACCCATCATATAAACAGTAAAATTTGGGTTACCATGGCAACAGCATTGAGTCAAATTCACACTTTTTGATTGCTTTTAGATGTAATCCCAAAGGGTTACAATAGGGGTATGGTTTTTAATGAATTCCGTTGCTATGGTAACCCAAAATTTAACACACACATGATGGTTCAGTTCCCCCGGTAGACCCGATCACTTTGCATTGGGACTCCATTCATTATGGCAATCCCTAACTAGAAAAGTTCCTGAAGAAACTTTGAGAGGGATTGCCACTCTGTGCAGGACTCTCAATCCCTCAGCCAATCAGACAGCTGCATTCATTCCACAGCTGACAGGTGCTGCAAATGTGATGACAAGGCAGAAAGATTCAGATTAATTGGGGAGTGTATTCGGTAAACGTAATGCTTTCAGATGTAATCCCAAAGGGTTACAATAGGGGTATGGTTTTTAATGAATTCCGTTGCTATAGTAACCCAAAATTTAACACATGCATGATGGTTCAGTTCCCCTGGTAGACTCGATCACTTTGCTGTATCACGTGTCAACCCACATCCCATAGTGTCTGCTGTGAGCTGACCGGGTGCGTTGATGGCGAATGGCGTTGCTATGGCAATACGGTAAAAGATATGTCAAAGTTGCTTCAATATATTATAGACCAAGGTCTACTGAGCACATAAAAGTTGGAATGACATCTGTAGGTCAAAGCATGTCCGCACAGTAAGCGATCAAAAAGTGTGAATTTGACTCAATGCTGTTGCCATGGTAACCCAAAATTTACTGTTTACATGATGGGTCACTTCTAATGATCATGCCAATTGCTTTGATATATGACATGAGTTAACAAATCCTATTGTGTGCCCTATAGGCTCATCGGTTGTGTTTGATGGCGAATGGCGTTGCCATGGTAACATATATGTAGAGGTTGCTTTAATATGTTGTAGACCAATGTCTACTGAGCACATAAAAGTTGGAATGACATCTGTTGGTCAAAGCATGTCCGCACAGTAAGCGATCAAAAAGTGTGAATTTGACTCAATGCTGTTGCCATGGTACCCCAAAATTTACTGTTTACTTGATGGGTCACTTCTAATGATCATGCCAATTGCTTTAATATATGACATTGAGGTTACAAATCCTATTGTGTGCCCTATAGGCTCACCGTGTGTGTTTGATGGCGAATGTCGTTTCCATGGCAACACATATGTGAAAGATCCTCTTGTATGTTATAGACCAATGTCAAGTGACCACAGATAAGGAGGAACGATGTCTGTAGGTCAGCGTGTATTTGCACAATAATCTCTCAAAAAGCGTCCATTTTAAGCATAATATGGGCCCTTTTAACATAGGATTTGAATACGGGGCGTGGTTTTTGGTGGATCCTGTTGCCATGGTAACCCAAAATCCTTCAGAACCATGTTAGAGCATCGCTGGTCATCAACCCGGTCAGTTTGATGTGTTTTTTGTGGGGTTATTTCTGACAGATGGGGCTGTAGGGCATTTCGGGTGGTGTTTTTGGCGAGCTGCGTTGCCATGGTAACCCCAAAATTCATTTAAACCCCATGGTTCACTTCTCCTTCCCTAACCGATCAATTTGATGTATCACACGTCACCACAGGTGGTTCTGTCTGCCCTATGTTTAAAACGGGTGCTCCTGATGGCGTTTGGCGTCACCACGGCCACGCGGTCGGAGTTTTGTACGAGATCTTTAAATCTAAAGTAGACCCATCCCTTGTGACCAGATATGAGGTAGAACGGTGTTGGTAGGTAAAAGTATGTGTTCGGAGTAAGCTCTCGAAAAAGGTCCCGTTTTTGGCGTTTTTCGGAGCGTTTTCCATTCGTTTTCAATGGGAGGCGGGGTTTTTTGTGAATACCGTTGCCATAGCAACCCGAAACGCCACAAAACCAAGATCAATCACATTGGGTTTCCAATCCGGTTCGTATGACATATGATACGCGTCATAAAGCTTTACGGTTTGGGTTGGGGGGCATTTCGGGTGCACGTTTTGGCGTGCTGCGTCGCCATGGTAACTCGGATCTAAAATAAAAGTAATTCCACACTTCCCGTGAACGAGCCGGTCGATTTGATGTATGAACCGCCTGGATCCGTCACTCCGTTCGGGCCGCATTAATGTCTACGGAAGAATAATAATTAAATCTATAAATAAATAAATCTAGTCAGAGACCCGCTTAGAGGTGTAGAATAATAGGTTTGCCATTTGAATGGAGTCCTATGCAAATGCATTGCTTGGACTCCATTCATTATGGCAATCCCTAACTAGAAAAGTTCCTGAAGAAACTTTGAGAGGGATTGCCCCTCTGTGCGGGACTCTCAAACCCACAGCCAATCAGAAGGCTGCAATTTCTGACCCTGAGCATGTATGATAGCTGACAGACGCTGCAAACATGATGACAAGGCTGAAAGAGACCACTTTAATATGGTAGTGTATTGGGGATGTGTGATGAATTGAGAGATTTTCCAATAGAGTTACAATAGGGGTATGGTTTTTAATGAATTCCGTTGCTATGGTAACCCAAAATTTAACACACGCATGATGGTTCAGTTCCCCCGGTAGACCCGATCACTTTGATGTATCAGATATTAACCCACATCCCATAGTGTCTATTGTGAGCTGACCGGGTGCGTTGATGGCGAATGGCGTTGCTA
Source organism: Pachypanchax playfairii (assembly GCA_006937955.1). Taxonomy (NCBI): domain Eukaryota; kingdom Metazoa; phylum Chordata; class Actinopteri; order Cyprinodontiformes; family Aplocheilidae; genus Pachypanchax; species Pachypanchax playfairii. Next base: position 298,850 of record SSNP01000157.1, on the reverse strand, counting down.
TGGCAATACGGTAAAAGATATGTCAAAGTTGCTTCAATATGTTATAGACCAAGGTCTACTGAGCACATAAAAGTTGGAATAACATCTGTAGGTCAAAGCATGTCCGCACAGTAAGCGATCAAAAAGTGTAAATTTGAGTTAATGCTGTTGCCATGGTAACCCAAAAATTAATGATCACATGATGGGTCACTTCTAATGATCATGCCAATTGCTTTGATATATGACATGAGGTTACAAATCCTATTGTGTGCCCTATAGGCTCACCGCGTGTGTTTGATGGCAAATGGCGTTGCCATGGCAACACATATGTGAAAGATCCTCTTGTATGTTATAGACCAATGTCAAGTGACCACAGATAAGGTGGAACAATGTCTGTAGGTCAGCGGGTATTTGCACAATAATCTCTCAAAAAGCGTCCATTTTAAGCATAATATGGGCCCTTTTAACATAGGATTTGAATACGGGGCATGGTTTTTGGTGGATCCCGTTGCCAGGGTAACCCAAAATCCTTCAGAACCATGATAGAGCATCGCTGGTCATCAACCCGGTCAGTTTGATGTGTCATTTGTGGGGTTATGTCTGACAGATGGGGCTGTAGGGCATTTCGAGTGGTGTTTTTGGCGAGCTGCGTTGCCATAGTAATCCCAAAATTCATTTAAACCCCATGGTTCACTTTTCCTTCCCTAACCGATCAATTTGACGTATCACACGTCATCACAGGTGGTTCTGTCTGCCCTATGTGTAAAACGGGCTATTCTGATGGCGTTTGACGTCACCACGGCCACGCGGTCTGAGTTTTGTACGAGATCTTTAAATCTAAAGTAGACCTATCACTTGTGACCAGATATGAGGTAGAACGGTGTTGGTAGGTGAAAGTATGTGTTCGGAGTAAGCTCTCGAAAAAGGTCAGGTTTTTGGCGTTTTTTGAAGCGCTTTCCATTCATTTTCAATGGTAGGCGGGGTTTTTTGTGAATACCGTTGCCATGGCAACCCGAAACGCCACGAAACCAAGATCAATCACATCGGGTTTCCAATCCGGTTCGTATGATATATGATACGCGTCATAAAGTTTTACGGTTTGGGCTGTTGGACGTTTCGGGGACGCTTTTTGGTGAGCTGGAATGTAAGTCCAATTGGGCGGTCCATCCCCGGGGTCAGGCTTGCTCAGGAGAGCGTTGCGAACTGCGGCTTTGACGTCCCAGGTGACAAAGGAAGGTCAGAATTGTGAATGCGTGAAAGGACGTCCAGTTTGATGTTCTTGGAACCTGGTCTGTAGGAAATGTTCAGGTTGAATCTGGAGAAGAAAAGTGACCAGCGGAACTGTTGGGGGTTGAGTCTTTTTGAAGCTTGAATATATTCCAGGTTTTTATGGTCGGTCCCAACTAGAACTGGGTGCTCAGTTCCCTCCAGCCAGTGTCGCCACTTCTCCAATGCGAGCGTGATGGCCAGGAGCTCTCTGTCACCAATGTTGTAGTTTTTCTCTAAGTGGGTGAACCACAAAAATGCACAATAAGGACATTTTTTTTATTGACAGCTTTTTGCTCCTTTAATGTTTGCTGGGACAAAACCTCGCCCACCCAAGGTCTGACGCATCGACCTCCATGACGAACTGGATGGTGGTGTCAGGGTGAGCGAGGACCGGTGCCTAGGCGAACCGTCACTGCAGCTCGTGAAAGGCTTCGTCCGCCGCCTGGCTCCACTGAAAAGAAAGTTTGGTGGATGTTACTGCGGTGAGAGGAGCAGCAATGGTGCTAAAGCCCTTTATGAAAAGTCGATAAAAGTTAGAAAAATCCAGAAACCGCTGTAGCTCCTTTCAAGACGTAGGAGTCGGCCAGTCCTCCACCGCTCTTGTCTTGGCTGGATCTGGTCTGATGCATCCCCCTTCAAGGATGAAGCCGAGAAATGTGACAGAGGGTTGGTGAAACTCACTTCTCGGCTTTCAATAAGAGGCGTTTCTCCAGCAGTCGCTGAAGAACCTGACGGACATGGTGCTGGTGTTGAGTGGGATCTGATGAAAAAATCAAAATATCATTCAAATAAACAAATACGAATTTATGCAAAAAGTCTCTCAGAATGTCATTAATCAGGTTCTGGAAAATGGCTGGAGCATTGGTCAGCCCGAAAGGCATGACCAAATACTCATAATGTCCTTTGTGGGTTTAACACTCGTCCCCCTCTCGGATGCGCACTAGGTGGAAGGCATTACGGAGGTCGAGTTTGGTGAATATCTTAGCTTTCTGTACCGGTTCCAGAGCGGATGACAGCAAAGGAAGTGAATACTTGTTCTTTATGGTGATATTGTTCAATCCTCGGAAATCTATACAGGGTCTTAGAGTCTTATCTTTCTTCTCCACAAAGAAGAAACCAGCACCAAGGGGAGAAGAGGATGGACGGATGATTCCTGCTTTTAGCGAGTCGTTGATGTATTCTTCCATGGACTCTCTCTTGGAGTGAGATAAACTAAAAAGTCGACCTGTAGTAGGTCTATGGCTCAATCATATGGTCGATATGGAGAAATAGAGAAAGCATGGTCTTTGCTGAACACCCGACCGAAGTCATTAGGTCCTTAGATAGATCGGGCGGTTTCTCTGAAGAGTTCTTTCTGGAAGAACCAACCGGAAGTGCAGCCTGAAGGCAGGCCTTATGGCAAAAGTCGCTCCAGGAGATAACCTGGTGATTAGTCCAATCAAAATGGGGGTTATGGAGGTTAAGCCAGGGGTAACCCAGTACAATAGGTGATTCGATGGACAAAAAGATATAAAACTGTAGTCTCTCTAAGTGATTATCGGAAACTGTTAAAAACACTAGCTCAGTAATAAAACTGATGGTGGAAAGATTACGGCCATCCAGTGCATTAACAGCTCCACAGATTGTCTCTACAGACCCACAGCAAGTGTCTCTTCTAAATGCACATCAGATCTTTGTGACCTTCACATACAACTTTATACAAAGCCACAGCGAACACACCTGGCCTGTAACCCCCTTTGGAACCCCAACATACTGTAGTTGGCAAAAAATTTTCCCCAATACTGTAGATTAAATGCTGACTTATCCTCCTTTTAGGTCTAGTTTATTTTATGCTAACAGCCAGTTTATTTAATGCACCAAAATTAGTCATATCAAAACAATCAATGTCCACTTCCAATTGAAACAAGATAAAATAAAGCGCTTTTTATTGGACCTATCTGAACATAATTTTTGAAATTAAATTTGGAATCAATTGGGATTTTTTAATTGTCTTCCCATTTTTTTAACTTTTAACTTTAATCATGTCACAGTCACCCAGTCTAGTCCCCTTAAATCGCAGATAAGTCAGAAAAGTAAGCAGTTCTTCCCTGTGAAAGGTGTGAAAAGCTAAAGCCTTCTTTTTTGCAAAGAGCATGTGCTTTTGTTTATTTACAGGTCAGGCATCTCCAGCGGAGAACTTCAATGCACAGCTGATTCACCCGTAAAGATGCGGAAGCAGGTTGCAGGTTCTGTAACAGTGTTGAGACCCGACCTCTGTCTTGTTTTTTCTAGGTTCAGGAATTTCTCTCATCACCCCCTCAGTTTAATGAGTTTATCTCAGAGTGCCCTGCTGCTAGTTGAACAGGCTGACACAGTGCATGTCCGCGTCTGCTGAGAGAGCGTCCCGTCTCAGATAAAATAGGGAAAGGCATGAGAGATAACAAGGGAAAAAAGTATTTATTATAAAATCATGCATGAAGTGAGAGTAGTCAGACAAATGCAAAGTCATTTGTGATGAGACTCTGAAGTAAAAACACTGGTTGGTTATACTTATAGATGCTGATACAGTGAGCTATCAGAAATATGGACGTCATTAGAACTATGAAACTCAAAACATTCTGGAGATATTGATGAGCTGTCAATCTAATTTAATACAAGATGTTCTGGCTGTAATTGTTGGTTACTGTGACATTGTCATACAAATGTGTGTGAGGTGACCTGAACCTCTTCAACACGCATCATCATGTTAATTTATTTGAACCACATTTATTGGACAGCTCGGTACTTCTATAATTAGTAGCTATTTATGATTTTTCAGTCTAATGGTAATTTAATTTAGCTTCTGTTAGATCGTAGAGCTTCTATTTAAACATTAGTCGACTTTTCTCCTAATTGTCTTCCCTTTTAGTTTTTGTTTATGTTACTACTACTACTACTACTACTACTGTCATTTAGCAGACGCTTTTATCCAAAGCGACTTACATTGAGAGAACATACAAGCAAGAATTCAAAGAGAAGGAAAAAAATATAAGGAGGCAGACTGTTTGGAGTCCAGTTTAATTCCGACGCTGATACATCAAGTGTATCAATNGGGGAACAGCGTGATGGAGTCAAGCTGCACGCTTATCTGAGGAGGTAAGGAGTTACTGGCAGGACAGACAATGAGGTCAGTTTTGGACAGATTAAGCTGAAGGTGGCGATCCCTCATCCACGCCGAGATATCTGAGAGGCAAGCAGATATCCGCACTGAGACGGATGTATCGTCTGGAGGGAACGAGAGGAGGAGCTGAGTGTCGTCAGCGTAGCAATGGTATGAGAAGCCATGGGAGCGAATGATCTCGCCTAATGAGGTGGTGTATAAAGAGAAGAGGAGAGGACCAAGGACCGAGCCCTGCGGGACACCCGTCGCCAGCTCATGCAGACTGGACATCTGTCCATGCCACGAGACTCTGAAAGATCTTTCCGCAAGGTACGAGGTGAACCACGAGAGGACCGGTCCCGAGATGCCAAGCTTAGATAGCGTCGAGAGGAGAACGAGGTGGTTGACGGTGTCAAAAGCAGCAGACAGGTCAAGGAGTACGAGTACTGAGGAGAGACCAGCCGATCTGGCAACCCGTAGTGACTCTGCAACTGAGAGAAGAGCGGTTTCAGTGGAATGGCCTCGCTTAAAGCCTGATTGATAAGGATCAAGTAGGTCGTTGTCGTGGAGGAACTGTGAGACTTGAGTGAAAACGGCTCGCTCTAGGATCTTGGACATGAACGGTAGGAGCGAGACTGGCCGGTAGTTTCCTACCTGGGCCGGGTCGAGCGACGGTTTTTTCAGCAGCGGAGTGACAGTGGCTTGCTTGAAAACTGAAGGAAAGATGCCAGTTTTCATGGAAGAGTTTATAATGTGGGTTATTGCAGGTTTGACAGCAGGAAGAATGCTCAGCAGGATATCCGTAGGAATCGGATCCAGAGGACACGTGGTTGGATTAGATTCCACTACGAGTCGGGAGACTTCGTCCTCATTCAGTAAGCGGAAGGAGCAGAGCGATTGACCGGAGGAAGGATGGACCAGACTGGGATTGTCAGGCTCAGAAAACTGATTTTTAATGGAGGCGATTTTGTCGGTGAAGTAGGTGGCGAACATGTCTGCAGTCAGCCCGGTGGGTGGCTGAGCAGGTGGAGGACGGATAAGAGTATTGAATGTCTTGAATAGTTTTCCCATGCTAGGAGCATTTTGGATTTTGTTTTGATAAAAAGCTATCTTGGCAGCCTTTAAGCAGGATGTGAAGCTAGAGAGCATTTGCTGGTATTCGGACAAGTCAGAGAGATTTTTGGATTTGCGCCATTTCCTTTCAGCTGCTCTCAGACCAGCTCTGTGATCCCTCAGAGTGTCTGTGAGCCACGGACTAGGACGCTGCCGGGCGGCCAGCTTTGACACACGAGGGCAGACTTCGTCCAGAGAAGAAGCTAGTATATTATATAGTATATATTAGTTATATATTATATTATAGTATATATATATATTATGTTAAGACAGTATCTTATAGAGGTGTGCATCTCTACCTGCCTCACGATTCGATCCGATTCCGATTATCTGCCTAAAGATTCGATTTAATTCTGCAATACATCACGATTCTTCGCACTCAATTTTTCAATAACTTACTACAAGCAGTCGGATATTGTTTTGAATTCTTTTTTATTACGGTATACCTGACAAAACATAAATCTTTCCACTGAAGTGAATGACCATTTTTAAAGTGTGCTGCCTATTACTTAAATAAAAAAAAATGTAGGTATAAAAAGTAACATTTTCAGTACAGCAGCTATAAGACAGGATTCTACATTTCACATGTAGTATACCAAAACAAATAGCATAGGCTTAGCCTGTCTATTTAAAAGTGCAAATATTCAAATAAAACAATTTCTTGTTTTTCATTCAAAGTGTGCTGGATAAAACATTTTTAGCAGCTTAAAGACAAGGACACTTGAGAACCTGGATTGAGTGGGAATCACGATTATGTCACATGCTGCATCGATGCAGAATCGTGCACGGCCGAATCACGATGCATCTTAGAATCGATCATTTTTCCCACCTCTAGTATCTTATCTCTCCAGACTGAGAGGAGGTCACCCTGCCAGCACATCTCCTACACAGATAAATTTCACATACAAATCACTTCAGACTTATTCTAGACATGCACAAATACATTAGACACACAGAAACACACTAAGACACATACAATACCACCTCTCCTTCAAGCTCTGATTCTAGCTCTTTTGTCAATTTCTTAGTTTCCTCAGAATACACCTGACTCAAGTGTTGAGTCAGGTGTGACTGCTGCAGGCTGAGTGAAGATGAAACACTCCTCAATGTGCAGCAGGATGGTGTCACACACCTGAAAAACAGTTTTTCATTAAAATAAAGTTACAGCCATCTACTAGTCATAATTTTAAACTTCCTAACAACTTTTTTTCTTTACAGACTTCTCTATCACTGGGTTTAGCAAGTTTCCCTTCTGTTCAGTTTTATTCTACCAGAAAACAAAAATAAAACATTGTTCTTACTTCTGTTATCCATGTGTCTCCTGGTGTTCTCTTCTTTATATTTTCAGACAAATGTTTCATATCCCTCCTGTAACCATCCAGGATCGGTGCTGCTTGTTTTAAACAAACCGAGTTAGCATAGCTACATCCAGCTAGCTCCGAGTAAAGCCTCAGCTGCTTTCCTTTTTCATTTAATGGCTGTTTGGTAGCAGATAATCTTGCAGTATTTTAATGTGGTTTGGGGTGCTTCAAAAATCACCCTTTGTGAAGTTATTTTCTCAGCGTTTATTGGCTAAATTAAGTTCTTCCATTTGGCAATGCAGATCTTCTATTGGCTAATTCGATCTAAGAGCCCACTTCCTGGGGGCGCTTTCTTCAGTGCCCCAAAGCTGAAGTAGATATATGAGAAGTGGAGAAGCAAGAGGAAATCATATTTTACAAAGCAATTTCTGTCTTTCAGAAATCATTTATACAATCTTCTCAGTATATAAATATACATATGATAGTTTTTTTAACTCTAAATACATGTAATTAAAAAAAATAAAAAATATTTCTTATTTGTTGCCACATCATGTTTTTGATATGGAGGGCGGTACCCTAGCGCCCTCTATTGGCCATCCACCACTGGTATACTTCTATCTGAGCAATGAATGTGAATACTTTTGACACCTCTGCACCTTTATGCCTGAACATGGTGTTTGTTATGGACAATCCATGATGAGCACAGAAGTCCAACAGCAAATCACCGCTCAAGTTCAGATGGGGTGGGGGGGTCTTCCTCCCAGTCACACCTCTCTAGGTCTCGCTGTCATTGCCCACATGAGCGCTGAAGTCCCCCAGTAGAATGACAGAGTCCCCGGAGTGAGCACTCTCCAGTAATGTTTGGTGCATAAGAACAAACAATATTCATCACCCATACCCCCACCTGAAGGCATAGGCAGGTTACCCCTTCATTCACTGGGATGAACCCCAATGTACAGGCACCAAGGTGGGGGGCTATTAACTCATTCAGTGCCAGCCACTTTCAGATTTCATATCCCCCTCAGTGGCAGAGATATTTAGCATTTTTATAGATTTTTTAAGGCCCACAGAATATTTTCTCTTATATGACTTTGTGAATTCTGAAACAATCATCACAAAATTTAGTCTTTCTTCTTTCAAAAGCAAAAGAAATGTTTCTACCTCTTTCTGTTATTTAGTAATCTGCAGTACAATAGAGCAACTTTCATGAAAATCCACATGTTTCAGGACTAAAAGCTGAGATAAAGAGCATTTTGTGTAAAGAGGTTTTTGAAGCAGATCAGTGACTTTGATGTAAATATTTCATGTTTCAAGGATTCATGCAACATCTGAACTATGTTTTACTACTATGAAAGTAAAAAAAATAAACAGTAAAAAGTACTTTTGATAGTTTATTTTATGTCTAAAAAGAGTCATTTATAGACAATTGCAACATTTGAATAAAATATAAGAAAAAAAGCAGCAAATTTCTGATTCAGATACTCTGTGTGTGTGTGTGTACATGTGTGCGCGCATGTGCACGCGTGAGTGCGCGACCCCCCCAACATAGCCTGACCAATCAGATTCTCCTACATTATGTTCAAATGCAGAAGAGTCTGACACCGGAGCCGCACCCAATCATTTCCGCATCAAATTTTATGACAGACCAATTACATATCACATTTGTTGTGCGTCATCCTGAAAACACGGAACTAGAGTTTTCCACCCAGAGCACAAGATTCAACATGGCAGACTCGGCTGTGGATGAAGTGTTTACTTCTGTGTTTGCACAGTGTTTGATTGGGGCGGTCAGATACCTGAACCGAGTGTGCAATGACACCTCGTATTCACAAGTTTTTTACACAAAAGCGACAAATGTCATTAATATTCGTCTTTTCTCCTCCATTAAACATTGCTCTGTAGCTACCATTACGGCTGCGCTCACTAAACCTCTTGTTTTCTTTCCGCCTCGTGTGTATCCGCTTTAGCGTAACATATTTTGCGTCACTTCCGGGTTTTTGTGATTGGTTCTCTCTCAACTGGCTAAGCCACCTTTCGAAATTGAGAGACAGCGGTTCAGCTCCAGGCCCTCACGTCTTTGTATAGTAATCTGTCAAAGACGTGAGGGCCTGGTTGATCACGTAACCCCCAACAGCCATTTGTTTGTGTGTCAACACTTACCGTGTGTTTTATGTGGTGAATCGTTCTTTATTTTGTTCCCTGCTGCTTTCAGAAGATCCTAACAGGAGATACATGTCGGATAAATCCACCTCAGCTTCACTAGAACCACCAGAAGAACCTGGATCAAAAACCGCGCCACCTTCGACACAATACTCGTTCCCAACTGTCGTGCTGGAGGGATTTTATCCATGTAATAAACTCCACCACCTTCTTAATGCCATAAATTCTATACTAGTTTGTAATAACTCTGAACAACGAGATCGCGTCACAGCCGCTTCACAGGCTCTGAAGCTCCCTTCCGCATTCACCGTCTGTCTCGTCCTGAGTGCCTGGCTCCTCCCCCGTTCCAACCGGCATTGTTACACAGTAAATAAGGGTGATCTCACCCAGAAAAGTGCACCACTGCTCCCTCCTGTACCATATGACTAAATACAGCCTGTAATGATTTCAAATTCAGCGAGCAGCTGCCCCAGAACACTTTGTGGGATTTAAGCCGATAAAAGCTGTACAGGCGTCAAGACGTCTATGGCACTGACTGAGTTAAAATGCCCACTCCAGCCCAACGCCGCTCAACAAGGGCAACTTCAGACTGGAAGAGTGTCCACCCTCTTGAGGAGACTGGTTTCAGAACCAGAACTGTGCGTAGAGGTGAGTCCGACTATATCTAGTTAGAATCTCTCAGCCTCACACACCAGCTTCGACTCCTTTCCCACCAGAGAGGTGACATTCCACGTCCCAAGTTCTGCAGCCGAGGATCACACCTCCAAGGTCCCGGCCTCGGGTCGCTGCTCAGCTCATGCTGCACACAACTCCTATGGCCCCTCCCACAGGTGGTGAGCCCATGAGAAGGGGGACCCACCCCACCCATTTTACCCTACCCCCAAGTCTCGCTCCAGAGGGGGGCCCGATGACCCGCGTCCAGGCAAGGTAATGTGACATCCGTTTTGCTCTTCATTGGGGTTTTCTGGACTGCTCTTCATCTGAGCCCTCACCTAGGACCTTTTTGCCATGGGCAACCCCACAAGGGACATAAAGCTCCCCAAAACAAAGCTCCCAGGATCACTGTGATATATAATACTCCCCACCATGATATGATTGCAGCCCGACGAGAGGTGCTATTAGGTGAGTCCTTATTTTAGATATAAGTGAAGTCAGCATTTTGCTGCTGTTGAGTATAAAAGAAGCTCAGTCTTGGCCAGACCACCTAGCAATTTGGAATTTAAATAGCAAGTGTTTATGGTGTTTGCCAGACTTCATTTTAGTGCAATGTTTGTGATTGTCATGTTTTGAGGTTGGTTTGCGAACTCTAATGTAGACCCAGACTATCAGACAACGCACAGGAGACTGAAGATCAAGGTAACAGTGTTTAATATTTACAGTGAATAGCACAACAAAGCAGAATAGTACAAGGGCTCCGGAGATCCGGGACTGGGACGGCGAAGGAGGAGATCTAGCAGCGGAGGAGAAACAGGTTAGTGACTGGTGGTTTTGGATATGGAGCATGTTTAGGTTGCAGTGCGTGGGGAGTGTGCTCACAGACTTACAGTGCGGGAGAGCGGGCAGTGCGAGGAAGAGAGACTGAGGTTCCAGCAGTGGTGGTGGTGTTTCCAGCAGGGGGAGATGATGATGGAGGAAATCCAGAACGAGAGCTTTGTTTTCCAGGAATCTAGAGGAGGCAGGGGTGACAGCGTTGTTGTGTCTGACCAGGACAGGTGCAGAGGATCCAGAGGGGACAGAGACAGACCAGGACCAGGAACAGGAACACAGTCGTGCCGGACCACGATGGAATCAAGAGCCCTCCGGACGGCGCGGCACACGGCCAGCGCAAGTGGAGGCGCTCAGGACCAGGACCAGGACGCAGAACGAGCTGTAACAAACTGGCATCTGTCTCAGGTTCCTCCTCTGCTTAAATACCCAGCCACAGAGAGCTGGGTAACAAGCTGCACCTGGATCCACTGATCACTGCTGCCACGCCCTGCAATGAGAAGTTAGTGCATCCAAAAACCAACACCACACACCAACAGCTGAGAACCTAACAGTACCCCCCCCCCCTTTAACGGAGGCCTCCTGGCGTCCGACCCCAGGAACAGAGGAGACCTGCGGACAAAAACCCTACACTAGTAGGACGGGCAGAGGGCCGGACAGGGATGGAGGACATGGAGGAGGTGGACTGAACAGGGATGGAGGAGGTGGAGGAGGTGGAATGATCAGGGATGGAGGAGGTGGAGGCGGAGGACTGTTCGAAGTCGGTGATGAGGGACGGGTCGAGTATGAAGGACCGTGGGACCCAAGACCTCTCCTTGGGACCGTACCCCTCCCAGTCTACGAGGTACTGACGTCCACAGCACCGAGGGCGGACTCCCACGATCCGGCACACAGTGTAAGCCGGGTGACCATCTATGATGCATGCAGGAGGGGGAGGTTCTTCGGTGCAGAGGGGACTGGTGTGGACGGGTTTGATCTGGGAAACGTGAAAGACAGGATGGATACGGAGGTGAGGGGGGAGCTTAAGGCGGACAGTGGTTGGGCTAATGACAGTGTCGATGGGGTAGGGACCGAGGAACCGGGGCGAGAGCTTACGGGATGTGGATTTGAAGGGGAAGTCGTGTGAGGATAACCAGACCTTTTGACCAGGGGAGTATGTGGGAGCGGGAAGGCGTCTGCGGTCTGCCCGAGTTTTATTCTGGGCAGCCGTCCTCTGGAGGGCCTGCTTGGTACTATGCCAGACCCTACGGAGGTTGTGAATATGGCGGCGAACTGACAAGATAACTGGCTCTGGATGAGACTCGGGCAGCAACGAGGGCTGAAAACCATAGCAGACCTCGAAGGGGGACAGACCAGTGGCGGAGGAGACGTGAGTGTTGTGCGCATATTCGACCCAGGGAAGGTGACGGGACCAGGACGTGGGGTTCTTTGAGCACACGCACCGCAACTGATTTTCAACCTCTTGATTAAGATGCTCGCACTGACCGTTAGACTGTGGGTGATATCCAGATGTGAGTTTTGGGTGAGCTCCCAGTGCGGTGCAGAACTCCCTCCAGACCCGTGAAATGAACTGAGGTCCCCTGTCTGACAGTATCTCGGTGGGGATGCCATGGATCCGGAACACGTGCTGGATTAGGAGCCGGGCGGTTTCCTGTGCAGACGGGAGCTTGGACAAAGAGATGAGATGACATGCTTTGGAGAATCTGTCAATGATAGTGAGAATGACTGACTTGCCTTGAGAAGCAGGGAAACCGGTGATGAAATCCAGGGACAGATGGGACCAGGGTCTGGAGGGGATGGAGAGGGGGTGCAGGAGACCGGAGGGAGGCTGATGTGAGGATTTGTTCCGGGTGCAAGCGGAGCAGGCGGCCACATAGTCCTGTACATCTTTGTGCAGCGACGGCCACCAGTAATACCTCCTGAGCAGCTCAATAGTCCTGCTGACACCGGGGTGACAGGAAAACCTGGAGGTATGGCCCCAGCGGATGACCTGGGGTCTGACAGCAGCAGGCACGTAAGTCCGGTTCGGCGGTCCACCCCCGGGATCCGGCTCGCGCTGAAGTGCTGCATGAACTGCCTTTTCCACGTCCCAGGTGACAGAGGCTACCACGCAGGAGGAGGGCAGAATGGAGGGTTGGTCGGGAGATGGCTGGTCTGGCTGATAGATCTAGGAGAGAGCGTCGGGTTTAGTGTTCTTTGACCCCGGTCTGTAGGAAATGGTGAGGTTGAATCTGGAGAAGAACAGTGACCATCTGAACTGACGGGGATTGAGTCTCTTTGCAGCCTGTATGTATTCTAGGTTCTTATGGTCAGTCCAGATGAGTACTGGTTGCTCGGTTCCCTCCAACCAGTGACACCACTCCCCCAGGGCCAACTTTATGGCAAGGAGCTCTCGGTCACCGATGTTGTAGTTCTGTTGAGTAAGGGTGAACCGCTTGGAGAAATAGGCGCATGGGTGGAGCCTGCCATCAGACCCCGTGCGTTGAGACAGGACCGCGCCCACCCCGACATCAGAGGCGTCCACCTCCACGATGAACTGGGACGCTGGGTCGGGATGAGTGAGGACTGGGGCCTTGGTGAACCGCCGCTGGAGTTCCTTGAAGGCTGCTTCGGCCGCCTGACTCCACTGAAACGACAGTTTGGTTGAAGTGAGAGAAGTGAGAGGGGCTGCGATTGTGCTGAAACCTTTTATGAAGTGGCGGTAGAAATTGGCGAAACCCAGGAACCTCTGTAGCTCCTTGCGGTTCCTGGGGGTCGGCCACTCTTCCACCGCCTTGGTTTTTACAGGATCCGGCCGGATGTGTCCCCCCTCCAGGATGAATCCCAGGAAGGTGACGGAGGGGGCGTGAAACTTGCACTTCTCGGCCTTCATGAAGAGTCGGTTCTCCAGTAACCGCTGAAGAACCTGTCTGACGTGGCATTGGTGGGATTGTGGGTCTGAAGAGAAAATCAGGATATCATCAAGATACACAAACACAAATTTATTCAGGAAGTCCCTTAGCACGTCGTTGATGAGGTGCTGGAAGACTGCAGGTGCATTGGTTATACCGAACGGCATAACCAGGTATTTGTAATGTCCTATGTGTGTTTTGAAAGCAGTTTTCCACTCATCACCTTCTCTGATCCTGACCAGGTGATAAGCGTTACGTTAGTCCAGTTTTGTGAAGATGGTGGCTTGTTGGGCTGGTTCTAGTGCAGATGACAGTAGCGGCAGGGAATCTTTGTTTTTAACAGTGATATTGTTTAGTCCTCTATAATCGATGCATGGGCGGAGTGATTTGTCCTTCTTCTCAACAAAGAAAAAACCCGCTCCAAGAGGAGAAGAGGAGGGGCGAATGATACCAGCTCTCAGAGAGTTATTAATGTACTCTTCCAAGGCTTCACATTCGCTACGTGCCAAACTAAAGAGCCGGCCAGAGGGGAGCGGAGCTCCGGGTAACAAGTCTATTGCGCAATCGTAGGGCCGATGCGGAGGGAGAGAGAGAGTGTGTTCCTTGCTGAACACCTGAGCCAGGTCATGATAGTGGGGAGGAACGTTAGTGAGATCAGGCGGCGTCTCCACGGACTTTTTACCTGAGGCGCCACCCGGAAATGCTGACTGTAAACAGTGGCTGTGACAGAATTCACTCCAGGCGGAGATTTGATGGTTAGTCCAGTTTAACTGCGGATTATGGAGGTTGAGCCAGGGGTATCCGAGAATGACGGGAGCTTCTGCAGAGGGAAACACAATAAATGATAGTTGCTCTGTGTGATTGCCAGACACTGTGAGGTATGCAGGTTCGGTGACGTAGTGAATTGTTGTCATAGTACTGCCATCCAGCGCGTTAACCTTCATTGGTACGTCTAGTCGATTGATTTTTAGTCCACATTCTTTTGCCAGATCGGGATGCATAAGGTTCTGTTCTGAACCGGAGTCGATGAAAACACAGCACGGGGTGGCGCTACCATGAGGCTTTTGTACAGATGCTGGGAGAGTTAAGCAGAGTTTACTGGGATCTGGGCCCGTCATGACCCCCACACTCACTGACGGGCCTAATCGTTTAACTTTAACGGGCAATGACGTACCTGGTGGTTCGAGGCAGCGCAGTACATACAGAGCCTCGATGCTAGTCGTCGTTGTCGCTCCGTCGGAGTTAGCCCCGTTCTCTCTAATTGCATGGGTTCAGGTGAGGGGGAACGTGTGATCAGCTGGCGCCGCTGAGTGACTGGTGCGGGGCTTACCTCTGGAGCAGAGGGTGATGTCCGGACGCGGGGGCGCGCCCGGTTTGGTTGTCAAGGCGGATGGCGAGGTTGATCAAACCATCCAGAGTTTTTGGCTCATCGCGACTAGCGATGTCATCCTGCAGAGTCTCCGAGAGGGCGTTGTGGAACACGCTCCGAAGTGTGGAGTCCTTCCAGTCGGTGCGAGCGGCTAGCGTCCTGAACTTCACCGCGAACTCCGTCATCGGCGCCCCTCCAGGCCTGAGAGCGAGCAGGGCACGCATGGCATCCTCCTGGGTGCCACCTTCGGAAAACGTGAGCTTGAAGGTCTCTAGAAACTCTGCATAAGGGGTTAGTTCAATGGGGTTAGTTTCAACGAATGCTTCAGCCCACCTGAGTGCCTTGTCCGGGAGCCACCCGATCACATATGAGGTCTTGCTGGCATCTGATCTGAAGGAGAGAGGAGCTCGATTAAACACAATGCAACATTGCATCAGAAACCCCTTACAGTTCTTTCTGTTTCCTTAAAAAAGGTGCCGGGGTTGGAATAGACACTTGACCATATGGAGAAGACGGGGGAGCCGGGCTGCTGGGGACTCGGGTGGCAAGGTCTTGAAACTGGCGGCAGAGGTTCTGGATGTCTGAGGTTATGGCGGCCTGTTTATCCGCGATTTCAGACATGAACTGATCATGTTTGCCCAGCAGGACCCCCTGCTGGGCGAGTGCGGTCTGAAGCTGGGTCTGAGAGTTCATTTGGCCAGTTTGTTCTGTCATGTTTTAAGGTTGGTTTGCGAACTCTAATGTAGACCCAGACTATCAGACAACGCACAGGAGACTGGAGATCAAGGTAACAGTGTTTAATATTTACAGTGAATAGCACAACAAAGCAGAATAGTACAAGGGCTCCGGAGATCCGGGACTGGGACGGCGAAGGAGGAGATCTAGCAGCGGAGGAGAAACAGGTTAGTAACTGGTGGTTTTGGATATGGAGCAGGTTTAGGTTGCGGTGCGTGGGGAGTGTGCTCACAGACTTACAGTGCGGGAGAGCGGGCAGTGCGAGGAGGAGAGACTGAGGTTCCAGCAGTGGTGGTGGTGTTTCCAGCAGGGGGAGATGATGATGGAGGAAATCCAGAACGAGAGCTTTGTTTTCCAGGAATCCAGAGGAGGCAGGGGTGACAGCGTGTTGTGTCTGACCAGGACAGGTGCGGAGGATCCAGAGGGGAACAGAGACAGACCAGGACCAGGAACAGGAACACAGTCGTGCCGGACCACGACGGAATCAAGAGCCCTCCGGACGGCGCGGCAGACGGCCAGCGCAAGTGGAGGCGCTCAGGACCAGGACGAGGACGCAGAACGAGCTGTAACAAACTGGCGTCTGTCTCAGGTTCCTCCTCCAGCCACAGAGAGCTGGGTAACGAGCCGCACCTGGATCCTGCTGCCACGCCCTGCAATGAGAGGTTAGTGCATCCAAAAATCAACACCACACACCAACAGCTGAGAACCTGACAGTGATTGTGTGAAAAAAATGTTTTTTGCACATTACTGAAGGATTTTCTCACCATGCTAGGATACTTTTATTTATACCTTGGGCACCTCTGTGCAATACACATTTTCTGTTGTGAACAATGAAGTACAGCGGCCATACGCAGCTGCACCTGGTAAGGCAGGCTAAGGCTAGATTCAGCTTAAGCTTTGGCCAACAACTATGTACCACTAAGAGATAGACCCCATTCTATGCCATGATACTGCTGAGATCAAAATCTGTTACAGTGTAACCTTACTTTCAACATCATTGGGACATTAGACTGATGAGTGAGTATTTCACTGTAAAATTCTTACATATTGCACCTTTAAATTATACAGGCGCAAAAATGTCCACCCATATTACCTGTCACAGTCTTCATCTGCGTCAGCACCAGAAGCCATCAGATTACATTGGCATACATATCATGGCATTAGTTGGATATTATTTTAATTCAGCTTTTTCGTTTTTTTTTTATCTTCACAACATTTATTTATCCATGTTGTGTTAAAACATTTTGGATGGGCATTAAAAAAAACATGTTAAGTTTATTTCTTATGCAAATTAAGGATAGCAGCTTTAAATGTGTCAACAGTAGAAATACAATAATTTTTACTGCAGTAAAATCTGCAATTTTTCCAGTATATACAGTGGGGCAAAAAAGTATTTAGTCAGCCACCAATTGTGTAAGTTCTCCCACTTAAAAAGATCAGAGAGGCCTGTAATTTTCATCATAGGTATACCTCAACTATGAGAGACAAAATGAGGAAAAAAAATCCAGAAAATCACATTGTCTGATTTTTAAAGAATTTATTTGCAAATTATGGTGGAAAATAAGTATTTGGTCAAAAACAAAAGTTAATCTCAATACTTTGTTATATAGCCTTTGTTGGCAATGACAGAGGTCAAACGTTTTCTGTAAGTCTTCACAAGGTTTTCACACACTGTTGCTGGTATTTTGGCCCATTCCTCCATGCAGATCTCCTCTAGAGCAGTGATGTTTTGGGGCTGACGCTGGGCAACACGGACTTTCAACTCCCTCCAGAGATTTTCTATGGGGTTGAGATCTGGAGACTGGCTAGGCCACTCCAGGACCTTGAAATGCTTCTTACGAAGCCACTCCTTCGTTGCCTGGGCGGTGTGTTTGGGATCATTGTCATGCTGAAAGACCCAGCCACGTCTCATTTTCAATGCCCTTGCTGATGGAAGGAGGTTTTCACTCAAAATCTTACGATACATGGCCCCATTCATTCTTTCCTTTACACGGATCAGTCGTCCTGGTCCCCTTGCAGAAAAACAGCCCCAAAGCATGATGTTTCCACCCCCATGCTTTACAGTAGGTATGGTGTTCTTTGGATCCAACTCAGCATTCTTTCCCCTCCAAACACGACAAGTTGAGTTTCTACCAAAAAGTTCTATTTTGGTTTCATCTGACCATATGATGTTCTCCCAATCCTCTTCTGGATCATCCAAATGCTCTCTAGCAAACCGCAGACGGGCCTGGACGTGTCCTGGCTTCAGCAGGGGGACACGTCTGGCACTGCAGGATTTGAGTCCCTGGCGGCGTAGTGTGTTACTGATGGTAGCCTTTGTTACTTTGGTCCCAGCTCTCTGCAGGTCATTCACTAGGTCCCTCCGTGTGGTTCTGGGATTTTTGCTCACCGTTCTTGTGATCATTTTGACCCCACGGGGTGAGATCTTGCGTGGAGCCCCAGATCAAGGGAGATTATCAGTGGTCTTGTATGTCTTCCATTTTCTAATAATTGCTCCCACAGTTGATTTCTTCACACCAAGCTGCTTACCTATTGCAGATTCAGTCTTCCCAGCCTGGTGAAGGTCTACAATTTTGTTTCTGGTGTCCTTTGACAGCTCTTTGGTCTTGGCCATAGTGGAGTTTGGAGCGTGACTGTTTGAGGTTGTGGACAGGTGTCTTTTATACTGATAATGAGTTCACACAGGTGCCATTAATACAGGTAACGAGTGGAGGACCGAGGAGCCTCTTAAAGAAGTTACAGGTCTGTGAAAGCCAGAAATCTTACTTGTTTGTAGGTGACCAAATACTTATTTTCCACCATAATTTGCAAATAAATTCTTTAAAAATCAGACAATGTGATTTTCTGGATTTTTTTTCCTCATTTTGTCTCTCATAGTTGAGGTATACCTATGATGAAAATTACAGGCCTCTCTGATCTTTTTAAGTGGGAGAACTTACACAATTGGTGGCTGACTAAATACTTTTTTGCCCCACTGTATGTAATATATTTTTTTAATGTATTTTCTATCAAATACAGTGTTTTAAAATATGATCATTATAACTGCTCAATAATAAAGTTTCAAGTTTATTCATTTATAAAGTGCTAGTTCATGACAAAGTCATTTCAAGGCACTTCACAGAAAAATCAACCAATTAATAATAAAACATTTTTTATCTAAGGAACCAGCCAATTGGGCTGAATTGTTATTTCAGTGTCTCAAGATTCTGCTCTAAGATTTGTGGAATGTAACAGAGAAAGGTTTTCGGTTCATTATCTGTGTTAAAATCAAAACAATGAGTTATTTGTACTCAAGATAAAAGTTTCTGTAGGATGCACTTTTATTTCAAGTAAAAGGGGAATACGTTGTGTTCTGTTACCACTAGGGGTCAGTATAAAGGCAGTAGAAGGTCTGGTATGAGAGAGACCGAGAAGAAGTTTACTGTTGCCGACATGTTGTTGAGCGCTGCTGTTGTACCAAGAAGAAGTTAAGCATAAAAGTTGAGACGCAAAGTAACTACTGCCTGCTTATTACACATTCAAAACATAACACTGATATTCCTTTGGTTTCTCATTGTACTCTTGTGTTAAAACTTGCATCATGGCTGCAACCTTGCTTTTTTTAAAAAATATAAATTTAAACACCAAAGAGAAAGAAAACCCATTGCCATGTTGAAAGAAAGAACATATCTTTCAACAGGAGACAGAGAAGACAAGAATAGAGAAAAAAAAGAGAGAAAGGGGAAAGAATAGAGAAAAAATACGATTAAATATAGAGAGAAAACACAAAGTATCTGCTTCAACACCTGCGGAGACACAAAAACAAGAACAGAGAACACAGCAACAGCAAACATTTATGCTAAAAGAAAAAAAAAGAAAAAAGGATAATTTAACATAAACTCACACCTAACTGACCTTTTTAAACACTGTGCTTTTGTGGTGTCACAGCCAGATTTAATATATGCAAACACCTGAGAGGACTACTCATTGAACACCTCAGTGAATACCTGAGTGAACACCTGAGTGCAGTGTGATTGCAGAATTTTGACATTCAATATTTAAAAAAAAAAAAAGATCAATCTTGAGCTACATCCCACATGCCCTGAAGCAGACCATAAGAGACCGAGGCCCAGGACACCCAAGGACCCCCCCAGAGACAGAGAAGTACCTGGGAGAACAGCGCAGGGCAAACCACGACCCCGACAAGAGCAGCAATGACCACCAGAGCGGCCACCCCACAACCACAGTGCAGAGAACTCCATGGGGCCGAAGTGAAGAGCCCATAGGCACCTCTGGCAATCAGCCACACCCAAGAGTACAGAGACACGGATCAGGAGATCCCAGAGCTCCCGTCCCCCAACAGGGACTCAACCCGTCCAGGAAGGACCAGGCCCCATCAAGCAGCCACTGGGAGCGAGCCAGCACATACCCAGGAGCCAAGCCCCAAACCCCAAGAGCCACCAACGTGCCATCCAGCCGGGGTGCCACCCAGAAGGGGCAGCCCAGCAAGGGGGGAGAGGCAGCCCAAAGCCCAACCTGACAGACAGACAAGAACATACATTCATACACATACACAGACACACATTCCGACCCTCATGCACACTAACATACTCTCACACCCACACAGACAAAGACAGGAATAGACAATGGACACTCACATCTGCTCCCCATACACACTCTGGCTGTGTCCAAATTCAGGGTCTGCATACTTCGAAGGCTGGATTCGTCAGCCATTTACGTCACAGCGTCGCGACTAGGCCTGTCCTAATTTGAAGACTCCTTCGAATGCGGCCGATGAATCCAGCCTTTTTTTCCCCAATTTGAAGGCTAGGTCCGGTGTATCCTTCGCCAGCTGACAAATCCCAACATGCATTGCGGGTCAAACTCATGAGCAATGGTGGACAGTGAAGCAAGAGCTGCACCCGGAGATGATTGGATTTACAAGCTTAAAATTGTTAGATTTAGGGCTTTGGTCATTTATATAAAATATTCTAAATTTATTTTAAGTCTGAAATGTTATAAGGTAAAAGTGCTTGTATTATGGTCTCGGCTCATATGGCAGGTCCTGTAAGGAGCTCTGTTCATTTTCTTTTATTATTGTGAACGGATTTTTATATCTTTTTTGGCCAAAAGAAGAAAATGTTGTACATTATCAAAAATAAATGTGTAAAATCAAAAAGTAATTGTCACGAATTCACTTTAACACCTATATTTACAACTTTTTGTTAAACATATATACTGCATTAATTTCTGAGCTAAATAAATATTCAAGGTAAACATGAAATAATAAAAATACAGAAGGCAGAAGAGCCTTATTTTTCTCATAAAAAATAAAAATAAAATAACAGTATACATATTTATTGTGGGATTAACCAAGTAAAGACTGTTTCTTCAAACATTTCTAAGCCATTCTAACTGTTCAGGCCAGAGTCGGCACGGTTGCTAGGGGACAGCACATTCGCGGGGGTGGGGGCAGGAGTTCATCTGAAGGCTAGACCTGTCACAATTCACAGCCGTTAACATCCAGTCTACCCGGTCAAAGAAGTACGTGGCCCACGTCGACCGGGTAGACTGGGTCCTTCGAAGTATGCAGACCCTGAATTTGGACACAGCTTCTATACTCCCAGATCTAGGCACCATCACCCAAGAAAGGCAACCAGTTCCAGAACCAGGAGTTTCCCCTTCTGCCTTGAGGCATAGCCATGGGGGGCACCCAGAGCCCCTAGTCACTGAGCAGCCCACCAGCCCCCCCACACCACAGAGGAAAGCAGCCAAAGGGGGTGTAGAGAAGACCACACACCTCACTCCTCCCGCTCAAATGTACTGATGGTGCGTGATGTGTTAAAATGCAATTAAAAGATAAAAGAAATGGGGGTTGGGGCACCTGGGAACATCCCTCCATCAGGAGACATATGGTGCCTCCACAGCCCCCACCCCCAAACCCTCAGCGTCAAAATGTTATTCATTTTTAGGGATGAGGACAAGCAGGAGAAATGAACCGGGTGACCATTCCCTCCCCAGCACCACCCCCACCCCCAGAGCCCAACATATGAGTGTGTATTTGTGGTTGTTTGTGAAATGGACGTGTTTAAAAAACAATTGAAGCACAGGCAGCCATGAGGGTAGAGAGAGGGAGGATCCTTCCAACCCCCATGACCCATCCTTGCCCCGAAACCCTGAGTGTGTGAGGTGAAGCTGTGTAAAGGAGCAAGGGAGGGAGGCGTTTTAGGATAGGGAGAAACGGACTGGAGGAGGCGAAGCCTCCCCCAGGGAGCCAGCTCCCTTACTGACCCCCATAGGCACCCCCGTTCCTCGCCATCCATCCATGGAAGGAGGGCCCGATGGTAACCGCAACAGGACCAACTGAAACTCCAGCCACCCACCCAGGCCCACCCCAAAGGAGATCTAACCCCACCCCACTTTCTGTCAGCATTCATACTACATATAAACAATAGACACCCAGGCTGAGAACTTCCTGATCAGAGGAGCCCAAAGTGATCGATCTGTATTAAGGTCAGAGGCTGTCTCAAAACTGATATGATCCATCAAGAGATCCTTATACTGATAAATGCTTAAATTATTTTTATTTTTCCAGTTCATGAGGATTGTCTTCTTGGCAATGCAAAAGGCAGTAAGAACCAGGTGAACTGTGTTTGTTTCTATACCAGCATCCTGTAAGTCACCAAGCAAACAGACCGATGGTGCAGCAAGGAATGTTACAGTTCAGACACAATGACAAGTCTTCACATATCTGACACCAGAATGTTTGAACAGGTGGAAAGAACCAAATAGCATGGATATAGTCATCAGATAAATTACTAGTACAGTTTGAACAAGTGTTAGATGACACAAAACCCATTCTGAATATCCTTTGACCTGTGCAGTGTGTTCTATGTAGAATTTTATATTGTATTAACTGTAGGTTGGAGTTTCTAGTCATTTTTATATGTTTTTAAACAGGTTTTGGACCAGAAAGAACAGAGCTTTTCAAAATAATAAAGAGTACTTTGAAACTTGTCTGTCTTGTATTTTTTCAGGTCTTATTTGGTGAATGTGTAAGATCATAGCAGACTATCAGCAACATCACCGCCACAGAGAGGACCAAAGGTGAAAAGATGAACTTGGGGTCCAGAGGGCTGCTACCTTTCATCAGGGTTGTTTTTGATTTCCTTCTACTGGCCCTCCTTGTTGTCCCTTCTCACACAGGGAGTAAGTACTGATGATACCCTATAGGTGTGGGGCTCAGCTTACATATCAGGGGTTTGCTTCACATGAGAATGTTTGTGTTATCAGGAAATTCTGGTCCTGTGAAATACTTCAAAATGTGACTGGATATTTTCATGTTAGATTTGAAACTTTTAAACAGTTAAATATTTGTTTTGCTATTTTCTGTTTCACATTGCTTGAAAAATAATTTAAACATGTTAGAGAAGTCTGTCACAAACATTTTACAATAAAAGTATGTTGGGAATGCTGCTGATGAGTGAGATTAAACCTGGAACATTTTTCATACCACATGTACAGTACATATTAGCCTTCATGCAATGCAATGTCAGAGGTTCTCTCTGTTCTATAGGTTCTTATGACTTTGTCTTTATCTATCTATCTATCTATCTATCTATCTATCTATCTATCTATCTATCTATCTATCTATACACATATATATATATTTTTTGTGTGTGTGTGTATCTATGTATGTAGCACCCAACCCAAGTAGCTAGGTATTAACACTTTGTTAATGTGATGGGTGGGGCCCTGGGAACGTTAGTTAGGAGTGATTTACCAATAATTTTCAACAGGAGAAACATAAATAGTCCGTATTAACCTTCTTTACTTAATTAGGTGTTCTTTTTATATGGCGGTGATCGAAGGGTGAGACCTTCTCCGTAACCAGGCAATTCACACAGTCGATGGTACAGAGTTCATAGGTTGAAGTTAACACATCACTGAAGAAGTATGCTTAGGAGAAACCTCAACTGGTTTTATCACAGCAGCAGAAAAGTCCAGAGAGTTCCTCATGGTCCACTGTGCAATAAAAGTGTATTTAGTTCTCTAAAACTATTAATAGCTCATATACTTTACATATACATTCATCTACATGATTATTAGCAACACCTGTTCAATTTCTCCTTAATGCAATTATCTAATCAACCAATCACATGGCAGTTGCTTGAATGCATTTAGGGGTGGTCCTGGTCAAGACAATCCCCTGAACTCCAAACTGAATGTCAGAATGGGAAAGAAAGGTGATTTAAGCAATTTTGAGTGTGGCTGGTCTGAGTATTTCACAATCTGCTCAGTTGCTGGGANTTTTTTAATGCACATCCATTTCCAGGGTTTACAAAGAATGGTGTGAAAAGGGAAAAACATCCAGTATGCGGCAGTCCTGTGGGCGAAAATGCGTTGTTGATGTTAGAGGTCAGAGGAGAATGGGCCGACTGATTCGAGCTGATAGAAGAGCAACCGAGGAATGCAGCAAAGCATTTGTGAAGCCACAACACGCACAACCTTGAGGCGGATGGGCTACAACAGCAGAAGACCCCACCGGGTACCACTCATCTCCAATACAAATAGGAAAAAGAGGCTACAATTTGCACGAGCTCACCAAAATTGGACATTTGAAGGCTGGAAAAATGTTGCCTGGCCCCATGATTTCTGTTGAGATGTTCAAATGGTAGAAAATGAGAACATGGCTCCATCATGCCTTGTTACCATTGTGCAGGCTGGTGGTGGTGGTGGTAGGGGGATGTTTTCTTCGCACTCTTTAGGCCCCTTAGTGCCAACTGGGCATCGTTTAAATGCCACGGGCTACCTGAGCATTGTTTCTGACCATGTCCATCCCTTCATGACCACCATGTACCCATCCTCTGATGGCTACTTCCAGCAGGATAATACACCATGTCATAAAGCTTGAATCATTTCAAATTGGTTTCTTGAACATAGCAATGAGTTCGCTGTACTACAATGGCCTCCACAGTCACCAGATCTCAATCCAATAGAGCATTGTTCGAATGTGGTGGAACGGGAGCTTCGTGCACTGGATGTGCATCCCACAAATCTCCATCAACTGCAAGATGCTATCCTATCAATATGGGCCAACATTTCTAAAAAATTCTTTCAGCACCTTGTTGAATCAATGCCAAGTAAAATTAAAGAGACCATTACATACAAATTTCAGGACTTTGTGGTTATTGCACCTACAACATGTCATCGAAACACAAAACGATACAGAACTAGTACTCACTCATCACAGGGTTGAAACTGTCTATACAGGATTTGTAGACTCAGCATCCACAAAGTTTGACTGTTTTCTTTTCTACAGCCTCCTTCATCAAAACCACTTGCCTCAATTATTCCCTAACCCTAAGCCTCATACCAGTGATTGGCAGGGCTGGACTTAGACTAAAATTCTGCCCGGGCATTTTGACGAGAGACTCAATCTGATAAACTTAAAGCTGGAGTGCGTAACTTTTACATGTCCGTGGATGTCCGTTTCAGCCAAGCCACTATCAGAGGAGATGACACTATGCAGATTAAGCCGTTCGGCTCCTCAAACATCTCACGGTATTTTTCAATATATATAATTTTTACTTTGCGTGTCGACTGTGACATTCCCGCGCTGTCGCACATGAAATTACGTCTTTTATGTCACAACAAGAAAAATAATAAGAAATAGAACGCAGTGTCTCGTAGCAGCCGGCAGAACGTGAAGGTCGACATGGCGGAGAATCCAAATAAACAGCCGAGAGACACTTATCGGGAAGTGGATCCTACCACGAAAAAAAAAAATAATTCCTGGACGTTCGGCAGAGGGACTATTGGCTAAGAAGGAAAGTGACCGAAGGAGAAGGCAAACGCGAATTTGTATCGGCGTCGCTTTCCTCGGTGGAGAGAAGAGATCTGGCTGATGTTCAGGGGTGCATAAGTGGTCCGCAGGTCCGCACACACTGTCAAAATATAAAATGCGCACCAGATGAAACCCAGAGCGCCGAAGTTCCAGCTGATCAGCCGATTCTGTCTCTATCTGTGTAAGTTTGTGTCTGCCTTTTTTTGTCTGTCAGTTTGCCAGTGTAACGGTTTTTCAGTCAGTCAGATCAGTGTAGCTGATTGCAGGATTCTGCATCGTGTCAAAACTGAAAAAATTCACTGAATAAGACAAATAGATCATTGTGGCCCCAACAGCTGACTAATAAATTTCAACACCAAACTGTTAAATGTAGATTAAAGTGAACAATCAAACCTGTAAACAATCCAACCTGAACTCTGAAGGTTTTTTTACCAGTATTTTTGTATTTTACTGGTTTCTCTTGATTTTTTCAACAATGAAATGATATTTATTGAAACAAATATAGAGCCAGGTAAAGTAAACAGACTGAATTTGAAGCTTGATTAAGACAGATACCGGTTGGAATAACAATGGTAGAGATAAAGCGGTGGCAGCTGGGCTTACGTCATATGGAAGCGCCAGCTTTATTGTTGTAATGGCGCAAAAATTCCGCTAGGGGGCGACAGAAGTTACAGAAGTTACGCACTCCAGCTTTAAACCTGCACCACCCTTTCTATCCTGGTATTCTAAACAGTACTTAGCAGAAACCAAAAGACTAGTTCAGGGGTGGCGAACTTCAGGCCTTGAGAGCCACAATCCTGCACATTTTAGATGTTCCCCAGCTTCAACACACCTGATTCAAATCTGCAACCTCTCAGCAAGTCCTGTAGAAGCCTTTTAACAACCTGTTCATCTGCAGCAGGTGTGTTGAAGCAGGGGAACATTTAAAATGTGCAGGATTGTGGCTCTCGAGGCCTGGAGTTCACCACCCCTGGACTAGTTGGTCTCGTTAACCTCCTGAACTATCTACAACACATGGTGGAAACCTGAAATTAAGACAATGACTAGACGTGAGACATGATCATTAATGAATATTAAAATTAATAAATGACAGATTTAGTTATATTTTCATAAACTATTTATTTACCACATCAACAAACAGCATGGCAGTACAAATTGTTTTTTTAAATACGGCAACCTTTAAAAGTGAAAGAATAAAGAGAGAATAATACTTAACTGTCTTTTTTACACACAGTACTAATACAGTTTGTAGAAAATGTGAGATCATATCGACATCATATACAGAACTTACTTCTGAAGAAATTATGATGAGACCCTGAAAAACAGACACTTGTGAAAGAACAGAGAGGGTGAGAAAGAATGGAACTTGTTGGACTTGTCTTTTATACATAAATATATTTTTTATTGATAATGTGTGTTTTTATTTTATTCTTTTTAATGCTTCATATAATCACAGTACTAGTATCTTTATCATTCCAAAACAAGCTGAATCGTATACAGTAACATACACTATTACTTTAAAAATTATATTTAAATATAAAATATAATAAAATATTAATTTTGACGGGCACAACATTGGCATTTTGTTTACATCTACCAGCCAATAGCGGGTAGAGCAGCGGGCACCATTTTGGGTTGCCTAATACCGTAAATAGTCCGGCACAACGAGGCTGATACTGTGGAGTCTGCAGGTTGAGTAGCTGGAAGCCCCAGGGATATGAGGTGATTATATACCATATTTGCTTGCCATAGGTGTGAGGATCTCTGCTGCTGGTGGTGGTGAGTGGTACTAACTGTCTTGCAGGGCGTGGCAGCAGAGGATCATTGATGTCAGGTGTGGATCGTTACCCAGCTCAGGAGAGCTGGGTACTTAAGCAGAGGAGGAACAAGAGACAGACGCCAGTTTGTTCCGCAACTTTACGTGGTACAGAGTGGCAAGTGAGCAGATTATTCAGAGTGTGTTTTGCAGTATTTAACCTGCCTTTTTCCCCTATGTTCAGCCTGCTGTCCTGGAGCTCCTCTCCTGACAGCCACACCTCCAGCGTGGATATCGAACCGCTCATAGTGAGGATCGGCTCAACACGGGAACTTCCTAGAGCTCCGTTGCGGTGCTACGCGACCAGCTCTCTCCCTCTGGCTCCCTGTCTGTCTCTGGCTTCCTCTGGTCCACACCTTCCCGGTCACCGTTCTGCTGTCACCCCTGTCGCAGTCACGTCTGCGCACTCAGCACCCGGACCCGGATCTCACACACGGATTAACGACAGCTTGGCTCACCACCCCTGCGGCAGCATCCTTGGATCTCTCCTCAAACCCGGACGTCATTCATACAACCGTGAGTTAAGCGAGCACGATCCCCGCACGCCGCAGCTGGTTTCTCCAACTGTCACTAACCTCTCTCTCTCTCACAACCCCAGGACCGTTCCTGTCCCGCACCAGGCCCGTCCTGAGTTTCATCCAGCACATTTATTGTTTACGTGTATTATCANGGGTTTCCCAACATGTGAGAACTAGGTCCTGTGTGAAAACGTTTTAATTAGCAGCTAGCTGACACGTAGCTGCAGCAGGTCGCTGAAGTGGGGCAACTCAGGGCGCCGTGTTCAGCTTGAGGACACAACACGGAGGATTTTTTTTTTTTTTGCTGCTTGTAAAACAGGTAGGAAACTACTTTTATCAGAATCAATGTGGGATCAGCAGGGCTGGAGAGCATGATTAGTAAACTGAACTCATGATATTTTATTGTCCTGCTCGGATCGGAGATCAGAGTGGGTTTGGTGAGGAATTTTGGTCCACCTCAGCATCGAAGCTGGGGTGGAGTATGCTATAAAGTGGCACTGTTTGTCTGAAAAAAGCATAATACCCCCCTTTAAAAATTTAAGCAAAACTGACCCAAATGGGGGTTATACAAGCCTGGCACCCAGATGACTGAAGGCTCTGGGCTTTTGTTGTGGTTTCTATATTCCATATTCCACCTTTTTTATGCAGCTTCACATCTCCACCTGGTGAATCCTGGTTTTAATCTATCTAAATTTTATCTACAATTTGTTGAAGTCATGTATCAAAAGACTCCACCGAGTTCAGGATCAGACAAGAGACAAACTGATTAAGACTCGAAACACAGCTTTATTAAACAATTCTCTCAAAGTACAGAATACATTCTGGAGATCTATACACGTACCTCGCTGGGCACTGGAGAGATCTGATCTGCCTTCCTTGTATTGTCTGTTTTATTAGATGCCAGCGAGACGTGTCAAAGTGAAACTTAAGGAATGTGAAACTTAACTCGTGTCAGTAATTTTCCACTGAACATCTAATATAATAACAACCTGAAAAGGAAATGTTTAACAAAGAGCTTGCATGATTTACAAAGCTATTAAGTTTACACCTCTTAAAAGTACAATCTTTAATCCAAGTCAAAAATATAGTAATGAAAAGCACACAACTATTGTAAGATCACATAAGATAACATAGTAAAACATTTCTGTTAATAAAAGCTCTTCTCCACAAATTCTAGAGGGTTTATGATGAATTCTAGTCAAATCATTTTGTTTCATTATTTAGTCTCTGCACAGTGCTCTATATCAATAATGATTACTCAGATACTAAACAACCTATTCAATAATTACATTAACTAACCTTATCAATAATGATTCACTCTCAGTAACATCATAGCTCCTGTCCAGCAGTGTAGAAACTCCATCATACTAACTAGTTTGCAGCAGGAGCTCATTGTAATGACTGCAAAAAGTTAGCAAACAGAACAAACATAAACTACACCTGAACCTGGTTTATATCTGACCCAAACTAAACCTGGTTTATACCTGAACCCAGATAGACTGTAGTTCATAACTTCTTACCTGAAGTTCAGTTCTGTCACTTGGACTGGGGCCGACTGGGTTTCTCCTCCTCCTGCTTCTCCTTTCCCTCATCCACCTGCCTGATGGTCTTCGTCACTTGCTAAGATTGTTTTATTTGAAGTAGCTTTTTTGATTGAAGTCATGTTGTTTTGTGTTTGACCCATATATTGGCTAGGACAATATGGAGTTTATTTTGTGTCTTTATTATTCAATCAAAAAAAAGTTGTTCAAACAAAAAATAAATAGCTGAAACCAAAAATCTTAAAGGGAGGGTATTATGTAAAATTGACTTTTTCAAGCTTTACATCATGTTATCATGTCGTTCCCTCATTACAATCATGCCTGAATTGTTTCTTTAGCTCATTTATGTATGTTTGAATAATCTTTAGACACTCTCATGGCAGCCATTTTGAAAGCCGTTTGGCTGATTCCTCCCAGAAACGCCCATTTCTCCTTGAAACGCCCCCTATATTTTGTTACCTGCCATCTCATACCCACTGCTCCCCTCACAGGAGAGCACCCCTCCCCCATGTGTAACGCAGGCAGAGCAGCGGTAGCAGCAATTAGCAAACACCTGGTGAAACTGCGAGAGTGCACCTTTCCTGAGCTTATCAACTGACAACTTTTCTGGGTGCTTTTCATAACTCCAAAATGCCATCATGGAAGAAATGTATCTTTGGATGTCAAGACGGCTGCCCTTTTTAGTCTTCCAAAGAATGAGGCTGTTCGTCAGAAATGGTTGGACTTCTTTTTTGGAAGCGACCCTCCTCCGAAAAAGATCTGTTTCAATGGTGCCAGGCACTTTAACGAGGATTGCTTTCTAAACAAAAGTTTAAAGACGATGCAGTTCCCACTCTCAGGAGAATGTCTTTGCAGCCAGCACCGGTAAGTTCAACTGCAGTCACATACACTTACCGGCCACTTTATTAGGTACACCATGCTAGTAACGGGTTGGACCCCCTTTTGCCTTCAGAACTGCCTCAATTCTTCGTGGCATAGATTCAACAAGGTGCTGGAAGCATTCCTCAGAGAGTTTGGTCCATATTGACATGATGGCATCACACAGTTGGCGCAGATTTGTCGGCTGCACATCCATGATGCAAATCTCCCGTTCCACCACATCCCAAAGATGCTCTATTGGATTGAGATCTGGTGACTGTGAGGCCATTTGAGTACAGTGAACTCATTGTCATGTTCAAGAAACCAGTCTGAGGTGATTCCAGCTTTATGACATGGCGCATTATCCTGCTGAAAGTAGCCATCAGAAGTTGGGTACATTGTGGTCATAAAGGGATGGACATGGTCAGCAACAATACTCAGGTAAGCTGTGGCGTTGTAACGATGCTCAATTGGTACCAAGGGGCCCAAAGAGTGCCAAGAAAATATTCCCCACACCATTACACCACCACCACCAGCCTGAACCATTGATACAAGGCAGGATGGATCCATGCTTTCATGTTGTTGACGCCAAATTCTGACCCTACCATCCGAATGTCGCAGCAGAAATCGAGACTCATCAGACCAGGCAACGTTTTTCCAATCTTCTATTGTCCAATTTCGATGAGCTTGTGCAAATTGTAGCCTCAGTTTCCTGTTCTTAGCTGAAAGGAGTGGCACCCGGCGTGGTCTTCTGCTGCTGTAGCCCATCTGCCTCAAAGTTCGACGTACTGTGCGTTCAGAGATGCTCTTCTGCCTACCTTGGTTGTAACGAGTGGTTATTTGAGTCACTGTTGCCTTTCTATAAGCTCGAACCGGTCTGGCCATTCTCCTCTGACCTCTGGCATCAACAAGGCATTTCCACCCACAGAACTGCCGCTCACTGGATATTTTTTCTTTTTCGGACCATTTTCTGTAAACCCTAGAGATGGTTGTGCGTGAAAATCCCAGTAGATCAGCAGTTTCTGAAATACTCAGACCAGCCATTCTGGCACCAACAACCATGCCACGTTCAAAGTCACTCAAATCACCTTTCTTCCCCATACTGATGCTCGGTTTGAACTGCAGGAGATTGTCTTGACCATGTGTACATGCCTAAATGCACTGAGTTGCCGCCATGTGATTGGCTGATTAGAAATTAAGTGTTAACCAGCAGTTGGACAGGTGTACCTAATAAAGTGGCCGGTGAGTGTATATTTTGTTGTTGGCATTTCTTAGCTTAACCTGTCCTTCAATCGGTGTACTGTAGCTGGCTTTTGTGTTATTATGTTCGGCGTGAAGGCGATGTTCCGCGCTGTCACGTTGTTTTGTTGTTAGCATTTCTTAGCTTAACCTGTCCTGCAATCGGTGCACTGTAGCTGGCTTTTGTGTTGTTATGTTCGGCGTGAAGGCGATGTTCCACGCTGTCACGTTGTTTTGTTGTTAGCATTTCTTAGCTTAACCTGTCCTGCAATCGGTGCACTATAGCTGGCTTTTGTGTTGTTATGTTCGGCGTGAAGGTGATGTTCCGCGCTGTTACTTTGTTTTGATGTTAGCTTTTCTTCAGCGTGCTGAAGGGGGAGTTTTGGAAGGTCTTAAAGAGCCAATATCGAGGTGTTTGGAGCGGCCATGATGTGAGGGCAAATTTCTTAAAGGTTGTTTTTTTTTATTTACAGCTTTTACAGATCAACTTAAGGTAACATAGTCATTGGAGTATGCTATAAAGTGGCACTGTTTGTCTGAAAAAAGCATAATACCCCCCCTTTAAAAATTTAAGCAAAACTGACCTAAAACACTTTAAATTCAAATCATATTATTTGGTTTGAATTCCAATTTTTTTCTTTGAAAGAGACAAAAAAAATGTGAAACCGGAAGTTTGTTTGAGTGAAAAAGCATTTTATTTTTGAAAAAATTGAAATTTTGTTTGCGAATCTCCATCTTTTGCTTTTGAAACTTTTTTTTTGTTTGTTTGAAACAAAATCTTGCATCGTAGGCGGGGCCTTCTACTGGAAATAAAAGACCTTTCTTTATTGGCTGGTGACACGGAAGTGAGCCCCGCCAGACGCATTGCCGGCAGGAGACACGCAGGATTCTAGGAACGGTAAATGTTGATTTACAAGCTTGGCACCTGGCAATTATTTAATGTTTTAGTTGTTCTATGTGACTTTATGAAGTAGTCGGACAGTGCTAGTAAATTTAAAAACATCCTAGTATTTGTTAATGTCTTAAATGTCAGTATAGCGCTTTTCTAGTCATTCAGACCACTCAAAGCGCTTTCACACTACTAGTGTTTTGCATTCACCCATTCACACAACCCGATATGTAAACCGGGGGGAGAGGGTAGGGGCTAACACTCACACAACCCGATGCGCAGATTGAGGGGCAAAATGGGCTTCAGTGTCATGCCCAAGGACAAGCCGGGATCGATCCACCAACCTTCAAATTGGAGGACGACCGCTCTAACCACTGAGCCACAGCTGAGTCTTCTGGCCACAATCTATCTAGGACTAGATTAATGACTGTAGAATGTATGTAGAGTTAGCAACTTAGCATGTGGCTAGAAAACCAATGGACAATAAGTAAAGGTCTCTATGCAGTGAGGTAGCATTGTTTTATTTATGCCGGGCGGACACTGTGCGATTTCAAGGGGATTTCGGCACGATTTTACCGTCGCAAACCACGCTGCGTCATTGTGGAAACATCGTAGCGTCGGGATGTCGGGTCGGGAGGTCGTAAGCCGTACAGTGTGAGAACACTCACAATTAAGGATTAATTGCTGCTACGTTCTAGCGATAATGCTGCGACCTCCCGATCAAACTTCTGACATGTCAGAAATTTTCGCCGTAGCTCGTACAGTGTGAGCGGTGTTACGCCACAATTCTACGTTCGCACCTGCGCAGAAGACACCGGTGGAGCAACATTGGCTGGCTAATGCTAACGTGAAACTATCATAGCTACTGTAAAACAATATATAGTTTAACATTAACGTTACCTCAAGCCCCTGATGAAGGATGGACATCCCATACCGACCACGTGTCCTCAGCCTTTCACGTACCCAAATCTTTTACTCTTTTTTCTTTTAGTTTCAGCGCACAAGACAGCACACACAACTGCAACAACTTTCTGGCTGCTCGCCATCTTGTTGTCAGGCAGGAAATTTGTATGAAATGGCCTCTTAAGATGAGCCTTGTAGTTATAAATCTCCTCTTGGCAAATCAGATTTGTTCATAACAACACAGAAGTCACTGTTCTACATGTGATGATGCTAAACACAACATGTTGGAGAAAAAAGGTTCCTAAATGATTTATTTTGTGACTTCTCTCTGTAGAGTAAACAAGCTCAAAATAAATTTACTTGATCTTCTAGGTGAAGCTGTGGGTCTCTTTAGTAAAACGGCAAACAGTGGGACTGTTGTCAGTTGTTTTTGTTTTTTATTCCACTTAAAAACTAATTATTTCCTTTCAGTGTGAAGCAGTAGATGCTGTGTATGGGATCGCATCATGGAACCAGAATGTAGGTACATAAGTAAAGATCCTGAAAGAACTGTGTGAGAATATGTGGTAAGTACAAGAAGACTTTTTTCCTTATTTTTTAAATTAAAATGTTTCTTTGAGTTTACTAGTAAATAACGAAGTTTGAACATGGCTTTCCTTTTGGGAATTTCTCAATAGAAGCCATGTTAAATAACTTGTCTCACTGACTCTTATGTCTCATTCATGTTTTGTCTCTTCTACAGGACATGGATGGAGAAGCTGGACGAGGCCATTGAGGGACTACTTTTAGTATTTATATTATGAAAGAACATGTTTCAAACAAGGAACCAGAGGATGTTGGAGTTATCCTTGAGGGGATCAAGGTTTTTGATAAAGTAACATGAGATGTTGTTTTGCTGTTTGGACTGATGGATGCCCTGAACCTAAACTACCCTGCTGAAAAAACGTGTTAAATTAAAATGATCCAAGTTCTTATATTACTTTATTCAAACACGTTTCAGTTGTACTGTATTAACATAATTTACATGGGTTGGTTTAGTAAGACTGTTAGTTCAACACAATTGTTTAACTTTGTTCTGAAACATAACCTGTGTGCAACTTATTCACTGCTGAATTAAGTAAATCCAAAGTATCCTTTTTTCAGTCCATTCATTAAAACTTAATATAACTTTATGAACTGCCCCTCATTCTCTTGATGTGTTAAATTTGTGGAATTGTTCTTCCATTTATTGACTTTACTCACATTTTCTTATCCTGCGCCGTCTGTTCTAGTACATCAAATAAATAGAGAATATCACAATAGATAATTCAATCTGAATGATCGTGTTATGATGCAAGAACGGGGACCAGGTGAACAACCAGACAGATTAGAAAAGATCTTTATTAATTCAACGCTGGAAAAAAAGCCTTTGAGTGCGGGATAACTGCATGAAAACGCTCAGACACTGTTCAGGTGTGTGATGACAGCAGCAGTTGCTCCTTTCGTTCTCTGTTGGGGATCCAGAGAAAAGGAGGAGACACATGTAGATTAGTACACATCACTGAACGAACACAAGAACTCAAGCAAAGATCACAAAAGATAGGAAGGCCAAGAATAACTTTCTGTAGCCCAGGTCTATGCTTCTCACCGCTGATTGATAATGACACCCAGCTGTGTATTGTTACTTTCAGAAGGAAGTGCTGATTTCTGTAGAGCTCACAAAGGAATAGACTTCCCAGCAGAAAACACAAGCTCCCACAACATGGAAATGGTAACTGAAGCAGAGTCCTGTAAAAAAACCCACAAACAAATCAAAACCAAAAATCCCCTAGCAACCAGACAGAGCTATCAATAATAAATAGCATCTATTAAAATTTATGTATTAGGCTACTTTTTACATTTTAGATCATTAAAACTATTGCCCGTTTTATCAATATGTTTTTATATCTACATGACCAAAGTACAGAATTTATTCAGATTTACCTAAAGAAAGATGTTTGATTATTTTGGTCTGAGTTGCATTGAACATTATAGTTTCCCACTGAAAATGAGGAGGTGGAAAAAGGTAATAAAAAATACCAGACTTTTAATAAATAAATTCTTTGGACGCCTGGTGACGTTACAATATTTGGACGTCAGGTGGCGCTTATGAGACGCCTGGCGCCATCTAATAAATGAGTATGGTACTTAATAAGCGTCTGACAGCGTTCAAAAGGCGTTTAATAAACGTGTGGTGGCTGGAAAACCAGGCGAATTATAAACCAATTGGCTTGCAAATTCAATCAGTCACTCTCGAATTTATTATTTATTTAAATGCTGACATTAAATAAAACAATACTACATCACTGCATAGAGACCTTGTATTGTCCATTGGTTTTCTAGCCACATGCTAAGTTGCTAACTCTACATACATTCTACGGTCGTTAATCTAGTCCTAGATAGATTGTGGCCAGAAAACATTAACAAATACTAGGACATTTTTAAATTTACTAGCACTGTCGGACTACTTCATAAAGTCACACACACACAACTAAAACATTAAATAATTGCCAGGTGCCAAGCTTGTAAATCAACATTTACCGTTCCTAGAATCCTGCGTGTCTCCTGCTGGCAATGCGTCTGGCGGGGCTCACTTCCGTGTCACCAGCCAATAAAAAAAGGTCTTTTATTTCCAGTAGAAGGCCCCGCCCACGATGCAAGATTTCTTTTCAAACAAACAATAAAAAGCTTCAAAAGCAAAAGATGAAGATTCGCAAACAAAATTTCTGGTTTTTCAAAAACAAAATGCTGTTTCACTCAAACAAACTTCCGGTTTCAAATTTTTTTGTCTCTTTCAAAGAAAAAAATTGGAATTCAAACAAAATAATATGATGTGAATTTAATTGTTTTAGGTCAGTTTTGCTTAAATTTTTAAGATTTTTGGTTCAGCTATTTATTTTTTGTTTGATCAACTTTTTTTTGATTGAATACTATGTTTTGTTTGTTTGACCATCTTTTTTTTGATTGAATAATAAAGACCCAAAATAAACTCCATGGGACAATTGTGTCTTTATTATTCAATCAAATATAAGGTTGCTTCAAACAAAAAGATAAAAATTTCATCCAAAAATACAATTCAATCAAAAGAAAGACCTATTTCAATCATTTAAAAAATATATTAGAATTAAAATATGTATTTAAGACTTACAAAATGGCATTTGAACACCTTTTTTTCATTGAAAATATTTTCTTTGGAGTCATCTTTTTTGTGTTTGAGCCATATTATAGGTAGGACATTTGTGTCTTTATTACTCAATCAAAAAGAAGTTGCTTCAAACAAACAAGAAACATTTGCAATAAAAACATCCCTTCAAAAAACGAAATCCCTTTTAATTGTGGAAAATAAATGTTTTAAATGCAAATGAGACACAATATTTGCATTAAACACTTTTTTTAAACACTTTATTTTTTCGAATTGAAGTGCTTTTATTTTTGAATGAACTGAAATAAGTTTTGAAGTGGTTGCTTTATGAATGAACCATTTTGACACAAACATCCCGAAGTGGGTGTTTGCTTTCCCATTGGTCAGGCATATTTGATTGACCAACGACGTCTATGGTCGCCAGCAGCGCTAGAACACAAGAACATAGAGCTTGAACATCTGCATGCGCCAAAGGTGAAGTATTTGGTAAGACATCACCTTCATTCATTATTCACCCTTACTGCCTTGCCATCACTAACCTCTCCTCCACCTGCTCAGACCGGATCACTCCCTTCAGCAGCTGCTGACCCGCTCCTGCTGGACCTGCAGAAGCAAAATCATTTTAATCAGTGTTGCCATATGTTGCCACGTGTTGTCATATCTGTGTACAAGGAGTCATATTAAAACATTTGAATTGTATCCTCTTTGCCTTGGTCTGGAGTCTGCTGCTTGAACTTAGAATCCACTACAGAAACTCAGAAAAACATGACAGTGTCATGCATGCAGAGCACAGCACCTAGAGAAAAAACTTAGGCCAACCCAGGACCAGAGTACATTATAAATCAGCATTGCAATAAAATTGAAAAATTAAACTTCAGAACACTTTCACTCAGACCTTTGAATTAAATATCTTACATATACATACCAGTAAATCTACAAAGAATAAGGCAAGACTTGTAATTGGTTGACAATACAATAATATATTTTGCGATATTTTGTCTAAACACTTGTCTTTTCCAAGAATTGTGATTGAACTAAAAATGGCAAATTAAACTGCAAAATTTACCAGAAAGGTCATTATTGGCACAACACTTAAAACTAAAAATGACTTGGACACTATATCAGAAAATAAGTGTCACTTTCTTGAGCTGGCAGGTTTTCAAATATGTGTGATGTTAGGCTGGCTACTGATAAATAATGTCAGACAAAGCTAGTTTGCGCACCTAGACACCTAGGAATTTGCTACAAGTTTCCGGCGGTATGAAAACCTCACTGGTATGCAACATATTTTTCCCGAGATTAGATAGACATCAAACAAAAGCCAGATGCTAACATTACATTTATTTAAGCTGTTGTGAGCTGTAAACTCTGGTAGATTACATCAATATCCCAGAGACTAACCAGCACCGGGATGTCATCCCCTGGAAACCATCCTACTTCTACCGTCAAACTGCCTCGGGACGTCCTGCACATAAGTATGTCGCGCTTTCAAAACAAAAGCACCTTCCTAAGAGAGCATTTGACTGCTTGTATATGTGGCGGGGCAGAAATTGCTACCCGTTAGTGAGGGAGAGAGTGAGACACAGAGAGAGACACACTAGAGAGAGAGAGAGAGCACGAGAGTGAGTGGGACGGTCTTAGCTGTTGCTGCTATACATAGCATTCAAGCCCTCGTACTTAAATGAAATAAACGATTCATTCAGTTTGCAGGGCCGTCGTCTTATCAGCTAGCCGTTAGCGCTGT
This sequence comes from Pachypanchax playfairii, assembly GCA_006937955.1. Lineage (NCBI taxonomy): Eukaryota > Metazoa > Chordata > Actinopteri > Cyprinodontiformes > Aplocheilidae > Pachypanchax > Pachypanchax playfairii. Next base: position 260,936 of record SSNP01000157.1, on the reverse strand, counting down.
TCAAAGCAAAGGGGCGGGTGCATCCGACCTCCTCGGCAGCCCAGAGTCGGTCATGACCAATCCACCACCGTAAATATGTTATACGTTACAAAAAATAAATTAATGAATAAAAATAAAAAATTGATATCGGCCAGCGGCCCGCAAAAACCGTTGGCCCAGCGGGCATTTGCCCGGTATGCCCTATGGCCAGCCATGCCCTCTACAGTGGCTCCCTGAAGAAGAATTGAGCTACAACAACATTTAATTTCCCTTTGGGGATTAATAAAGTATTTTTGATCACTTTTACTTTTGGCTAGCAGCCAATTACGGGAAAAACATTGTATCATTATTACATGATGATAAAATTATTTTAATTTGGTCCTTCTAACCTTTTACTGGCTGTCCTTCTATTTTTCTTCCTGATTTTCTTTTTTCTTTTTTTCTTTCTGACTCAGGTATGCCCATCTTCATTAGGTCCCCAGATGATCAGACGGGGATTTCTGGTGGAGCTGTATCATTCGTTTGTCACGCTGTGGGTGAGCCAAGACCTCACATTACCTGGACAAAAAAGGGGAAAAGAGTCAGCTCTCAGTGCTTTGAGGTTTGTCTCAAAAGGAACAAGCCCTGAAAGCCTCTTATTAGATTTAAACGTAAAATTTTAAACATATTCACAAAATATTTGGGATAATTTACTTTCAGGTAAAACTGATGAAAAATGTAAAATAATCACTTCAATTCACTTCAGTTCAATTTTATCTATAAAACACTGTTTCTAAACAAATGTAATTTCAAGGCACTTTACAGAAACATTAAGTCCTTCTTTACGAGTTTATTCCTGTTCGGGGTGTTGAAGTCATGTACCAAAAGACTCCACCGAGTTCAGGATCAGAGAAGAGACAAACTGGTTAGACTCTCGAAACACAGCTCTCCAGGCAAGGCTACCCTTAAGTTGCCCCTACGGAACACACTGTCGGGGGAACTCACTGTCCGAGGAGGCTACCCTTACATAGCCGCTCCGGGAGAGGCTACTCTTTAAGTCTTTAAGTTTCCCCTACGAAACACACTGAAGAGGCTATTTTTAGGGTAGCCTCCTCGTGACAGCTGCTCTAACTTCCGTGAGTGCTTTATTGACGTGAAAGTGTCACTGAGAGCTACATTATTTCCCTACAGGCCCACAGGCATATGGAAGATCACAGTGACTACCTAAACAAAACTGTATGCTCATATTTTTGGATAATGTTAGCCCCGCCCACATACAACAAGAAGTCTCCTTTTTTACTCTATGAGGTCATACTCTGGCATGTCTTTCAATAAAACTTGAAACTGTAATATGCTCACTGGAGTACAGTTTCCATGGTGTTCTGGAGGCTACTCAGTGGAAAGGGAGGTGGTCTGGTGAGGCGGTGGCAGCACCGCCGGGGCAACGCATAGGTGCAAGGGCCGTCATCGCCGCTTGCAGCTTTAATTAGGCCCAATCACCGAAGGCGGTGTGAAGGCCTATTGTAATCGTTTTGTTTATCAGTATTATTAGGCCCGAGCACCGAAGGCGGTGCGAAGGCCTATTGTAATCGCTCCGTTTATTATTATTCTTAAGGAAAAAGACTTGCATTTATCAGGGCTTTAGCCCTCCCAAAAACTCACGAGATTCTGGCTACCCCTCCTAAAAAAAATCAAAACATTTGCGAAATTTTAGGTCTTGCGGTTGAGCGAAGCCTCCTTTGTACACAGCGCCACCTATTGGTGGGGCTCTTTCCGCTGCTTCTATGTACAGCTTTGAAATTTGGAGAGTTGAAAGAACTGATGATTGCAGACAAAAAAGCCTCTTGAAGATGTGGTCTAAACTCAGCTAGAAGTCGGCCATCTTGGAAAAACCGTGTGATTTTGGCGTTTTCAAGCATCCTATTTGAGCAAACTCCTCCTACAGTTTTTTATGTATCCACACCAAACTTGGTCAGTACAGTCTCAAGGCATGGGGGGTCAAAAATTATCCACAGGTTCCACAACAGAGCCTTAGTTTGGGCGTGGCTTGACCTCAAACTTTCACCTATCGCCAAAAATGGAAAAATGCTTATAGGTTTTACAAACATGACAGAATTTTCACCGAAATTGTTGGGGATGATGACAATAGGTTCCTGATCAAAGCTATAGTGTCATATTTTGAGATAAATTTAGCCCCACCCACTGGGAACCAAATGTGTCACGTTTTGGTTAAAGGGGTGTAATTCAGCCATTCCTGACCTGATCAACTTCAAAATTGTCTCAGATGGGAGAAAACAAGTTGGTCTAACATAGGGCAAAAATTTGTGACTTTTTGAAAATCGGGCGGGGTCTTTTCCTTGAGGCAAAGTTTGACGAGGCAAAAAAAAATCACAATTTCTGCTGCAACTTATGCAATTCTGATCCGATCACTACAAAACTTCATAGGATGATTGTAGTCAGGTCCTAAACCAATCTGAGTTGAAAAATCTGGGGGGCGTGGTTTGCTCCCCGTTGTGTACGCTCAAATGTATAGCCCCGCCCACTTCTTTGACTTAGGATTCTGAAATTTGGTACACATATGGAGCACACCAAGACCTTCAAAAAAGCCTCTAGGACCCATATCCGGAAACAATCCGGAAGTCGGCAATCTTGCAAAAACTGCACATTTTGCCGATTCACACGTCTCGGATTTGAACAAACGTCTCCTACAGATTTTAACCGATCTGCACCAAATTTGGTCAGTATGTTCTTTAGGCATTGGGGAACAAAAGTTATCTAAGAACTTTACAGATTCTGCTTAGTCTGGGCGTGGCTTCACCTCAAACTTGACCTTCACGCCAGAAAAAACCAAAAGAATAATCACTTATTACTTCACCAATATTTCTCTGATCCAAATTAAATTGTACATGGATGATCCCAGTGGGGTCCTGAATGAAACTATGCATGGAAACTTTGGGATTACTTTAGCTCCGCCCACTGAAAACCGGAAGTGTAACGTTTTACTCTTTGGGGTCATACTCTGGCCTGCATCAACAAATCTACAACGACCAGGCTCAGGCAACAGCTAATGAGTAGCTCTAACATGGTTTAAAATTTTAGAGCTCTAGCATTTAATGCGTCTTCACAGCGCCACTTCAAAATTTGAAGTCTCGCAATCAACACATTTCTTGCTATAAATTCCACAATCATGATCAGATCAGGACAAAACTAAATAGGATGAATCTTTGTAAGAACCTCAATATACCTGAGTAGAAAAATCCTGTTGGTGTGGCAAATTGTGTCAACAGCGCCCCCTTTCTCCCAATTTTTGGTCTTTAAATTGCAAGCCCCGCCCACTGATTTGTTTGACAGTTATGAAATTTGGTACACTCATGTATCCTATCAGGACCTACAAAAAAGTCTCTTGGACCCATGTCCTAACTATCACAGGAAGTCGGCCATCATGAAAAAACTGTCTATTTTGGACATTTCACACCTGTCGGACTTGAAACATCTACTCCTACATACTTTCATGGACAACCATCAAACCTTGTTAGTAGAGTCTCAATGCATGTGGGATTATGTCATTAAAAAGGATTTTTTCTATCTTAAGGATTGTGGGCGTGGTTTCACTTTAAACTTTGCTTTTAAGCCAAGCAAAAAAGCCTGTTCTAACTCCCTGATATTTTCACAGATTGCCACCAAAATTCATATGAAGGCCAATTGTAATCGTGTTGTTTATTATTATTAGGCCCGAGCACCGAAGGCGGTGTGAAGGCCTATTGTAATCGTGTTGTTTATTATTATTATTTTAAATCTTCTGAAAAATGATTTGCCCTTTTGGAGGCCTGAACATGCCCAAAAAGTCAGGAAATTTTGGCTACCCTTCCTGAAAAAATCGAAACATTTGCGAAATTTTGGGTTTCGCGAAGGGGGGGAGCCTCCTACATATACAGCGCCACCTATTGGTGGGGTTCTTATGTACACCAATAAAATTTGGGGTGTTGATAGATGATGGGATTACCGTCAAAAAAGCCTCTTGGGGGTGTGGTCTAAACGCAACAGGAAGTCGGCCATCTTGGAAAAACCGTGTGATTTTGGCATTTTCAAGCCACCTATTTGAGCGAACTCCTCCAACAGTTTTTTATGTATCCACACCCCACGCCCTATAGGCTCATGGGTGTGTTTGATGGCAAATGGTGTTGCCATGGTAACACATATGTTAAAGTAGTTCATGTATGTTATAGACCATATATAGTATATTATATAGTATAATATGGGACATTTTAACATGGTGTTTCAATAGGGGGCGTGGTTTTTGGTGGATCCTGTTGCCATGGTAACCCAAAATGCTTCACAACCATGATAGGGCATCTCTGTTTAGCTGTGTTGCAATGGTAACCCCAATTTCATCAAAACCCTGTAGTTCACTTCTTCTTACATCGATTTGATGTATCAGACGTCATCACAGGTGGTTCTGTCTGCCCTATGTGGAAAATGGGTGCTTCTGATGGCGTTTGGCGTCACCAAGGCCACGCGGTCTGAGTTTTGTATGAGATCTTTAAATCTAAAGTAGAACCATCCCTTGAGACCAGAAATGAGGTGGAACGGTGTCCGTAGGTGAAAGTATGTTGTGGCAGTAAGCTCTCGAAAAAGGTCAAGGTTTTGGCGTTTTTCAGAGCGTTTTCTATTCATTTTCAATGGGAGGCGGGGTTTTTTGTGAATACCATTGCCATGGCAACCCGAAACGCCACGACACCAAGATCAATCACATCGGGTTTCCAATCCGGTTCGTATGATATATGATTAGCGTCATTTGGGCTAGGGGGCATTTCGGGTGCACGTTTCGGTGTCCTACGTCGCCAAAGTAACTCGGATCTGAAATAAAAGTAATTCCACACTTCCCGTGAACAAGCTGGTCGATTTGATGTATGAACCGCCTTGATTCGTCGCTCCGTTCGGGCCGCATTAACAGTTATGGAAGAATAGCGACATGGACCAGAAATTGCCGTGTTTTGATTCGCTTAAATGGACTGCCAGAAGAAGCAAGAGTGATCATGGTAAGGGATATGACAGATCTGGAGCGATACAAGTAAACTGTGACTGTAATCTAAATGATAATACTGTCAATAAGACTATACTGACTGGAGATTGACCACCGTTCAGATTAATAAGAAATTTTCTTTTCCTTTTTTACTTTTTAAATTTTGGAACGCTGGATTATGCTTCAATGAAAGCAACTTTTTGTTGTGGACATAGGACTATGTCTGATCGGACTAGTGGGAATCCTTTTTGTTATTATTTTTATTTTATTTTTTATCGTTGAACTTCAATATATATTGAAAATGAGTCAGCATTTTAAACCAGAAATCATGTTAATATCAGAAAAAGCATTCATTTAAAATTGACTGATAAATTTAGAAGGCTATACAGAAAAAGAGACTGTAAGACAGAGCGAAGCACAGATAGACATATGAACATACAGTTGAATGAGAGACACACAGACTCTGTACAGCAGAAGGCCCCAATGCGTGTCTGAGAAAAGGAAACACACGCCCATATATGGAACATCCCCTAATATAACTTGATACAGGCGAAATGGATGAATACATGTTCCCTAACGGGAAGCCGCCGTTTAAAAGCGATAACAGCTATCAAAAAAATTCTTGAACTGTAGGTGACAGAAGGCTTTGGAGCCGATTCATGTAAATTTTCAGCTTTCTACAATCTTCTGTTTGGGAGAAATGACAATGCGAACATGTTGTACTTTAGCCGCTGAAGAGAACGAAAGAGCTGATTTTTTAAATGGAAGTCTATGAGAGTTTTCTGGGACCAGTCCTGCTTCTAGGCCACATTGTGAGACAACCATAGCAGCAAGAAAAATGAGAGTTACACTGTCCAAACTGTTTAATGTATAATTTGTGTGTGTACCATAAATGGTTTGGGTGGACGGACATTATGCCCCTTTTCCACCGACAAATCGGCGCGCTTGAGAGCGGTACAGTATAGCGCGGATCAACCCGCTTCAGTGGGTGGAAACATAAAGCGGACGTAAGTGGGGATAGGGGCGTGCCCATCTGGCTATTAAAAGTGGCGCGCAAAAGTCTTTGTCCGCGACGTCACGGTGCGTGAAAAACAACAACAATGGCGGATATACGTGTGTTTTTGTACTTTGCACTCTGTCTGTGGTTCATTTTGGTTGGTTTGATTTTTGGTTCTTGTGGAGGAAGTCGCCATTGTCCAAAGTCAATTGTATTTTAAAATTAAATATTTATATGGTTGCTGGGAGTTTTTTTTTAAAGACTTTTGCGGGAGCGCTTCTATATCACACCACGTGAACACCACACACAGCCGGGCCAATCAGGGGCTACCACTACGTAGGTAGTCGTGTCACTGGTAGCAGTTTACTGGACCAATCAGTAGACATGTGGGCCCGCTTTGGGCCGCTTCGGACCACCAAGGAGGTGGTCTGAAAAAAGAGGCCGGGTTGGCACAGAATGACGCGGTTAAGACCCGAGAAAGGCGGTGGAAAAGGGTCCGCAGGGGGCTAAAGTGAACCGAGCCGCACCGTGTTCTGTCGGTGGAAAAGCGTCAATAGACTTCCATTCAAAAAATCAGCTCTTTCATTCTCTTCTGTGGCTAAAGTACACCATGTTCGCATGGTCACTTCTCCCAAACAGAAGATTGTAGAAAGCTGAAAATTTACATGAATCGGCTCCAAAGCCTTCTGTCACCTACAGTTTAAGAATTTTTTTGATAGCTGTTATCGTTTTTAAACGGCGGCTTCCCATTTGGGACCATGTATTCATCCATTTCGCCTGTATCACGTTATATTAGGGGATGTTCCATATATGGGCGTGTGTATCCTTTTCTCACACACGCATTGGGGCCTTCTGCTGTACAGAGTCTGTGTGTCTCTCATTCAACTGTCTGTTCATATGTGTGCTTCATTCTGTCTTACAGTCTCTTTTTCTGTATAGCCTTCTGAATTTACCAGTCAATTTTAAATGAAAGCTTTTTCTGATATTAACATGATTTCTGGTTTAAAATGCTGACTCATTTTCAATATCTATTTAAGTTCAACGATCCTTCTCATCTCTTTATGGGATGAAAATTCACTTCCCTTCCTTTTTTCAATTGATTTTGCTTAAATGTCAACTGTTTAAGGGTTCAGTTACAAATGGCCTTTTACTTTACAAACACAGAGATCTTGTTGATAAACAGACTGTCAGCTGCCTGATACAGCTTTATCTGTCTGTCTGTCCATTAAAATACATGCAAATCTTAACCTTTTAAAGCTGGAGTGCGTAACTTCTGTCGCCCCCTAGCGGAATTTTTGCGTCATTACAACAATAAAGCTGGCGCTTCCATATGACGTAAGCCCAGCTGCCACCGCTTTATCTCTGCCGTTGTTATTCCAACCGGTATCTGTCTTAATCAAGCTTCAAATTCAGTCTGTTTACTTTACCTGGCTCTATATTTGTTTCAATAAATATCATTTCATTGTTGAAAAAATCAAGAGAAACCAGTAAAATATAAAAATACTGGTAAAAAAACCTTCAGAGTTCAGGTTGGATTGTTTACAGGTTTGATTGTTCACTTTAATCTACATTTAACAGTTTGGTGTTGAAATTTATTAGTCAGCTGTTGGGGCCACAATGATCTATTTGTCTTATTCAGTGAATTTTTTCAGTTTTGACACGATGCAGAATCCTGCAATCAGCTACACTGATCTGACTGACTGAAAAACCGTTACACTGGCAAACTGACAGACACAAACTGACAGACACAAACTGACACAGATAGAGACAGAATCAGCTGATCAGCTGGAACTTCGGCGCTCTGGGTTTCATCTGGTGCGCATTTTATATTTTGACAGTGTGTGCGGACCTGCGGACCACTTATGCACCCCTGAACATCAGCCAGATCTCTTCTCTCCACCGAGGAAAGCGACGCCGATACAAATTCGCGTTTGCCTTCTCCTTCGGTCACTTTCCTTCTTAGCCAATAGTCCCTCTGCCGAACGTCCAGGAATTATTTTTTTTTTTCGTGGTAGGATCCACTTCCCGATAAGTGTCTCTCGGCTGTTTATTTGGATTCTCCGCCATGTCGACCTTCACGTTCTGCCGGCTGCTACGAGACACTGCGTTCTATTTCTTATTATTTTTCTTGTTGTGACATAAAAGACGTAATTTCATGTGCGACAGCGCGGGAATGTCGCAGTCGACACGCAAAGTAAAAATGATATATATTGAAAAATACCGTGAGATGTTTGAGGAGCCGATCGGCTTAATCTGCATTATGTCATCTCCTCTGATAGTGGCTTGGCTGAAACGGACATCCACGGACATGTAAAAGTTACGCACTCCAGCTTTAACGTTTTCAACTTTTTTAACTACTTCAGGACTTTTCAGCCTGAAGATTCCACCTTCAGATATTGATATATCTTCACCTTTAAAAAGTATTTAAGTTTGTGAACCCCTTCAGTTTCATTGAAATACATACAACTCTTTAACTTTTGAACTCTTTTCACTTTTCCAACTACTTCAGCTCTCTTCACCTTGAAAACTACATCTTTATATATTGATATATCTTAAACTTTAAAAAGTATTTAAGTTTGTGAATTCCTGGAGCTTCATTGAAATTCATTCAACTGTTTCAACTCTTCAACCTTTTGATTCTTTCAGCTCTTTTCAAGTTAAAAAAAACTTTTTCAGCTGTGTTTCATTCATTTTTTTTTAGCTCCCAGGAAGAATTTTTTCGGCCTGTGAAAAGATTAATCTGGTTGGCAGTTACACTCTAACTGAACATTCCATTTGAACGTTCCATTTGAGGTCTGGGGATGTTGTATGCATAAATAATACATTAAACTGATCTGATTGGCCAGGAGAAGTTGATGATAATGTTTACATCAGGTTTCATGTTACCATAGCAACAGAATTCACAAAAAAACATGAAACCCTGTTAAAATGGCACATAATAGACACAGTAGTATCTGTTACCCCATGTAGTATATTAAAGAAGTCTGCTCGATCATTAGAAGTGAACCATCATGTCAAATTAAATGTTTGGGTTACCATGGCAATCACACTGAGTCTAAATCCCAGTTTTTTATGGATTACTGTGTAAATGCTTTTTCATTCTGTTTTTATCTTTTCTCTCATGACTGTTTTAAAGCTTCTGACCTTCCACTTTTCTGCTTTGTGTCATTTCATCTTATTTTAGACCATTTTAAACTATTCAATAAAACTTTTCAGCTAATATTAACAGTTATGCTTTTGAATATAAGCACTGCTTATGCAGTTTTAGCAGATTCCCACTGTTAATTCAGCACATTTAAAGCTTTTCAGCTTCTTTTAATCCCTTCAGCTTGTTTTAGCTAATTCAACTAATTTAGGCTTTTCCAACTGCATTGAGCTAATGTAGGTAAGATAAGCTTTTTCAATTGCACTTTGCAAATTCAACTTCTTTTACTACATTTAGCAAAATAATTCAGCTATTATTGTCAGTTAGGTTTCTTCTAAACATCAGTTCTCCTTAAACATTTTTGGCAGACTTAAACTAATTAATTCAGCTAATTTAAACATTTTCAACTACATATAGTTAATTCAGCTTCTTTACAAGAATTTGAACCATTCAGCTACTTTAAGCTTTCTATTTTGCCTTTAGCTAATTCAGCAAATTCATTCAGCTGCATTTAACTCGTTTGTTTCAGCTCCCAGCATTCACACTGCATTTCCGCAGGAAATGCAATTCATCTAGTTAGAAGTAGTAAGAAAGAGTACTACACAAAATTGCTGACGCAACATAAACAAAATATTCATGGAACCTGGAAGATGCTTAATCATTTAATACACAAAAGGTATAAAAATGAGTGTGCAAATTTTTTAACAAAGGCAATAATAAAATAGGTGAGACTGGGGAAATAGTTAATGAGTTCAATGATTACTTTATAAATATTGGCCGTAATTTAGCAAGTAAAATTGTACCTGCTCAAAATAATGAAATGGAGATAAGGGTTACATATGAAGGCTCAAGTTCATTCTTTTTTAAACCCAACTAGTGAAGATGAAATCTTAAAAATTGTGAATGATTGTAAAAACAAAAAATCACTTGATAGTAATGGTTTGGACATGTTTATAGTGAAAAATATTATTGAAAATATTGTTAATCCATTTACTTATATCTGCAATCAGTCTTTTAAAACAGGCATTTTTCCAAATAAAATGAAAATAGCTAAAGTTCTCCCACTGTATAAAGGTGGTGATAAACATTTGTTTAGTAATTACCGACCAATTTCTTTGCTCTCGCAATTTTCAAAAATATTAGAGAAACTTTGTTAAGAGGCTGGATAATTATGTTAAAGTGAATAATATATTGAATGAATAGCAGTTTTAGAGCACACAGGTCTACAACAATGGCTGTAATAAAAACGGTGGAAAATATTTCACAATCATTAGATCAAAAATTACATACAATAGGATTATTTTTAGATTTACAGAAAGCATTCGACACCATTGACCACAAAGTTCT